>WEKY01061462.1:349914-368932 GCA_013390045.1 Picathartes gymnocephalus | reverse complement strand
ACTGGGCCGCGAGGCGGGGGCGGCGGGGTAACCGTGACTCCTCCTCCCCGTCCCGGGGGAGGCCGCTGGCCGCCTGCCCGCTGCGGGGGAGGGGGGCATTTAGAGCTTGACGGAATTGGCCGCTGTGTCTTCGGGCCTGGGGGTGACGGGGAGAGCCGGGCCCCGTGTCACGCATGCTTGTCTCTGTAGGTAAGTGAGGAAAAAATGGCCCGTACAAAGCAGACCGCCCGCAAGTCCACTGGGGGGAAGGCGCCGCGCAAGCAGCTGGCCACGAAGGCGGCCCGGAAAAGCGCTCCCTCTACCGGCGGCGTTAAGAAGCCTCACCGCTACAGGTAAGGCCTTCGGCTCGGCCACGGCTACCGCAGCCAGCCCCTGCCCCGCCTCACCGCCCCCTTCTCCCTCTTCCATCCAGGCCGGGAACCGTCGCGCTCCGTGAGATCCGTCGTTATCAGAAATCCACGGATCTGCTGATCCGCAAGCTGCCCTTCCAGCGGCTGGTCAGGGAAATCGCCCAAGATTTCAAAACAGACTTGAGATTCCAGAGTGCAGCCATCGGAGCGCTGCAGGTACTGCTGAGGGCCGGCTGGGCCGCGGCGCTGGGGGAGCTGCGCTGAGGGTTTCTAACAACATTTGTTCTTGTACTCTTGAAACAGGAGGCCAGCGAGGCATATCTGGTGGGTCTGTTTGAAGACACAAACCTGTGTGCCATCCATGCCAAGAGAGTCACCATCATGCCCAAAGATATCCAGTTGGCTCGCAGGATACGGGGAGAGAGGGCTTAAGTGAAGGCTGTTTTTATGGTGTTTTGTAGTTAATTCTGTAAAATACTTTGGTTTTAATTTGTGACTTTTTTTGTAAGAAATTGTTTATAATATGTTGCATTTGTACTTAAGTCATTCCATCTTTCACTCAGGATGAATGCTAAAAGTGACTGTTCACATAAACCTCAGTGATGTTGAGCCTCGGGCTCAGGAGTGACAAGTTGCTAATATGCAGAAGGGATGGGTGTTCTTTCTTGCTTCTCATGCATGTTTCTGTATGTTAATGACTTGTTGGGTAGATAAACTTGTAAGGTACTAGAATTGATATAAATGTGTACAGGGTCCTTTTGCAATAAAACTGGTTATGACTTGATCCAAGTGTTTAACAATTGGGGCTGTTAGTCTGACCATGCATCACTGTGATCAAATGTGGACTTCCTTCAGAGGGTGAAACTACAAGTCTTAACCACAGTGTAACTTACAGTTTCCTAAAAACGTAAACCTGGCAGCTATAGAATACACTATGTGCATTTATAATAGCTATTTTATATATTGTAGTGTCAACATTTTTAAATTAAATGTTTTACATTCACATGTGAGGAGTCTTTGTCATTTGGTTTGAATGGGCTTGAAGAAGCTTCTGCCTCCTCCTACAGCTTCCTGTAATCGTGGGCTGCTGCTGTGGCAACTTTACCTCGGCTGGCAACAGAGTGGAGACCTTGCACAGCTTTAATCCTTGCGGCCAGTGAGAGTGGAGCTGTGCAGCTGTGTAGGAGCTAGGCTGTAGGGGGTTTTCTCTAATCAGGGCACAAACCCAGCTCTAAGTTCTTTTCCCTGCATCCACTGGAAAGGAGAAAGTTTATTTAGGAATTGAGTTTGGTCTGGCTGAAGCAAAACCACCTGGCTGTTGCCGAGCACTGCTGATGCCGAGGTGTGGGGGGAGCGTTCCCATGGGATGGGGCTGTGCCAGGGCCATGGTGTGCCACGAGCACGTGAGAGGCTGCTCCATGGGCTTCTCATTTCCCATCCAGGCCTTTCTGGATGGAGTGGGATTACACTCAAGCCTTCACTTCAGGCTTGGCTAAGGCAGGTCTGGGTTCCTCTGCTGCCAGACCTTGCTAGGCTGTGGTGAAGTGCTTAGACTGCACACAAACCACGGGTACTTAACACTGAAATTGGAGGGCAAGGCTGCTCAGCCCTGCCTGAACAGGCTCCACGAGTAGGGCTGGAGTCTGCACAGAAAGCAGCACAGGGAAGTGGTTGAGCCAGCCTGGCTTGATTTATTCCAGTGAAAGTGCTGTGGTGTTCCAGGGGAAAGAGCAGCAGCAGTCATGACCAGACTCGGGTAAATGGGCACTGGCTGTCCATGATCTCCCACCACGATGGTGAGGAAGAGCGTGAAAACCATCCCAACTTGCTCTGGCAGCCTCCATCCCTCAGCTGCTGCTGGGACAGCGGGGCCTCCTCGTGTGCTTCTCCCTCAGACAAACCACTCCGTGTGCTTAAATCCGGCAGCTGGAGGAACAGACAGTCCTCACTCACGTTCTTAACTTCCTCCTCGCCTCCCTGTACTACACGGCTCCAAGTGCACTCAGAGCAAACCCAGCCCCTGGCTCACAGCAGTATCCTGAAATCCTGTTCTAAAATGACAGGTTTAAACAAGTGTTTTTCTATTCTCCTTGCTAAAGCTGTAGGGGAAAAGATTGCTTTGATACAAAGTAATTAAGTTCACAATTTAGATGCCAAGTTAAGCACCAGCTCAAACTTCAGGTGAGGCTCAAGTGATCTGAGGTCAATCACCTGGGCAGTTCTCTCCCGGGACACTGCCTGGCAGGAATGCCCCCATGGGAAATCTGAGGATCCTCAGGAGCCCATGTAATTCAGGAAGAACCACATAGCTTGCATTTAGGCCAACTGAAAATGAGAAATTCCAAGTCATGGGATTTGTGAATGCTTGATTCGGTGCTGCAGTAGCAGCCTCAGCTCCTGCAAGAAAAGTATGTTTAAAATAACATCCCTCGAAAATGGTATTTCCTCCAAGTCGTTACTGGAAACAATGAAGCATCTGGGTATGCCTAGAAGCTGTTTCTTAAAATAAAATAATTGTCTAGTGGTCCTTAAAAAACAACCCCACACCAGAAAAATATCAAAGTATCTCTTCATCTCAGTAACCTCAACAAAAGGAATTAAGTCAGATCCTGCATGTGGTGGACCAGAACAGAATTCCTGGTATTCCACAGAGTGACTGATGGTAGCTGAAGCCATAAACCCTTCCATTACCGATTCTCCCGATGATTTCCACACATTCTTGCTCAGAACTGGATGCAAACACCAGGCAGTCAAACATGCTCCCGTCAGGGCTCTCGGGGGAAGAGCTAAAAATGGAAACATGTCCATTATCCAGCAGAGCTCTGAGCCCAGCCCTGCCTTCAACCGCACCAGGGACCCTGCGGCTGCTCTGGACTTGGCTTGTTTATTTTCCCAGACCCACATCCCTGTGTCCCCCCTGCCAGGGCCCACGGGCAGCACTCACACCACACAGAAGGCAAAGGTCCTGGGGCTCCCCGGGCAGCGTCCCACGCAGGAGATGGAGGGGTAGGGATGGCGGCACAGGAGCTGCGCAGGGGACAGGAAGGGGACAGTGTCTGGGGCTGTGGTCAGTCCCTGTTGGCCCCACTCCTGGTTTATATTGTCCCCAGGACCCCTCCAGCTGGGGTCCCCATGCCACCAGATTCCCAGACTTTGGATGTCACTCACTCACTCACCTTGGAAGAAGCCTTCTCTTGCACAAGGACTTCTGCCTCCTTCACATCAAATAAAACCTCCTGTAGGGAAGATGAGGGAGAAGAAGCCCCAGTCAGCCCTGAGCTCTGTTTTTAATCAGACACTCACTAGAGTTTATCCAAATGCAGAGGTGATGAAGCACAATCAACCTTAGACTTTTCCAGTTTCATCTCTGCTGCCCTTTTTCCCCCACCACCCAGTGCTTCCACACTTCAATCTTTTCACAAACAACCCCCAAAGGCTCAAACAACAGTGACCTTAGTCCTGAAGCACCCCTGGAACCAGGCTTAGCCTTTCCAGAGTTTTTCCAGTGCTTTCCTGCACATGGTTGCATTTTTTTCCTTAATGCCCTTTCCTATCCTGGCTGCTGAGATGCTTCTGACCTGAAAAAACCCCACAAACTGGCAAACATTCAGCCAAGCCAAGTGAACCTGCAGCTGGCAGGAAAAAATATCCATGTCAGAGACCCTGTTTCCCTGCATTCTCTCACAGAGCCCTTCCCAGGATGTCCGCAGCCCTGTCGCTCACCTGTGCTGCCAAGGTCCTCTCCAGCACACCAGGGATGGCCCACTCCAGCACCTCTTTGCCACCATACTGAAATGGAATGGGAAGGAGGGAATAACCCTTGGACACACGAAAAGAACTCCAGAAGAGGTGATTCGCTCCATAGCACCCCACAGCCTCACCGTCCCAACATTGGTCTGGCCCAGGTACCGCAGGTTGTAGAGCAGCCTGGGGATAAAAGGGCTTGGTGGCATCAGACGAAGGACCCCACACATCCCTCCTGCTGCTCTTTGCAGGGGAAGATGCTCCCAGTCCCCTGCTCACCTCCAGGCCATGGGGGCAGCCTTGGCCCCACAGCCTTGAGCAGAGATCAGGGATGGTGTGGGCACGGGGCTACCCCAGTGCCAGGACCCTCAGCCCAGCCTGGGGGCTGCCCATGGCACAGACCCACCTGCCCCCCTGCAGCTGCTGGGGCTCCCCCTCACCCCTGTGCCGGGGGCTGTGCTGGAGCTGGAAGTGGGGTTCCTTCTCCTTCAGGGCCTTCAGGTAGGGCAGCAGTGGCTCAAAGACCGCCCCGTCGTGCCACCGCCACCGGAGCAGGCGGAAGGTGAGCGGTTGTCCCTTCAGCCTCTGCAGCACGGCCCCAGCCTGGAGGGAGGAGGGAGCAGAGGGGAGCAGGGGGCAGGAGAGGGGGGACACCTCAGCCCTCTGTCCCCACCCACCTGCCCGGGGCAGGCGTATCTCAGTGAGCAGCCGTTGATCTCGTCCAGGATGTCACCGGCCAGCACCACCTCATCCACCTCCGCCTGGCTCTCGGGGAGCACCTTGGTGACAAAGACTCGGCCTTCCACGTACCTAGGGGTGGAGCTGAGCCTCAACTCAGCCCCAGGGACCCTGCCTGGCTCCCTCTTTTGTCCCACCCGTGACATTTCATCCATACACAGAATGCAGGGAAAAACCACCTCATGGACAGAAGGTACCGGCAAGGCTTAGCTGATGGGGAGAGAAGCACCTGAGATAGCCCCAATGCTGTCAACAGGGTATTTATTTCCATTTTTGGGGCATTTTCAGTGCTGTGATGACCAGATCTCTCTGGAGAGTGGAGAGGAGGATCAAGAGTTCCTACCTGAGCACCATCCCCAGTGCTCGGCACGGGACTGTCTCATAAGTACTGCACACCTGAAAGAGAGTGGATGGTGACAGCGGCCTTGGCAATGGCCATGGGACATCCAAGGGACCCCATGCCCTGGATCATTTCTGGCACTGATGCCAACCCAAGGCTTTGGGAGCCCAGGCAGTGGCACATTGCAGTGCCCCAGGATCATCTGGCACCATCAGGGGCTGCTTGTCTCTGTTCTCTCTCAGGATTCGGCTGTGTCCAGACCCTGAAGGGACAGAGCTACTCTGTGGATGGGATGGCAAAGCAACTGCAAACCCTGAACTCATTGAAGAGCCCTCCTGCCTCACCCCACATGTCCCCACGCAGCCGGGGGAGGCAGCTGCCCCTCCCCAAAGCCGCTGCTGTTTGCAGCAGCACTTACTGTCACATCGCATTAGCCAGGGACCCGAGACGCAGCCAGCTCGGCCGGGGGCACTGGCTGTCAGAAATGCCCCAAAGCCAGCAGGGTCTCAGGCTCTGCAGCAGCACCACGGCTCAGTGAACGCCTTGACCAGTCCCAAAGCCGCCTTGAGCTTTTTGGGGATTCTTCTGGGTTTAAAAGGTGGTGGAGGGAGGCTCTTCATCGTTAAAAGTCATGAGGGTGTCCCTGCTGTTCTCAATAACACACTGATGTTTCACTTAGCAAACCAAGAGCAAAACCAACTGATGCGTAATCTGTGTCAGCCCAGGGAAATGGGGATTTTTTTGGCAAGAAATCAGGGAAGGGAACATGGGAAAAATTAACTTATTTCAGTGATTTAGGCCTGGGCCCTTCTCTTGCTTGGTTTTACTCCCACGAATGCTGGGATCTGCTCCTGGTGATGGTGCAGGTACCCAGCAGGATCCCACCTCAATAGCAGAGGCAGCTCTGCTCATCCTGGTGAACCTGAGCCAGTTCACCCCGGTGTGTGTTGCAATCCCTCCCCACCAAACCATTCCTTATCTTCCTCATTTTACTTTCCAGGGAGGGCCAGGTGGCGGTGGGCTCTTACCGGCAGCAGCCAGCTGTCGTCCAAGAAGCTGCAATTCTGCAAGCAAAGGAGTGTCAGCACCGTCGGTCCCGGTGAGGAAGGGGCCAGGACCCCATGTTGGCAGCCCTGTGCTGGTCACCTCCCCACTGATTCACCACTGCACCTGCAGGTCCAGGGAGAAATCCATCTCTGTCAGCACCAGCAGCAGCGAGAGGAAAGGCTCTGCAGAGGGATGGGGATGGAGAGGCACTGTCACTGCCAGGTTCCTGGCAGCCATAGCCTCACAGGGACACGGCAGAGGACAGAATAAAGCCATTTGCAGTGTAACTAATGAGTCCTGGGAGCAAGGCCTTGAGAGCATTCCAGCACCACGCACTCAGGCTCATCCTAGGTTCCCACTGCCAGCACAGGTGCAGCTTTGTACCTTTTTCCCCAAATTCAGACCAAGGCTTGCAGCAAACGCTGCTGACTCTATTTCTCCCCTTAGAAGCACAGCAAAGCTGCCCAGGCTCTCCTACACAAGCCTTGCAATCACACTGCCGGGTCTGCAATCTGCTCATGCACCAGCAGCACGGGTGATTTATAAACCATTGACGTACAGGTTTAACATGGGGTTATTTATCATAATCAAAAGATTAAAGGCTTCCACCCTGGCCTGGCCCCCCAAGGAGCCGGGCTGTGGATGGATGGAGCACTGCAGCCTGTCAAGCCAATGCAGCCATTTAAACCCCTGTGCCACTCCTCAGCCTAGGCCCATCTGACACGGCCTCCCCTCAAAGCCAGACTTGGTCTGCTTAAGCCAGAATCCTTGGTACAGAGGAATAACATGGAAGAATCTGCAGAAGCAATTTCCCTCTCCCATGCCACTAAAGCCAACCTTAGATGGATTCAAATCCTGTTTAAATATTTACACCTTTTTTTCTTTTTTCCATCACTGCAGCAGAGTATTTCGAATCCAGCGCTAAGTTTGGATTAGAAAAATCACAGTGGACTCTTCCCCCTCCCCTGCAGCAGAGCAGTGCCATAACACAGGCTGCATCCTGCCTCGGGTGAGCCACCATCTTACCCCGGAGATCTTCACTGCCGAGGATGGAGCTCCCTGGATCATAAAACTGAAACCCAGTGAAATGGCACAGATTACGCTGCCGTTTCGCAGCCCATCGCCCGTGGGTAGCAGCTCCCGCCACGTGCCGCACCTCCAGCAGCCGGGGTGTCTGTGCCAGCTGCCTCACGGCCACCGCCAGCACCTTCCCTTGCAGGGCCAAGCGCAGAAAGTACCGCCCCCGGCCCTGCGCCGTCCGCGTCCGCTCACAGCCCCCGGCTCTCCGGATGCTGATGGACAGAGGGCTCGGCCTGTTTGGGGAGAGGGGAAGCAGCTTTGGCAGCACACGGGAGCGTCCTGCCTGCACCTCGGTCTTTGGCATGAACATGTCGCGACAGACGCCACCACAGCTGAGATTTTCACCCCAGTCTAGCTCGGGAACACACACCGGCCACTGGTCCCCGCGGGAAGCTGCTCCAGCCAGTGCCAGTAATCCCGTCTCCGGAAGCCCCAGGCCGGTTCTGCGGGAGAAAGGGAGTGCGAGACCCCTCGCCGCGGGCCCGGGGACGCTGCCACGGCCCGCTCGGGCACGAAGGGTCACTCACGTCGGAGCCCCTTGCGCAGGATGCTCTCCAGCAGCTGGCAGAGGGACACAAGGTGTGGCGAGGTGTCCGTGCAGGGCCCCCCGCCCTCCCGCAGCCTCAGCACCCCTGCTGTGGGGAGGAGAGAGAGCGGTGGCACCCGCGGGTGCCCGGCTGGGGAAAGGGGAGGGGGTACCCCGGGGACAGCTCTGCACGGCCCCGCGGCGGGCACAGCCCGACCCTCCCCGGCCGCCGCCGCTGGTTTCGGGTAAACTTCCTCGAAGCCAAAGTCGGGCGGCGGGGCTGGCCCGGGGAGCCCCAGCGCGGCCCCGCCGTCGGTCCGGTCAGACTGGTACCGGCCAAGCGCTGCTGGAAGAAGCTCGCACAGGTGCCGAGGGGCCCACGCTCACCTTTAAGGGCGCTCAGCAGCGGCTCCTTCCTGGCCATGGGCTCGTCGTCCCCCAGGGCCTGGTGGTCCCACGACAGCGGCTGGACGGGAACCAGGAACCGGGAACCTGCAACAGGGAACCGGGAACCGGGAACCGGGAACCGGGAAGGGGCCCCGCCCCGGGAGCGGAGCGGAGCGACCGGTCCCCACGGGCGGGGTAAACCTCACACACACACACACAGGTGTACGTGTACTTAAACTGAGAGCACGGACACTGATGTACATAGGTGCAACACAGTGACACATACAAATATTGATCTGTACAGGTGTATCAATGCCATACATTGTATCGGCAGAATCCCCGTATAAGAGACACATGGGCAAAACAGGCACTTATTTATCTCTGCGTCTATTAGGATAGGCTTTGGGATACGGATATTTGTGTTACAAAGCCTCGGTGCCGGCCCCACCGTAGGTACACACGGAATGTGTGTGGGCGAGGGCTCGCCCTGTCCGTAGGGATGCCCACGCACGAACGGCGTTTCCGAGGACCGTGGGAAGGGGCGGTGCGAGGTGCGGGACCCACCGGGGGCGGTGCAGGACCCACCGGGGGCGGTGCGGGGTGCTCAGGGGCGGTGCAGGGTGTTCGGGGGCGGTGCGGGACCCACCAGGGGCGGTGCAGCTCGGCCATGGCGGAACCGGTGGATCCCGGTTCGTCCCCGCTGCTGGCGGCCGCTCGCCGGGCGCACGAAGCGGCTTTCAGGGGTCCGGCGGTGCTGGCGGCGTGGGCCCCTGGCCGGGTCAACCTCATCGGAGAGCACACCGACTACAACGGCGGCTTCGTGCTGCCCATGGTAAGGGCCGTGCTCCGCCGCCCCGGCCCCGGGCTCTCGCCGTGTCACCCTTCCGGGTCCTGCTGGCAGCCGCCGGGGGTCCTCGGCCACCGCCTTCCCACCCCCGTCCCAGGATGTGGCCTCCAGGATACCTCACCCAGGACCTTGAGGGATCCTCCAGGATCCCCGTTTCACCATTCTCCCCCCGGGATGCCCTGCCCAGGACCATGGGGTTCAGCAAGGGCTGCTGCAGCCCCCCCTGCAGAACAATTCCTCACTCGCTTCACGGGGGATGTGATTCACTTCCCAACCACCTCTCCGAGAAGCCGAAGCTTTTTTTCTGCAACCCCGCCGAATAACTTCCCGTTTCCAGAGAGCGGTGTTTTGGTGGCAGAGATGGTTCAGAACAGCAGGAGCTTCCTGCTCCTTCCAAGCTCCTTTGGCTCAGCGGGGAAGTCCCTGCTCAGCCCTAAATCAAACCTACAGCTAATTACTGTGAGGCCGAGGAGCGTGGGAGCAGGTCAGCTGAATTCCCTGGCAGGCAAGAAAACTTCCTGAAGCCTCTCCCGTTCTTGACGTGGTTACCACTGCCCTGGAGCCCAAGAAGCAGCGAGCTGGGGGGTCAGGCACAACATTCAGTAGGAAGATTGACCCTGTCGGTAAATAGCCAGGAGGTTTAATTCTGTCGGAGTGTGCAGAGGGGGCTCTGGAGTGTTAAAGAGAACACTTGGGTGCTCCAGCTGTGGGATGAGGCAGCCGCAGCTGTCCCCTGCCACTCGTGCGGATGCGCCAAGGGATGCTGTGGGGTCTGAGCCCATCTTCCCCACCCCCAGGCCCTGCAGCTGGGGACTGTGCTGGTGGGATCCCCCACGCAGGACGGGACCATCTCCATCGTCACCACCTCGGCGGAGGCGGACGAGCCCCACAGGGTGCAGTTCCCGGCTCCCCGTCCCGGCAGCTCCCTGAGCCCGGGACTGCCTCGCTGGGCCAACTACGTCAAGGGCGCCATCAAGCACTACCGGGGTAAGGCCCGGGCTGAGGGGCGGGTCAGAGCCCCCCTTGCAGGGGGCTGGTGTTCAGAGCTGGCTTTGGGAGTGCTCCAGGGGCTCTTCCAGTGTCGGGGTAATCCTGCAGCTCTGCCGGGACTAGGCTCCAGCAAAGTCAATCTCAGCTCCAAAGGTCCCTGAGCTTGGGGGGCTGCCGGGTCACACTCTGTTGTGGGTCACCCTGTGTTCTGAAATGTTGGACAGGGGCTCCTTGTGTCATTCCCCGTGAGCTGTGGGGCACCTGCAGCCCTGCAGGGGCTCATGGCCCCCCTCCTCCCTTCTCTTCCTGCAGGTGGTCCCGTGCCGGGCTTCAGCGCCGTCATAGCCAGTGACATCCCCCTGGGCGGGGGCCTGTCCAGCTCGGCCGCTCTGGAGGTGGCTACGTACACCTTCCTCCAGCAGCTCTGCCCTGGTAAGGCAGCAGCCCGTCCTGGGCCCTGCCTTCTGTTTCCAGGTGGGAGCTGGGGTGAGGGGGGTGCCCTTAGCTGGATCCCACAGCCCTTGGGGAAACCCCACTGTGGAGTGGGTCACAACTGGGTCAGAGCTGGCACTGCCCTGCTCCTCCAGCTCATCCAGCCTGACCTGCCTAGACCTCTAAAATTCATGGACCACTCCTGGGGCTGGCCAGGGGAATGAGAGGAAGTTCCCTCGGGAACATCCTCTCCCCACCCTCATGCCCCCCAAGAGAACCGAAACACCGGTGTCAATTATCACACCCAGCTGGATCTGGAGGCCCAGGCTGGCATGGATGCCACGCAGTGGTGCAGGAGCAAGCACCTGCAAAACCCCATTCCCTGGGAAAACAACCCTTTCCCTCCATGTTTGCTCCCCCTGCTCCCAGCCAAGGGACAAAGTTGCAGGAGCTGCTGACCCGTGTGTCTCTGCTGTGGCACAGATGACGGGGATTTGGTAGCCAAGGCGCTGGCGTGCCAGAAAGCAGAGCACACGTTTGCTGGGATGCCCTGTGGGATCATGGACCAGTTCATATCCGTGATGGGCAAGGAAGGCCACGCACTGCTCATCGACTGCAGGTCAGGGTCGAGCTCTGAGCTCACTGGGCTGTGCCCACCTCCTTGGGCAGCTGGGCATGAGCTCATGAGCTTGCCCTGTGGCCATGAACCAAGGGCAGGAGTGCAGGGAGGGGTTAACCTTTGAACCCAGCCCAAAACCTCATCATGGGGAAGGGGCAGCCTGCACTTTAATTCTCCCTTGTCTTGATACCTTCTCCCGCAACCTTTCTGCTGCTTGCCTGAGCTGTCTTTCCCTCTATCGTTAGGGTCTGTTGTGGAACTAGTAATTGGGAGGGAGTGAAATGCCTGAGTGAAATGCTAAACCACTTGGACTTTGCCTCTGTAGTTCAGGATCTGCCTGCCACGTGGCCTCACTCAGGTGTCTGAGGGCCGGGGCGGGCACATGGCTGAGCTCTCCCTGCAGGACCCTGGAGACCGTCCTGGTCCCGCTGACCGATGCCAGCTTGGCCGTGCTCGTCACCAACTCCAACGTGCGGCACACGCTGACGGGCAGCGAGTACCCCACGCGCCGGCGGCACTGCCAGGAGGCAGCAGCGGCTCTCGGCAAGGCCAGCCTGAGGGATGCCACCCTGCCCGAGCTGGAAGGTGGGGACAGTCCCTCCCTCATCTCTGGCCACGCCTTGGGGCATCAAGAGCTTGGTGCCCCATGGGCTGAGACCTGGGGGAGGCGGGTGGGCGCACACCCTGTGATGGGAGTGTGCTGCATGCAGAGAAGCTTTGGCACAGGATGGTTGCGGGATGCACCCCCGCAGCATCCTGCAGGCAAGGGAGGCTTTGCTGCAGGGACGCAAATGTCTGTGCAGAGGCCAGGAGCCGGCTGGGGGATGAGGTGTTCCGGCGGGCCCGGCACGTCATCGGCGAGATAGCGCGGACAGCACAGGCAGCACAGGCGCTGCAGCACAGGGACTACAGCATGTTCGGGAGGCTGATGGTGGAGAGCCACAACTCCCTCAGGTGAGGATGACCAAAGATGCTCAGAGCCTTCCTCACGTGTAGCTGCACTTCTAGGGCAGGATCTGCGGCACCCGGCATCGCTGCCACTGCCGTGGCCGCACCAGCACGCGAGGTGGAGCTGTCCGTGGTGCAGTGGTTGTGCCCAGGGTGCAGGACAGGGCAGAGCACGGGTCTCCTCTCTCAGGGATGACTATGAAGTGAGCTGCCCGGAGCTGGACGAGCTGGTGGCAGCTGCCCTGGAAGTCGATGGGGTTTATGGCAGCAGGATGACCGGGGGAGGCTTCGGAGGCTGCATGGTGACGCTGCTGGAAGCTGACGTTGCAGAGAGAGCCCAGCAGCACATCCAGGTATGTGGCAGAAAAGCACCAAGAGATTGAGAGATCCCAAGGAAACATGCAGGGGGACAGCACAGGGACACTGTTGAATTGTCACTCCTGAGCAGTCTGGGGTTGGTGGAGCCCATCCAGGGCCATGCAGGGGTAGCTCTGTGTCTGTTGATGCCACTAAGCTCTTGCAGGCAGGTCAGCACTGTGCCAGTCACAGAGCCCTGCCCCAGGACCTCATTGCATCAAGAAAGGGAGTGAAAAGGTGCTGGGGGAGCTTCAGGAAGGCCAAATCCATCACAAACGTGAGCTGAGCTGAGCTTGGGCACTGCTGAGCTGAACACTGGCAGTTACAGGCCAGGAAAGATCTCAGTGCCATCACCAGTGTTCCCTAACTCAGCACCTTGGTGTGCACAGGTGGCTGGAAATGCCAGCAGAATGGGGGTGTCAGGACATGGGGCCTGTGAACAAGGCAGAGCAGCATTTTGGTGCTCTGTGACATCACGGTGCACCTTGTGAATAGTTCCGGTGGGGAGGGAAAGAAAGGACAGAAGAGGGTCTGAAATGAGGAGAGACCAAAAGGGCTTTGGCTTCTGCCAGAGGTGGGAGAGAGGGAAGATGACCAGGATTTACGGTACAGTGAAGGGTGGAGGTAGAGTGAGTGGGGAACTGACCAGCAGAGCCTCTCTCCCCAGCTCTGGCATCCCCCAACCCCAGTCTTGACTGCTCCTTTTGTTTTTCAGGAGAAATACAGTGGCACAGCCACCTTCTACCTCACCAAGCCCTCGGGAGGGGCAAAGGCTCTGCCCCTGTAGAGGAGTGACCACATCACCTGGGACCCTTGGGCTGGCCTTGCCTCCCTCCTCGAGGCTTTCCCGAGGGGATCACTTTGTCCATTGGCATTATTTGCCTAATAAATGCAAAGCATTTGCACAGTTGTTCTGTGCCCATGTGAGCCAAAGGCACTGGGGACTGCTCCTCAGAGGATACTGGTTTAACTCCAGTTTGTACTGGTGAAAGGAGCCATTACCAGGGCTGTGGGGTCCAGTAGAGCTGTGGTCACAGGAGGGGATGGCAGTGGAGGAGCAGCAGGCACTGACATGTGGCAGAAGTTCCTGCTTGGGAATCTGCCTCTGGCACCTGCCCTGCATCTGCTGCAGATGGAGGATAGTGAGGGGGGGAGGGATTTTTTAATTTACTTAAAAAAAAAAAGAAAAAAAAAGAGGCAGAATACAGAGAAAATATTTATTAAGTGCAAGAGGAAGCCATCTGATCAAAGACCTGCTCTGGATCCAGCTTAGAAAGGCTGAAACAGCACCAGCTCAAACAACCAGATGAAATTAAAAAAGACAGGCCTGTGTTAGTGCATGTGCATGGGGAAAGCCTGATTCCCCGGTGAGCAGCTGATGGGCCATGCCCTGCTCTTGGAGAACGGGATCATCTTTGGTTAAAATGCTTGGAAAACCCCCTTTTTAGGCAGTTCTAAGTGTTTTACCCTGGGCCACAAAGCCCGGGGAAAGGATCACAGGGTCCTTGTGCAGGAGGAGAGAAAACCCCAAACCCAGCTGAGATTGGAACAGGGAAGGAGGCAGGCTCATGCCTCTGACACGTGCTCAGGAGAAATAAGTGCTTCTTGAAGGCACAGTAAAACCTCAGGGTTGGTGAAGGATCCCTTGAGCCAAGTTCAAACTGACCCAGCTCCATCCACACTCGTGGACACTCCTGTGGACTTGATTCACCCACATCCACCTTTGGCTGAAAGATGTACAACCCTTCCCCCAGTGAAATAAAAAGCCCGAAGATGAGAGGGAGCTGGTGGTGAGCTCTTCTTCAGAGTCCAAAAGAAAAAAAAAAGAAGAAAAAAAGAAATAAAAAAAAAATTTAAAAAGAAAACCAGAACAAGCAGCCAAGGTCCACTGTGAGATCAAAGCAGGCCGGTGATGGTGCCAGGGGTCCCAGGCAGCTGCTGTTTTGGTTGGAAGCTCTAACCCAGAGCAGTGGCAGCTGCTGTTCCAGGCAGGCTCCTTGCCTGCTCCCATGAAGCTGGAACATGCCAGGGAGACCTTGCACTGCTCTGCAGGATGGGGAGCCCACTTGTTCTCCCTGACGGAAGGCAGGGAGCCTCCAGCGATCCTGCCCAGCACTGGGACATGAAGCCCAGCAGGGTCTCAGCTCAGCCCAGCCCCGTGTGAGGGGAGCTGAAGCTGGGGCTGAAGGAGTCTCAGACTTGTTCAGGATGGTGGGAGTGCCTGTTGTTCCCAGGCTTGCTCTTCCTTTGTGTTTACTGATGGAGCACAGGTCCTTTTTATGGATGTTGCAGCTGGGCAAAAAGTCTTTTAAAAGATACCCAACATCCTCTGCCCCGAAATCTCACTCTCTCCACATTAGCCGTGTAAAGAATCCCAGCGCAGTTCCCATCTCAGCTGCTGGGGCCATCCCCATCCCTCGCCTCCAGGAAGCTCCCAGCCCTTCTGCATCCAGGTGCTCCAGCTGAGGGATGCTCTGCAGGGAGTGGATCTGGCCCCTTGCAGCCTTCTGCTGGAGTCTCTGGGGCTGGAGGATACAAGGTCCAAGGCAGAGCCCACCAGCTCATCACAGGGTTCAAGTGGCCTTTGGATCAAGCCCTTAACTCATTTCTTGCAGTTATTCATGTTTCCCAGCAGCCACAATCCCAGTGTAGCCTCCACATTCAGCATAGATCTCATCCACCTCCATTTTTTATAAAATAATAAAATACATTTGTATATATTTATATATATACTATGAAAACTGTACAATATTGTATGCAAAAAAAAAAAAAAGCATCAGAGGCCATCAAGTAACGCAACACAAATGAAAGGTTACTCTTTGCTATTATGGTACCAAATGTCAGCAGCAAAGGACAGATAAAAATAGGTGCAGTAAGAAAGCACAGGTTACCCCAAAACCCTGCCTTGCAGCTCATAAAAAACCCCAAACTGAACAAAACAACCATCTCCAATGAACAGGCAAGTTGCCAGAGAGCCTGGAGCAAAGGTGGAAATGGTGACCCTCTATAAATCAGGATTTTGACATCTGAGATCCTCTCAAAACCGAGGACCTGAAATAAAATCATTCTGTTCCATTTACCTGGGGAGGCTGGAGCCATGGAGACACCCCAATTTCTGCCCTGAAGGATGAGCTTACACACCCAGCTGTGCCAGAGCTCTGAGCATGCTGGGCTCCAAAGGAGAAGTCCAGAGCTTGGAGTGCCACGGAGGGTCTGTGCCCACAGGAGGAGCTGCCCAGGCACCGCCTGCATGAGGCACCCTTGGGTCGTTCCACAAAATCCTGCCACCTGATCCCAAAAGTGCCGCTGGTGCTCGGCCTGCCCCAGCTCAGGCCTCGTAGAACTGCCTCTCCAGCTGCTGGGTGAGGGTCCCGCTGGCCATCACGGTGCGGCTCACAAACTCCTGGGTGAGGGTGCTGCTGCAGTTCTCCACGCGCTGCGTGCTCACCAGCATCCCGTCTGCAAGGGGAAGGCACCCAGTGTGAGGTCACAGGGAACGGGCTCTGCTCTGCCTCGCCACTCCAGGCAGTTTGTTTTCCACCACAGAAAGTGCTGTTTCAGGACCTCTCCACACCAAGAGGTTCAGTGCTTTGCTATGGCAGTCGGTAGCATGGATCTCCCAACAGCTCCCCGACTCTCCGTGTTGCAGCGTGAACCCACGAGCTCAAGTGGGACAACTACTAGTAGGACAAAGATGTTTGTCCTACTGCTCTGTTTTTATCTGCTCTGAAGAGACTGAACCTCACAGGAAGAGCTATGATTTGGTCCCTAGTGATAGTGCTGGAGGACTCTCAAATCCAGCATTCCCTCCGGGACTGGGCAGCACCTGTAGAAATGACTGCAGCTCTCCCCGGGGACATGGTGTAGGAAAAGGGCTGACCCTCTTCAATCCCACCTGATGGACCCTCCTCCTCTGCCTTTGGCACTTGAGGTAAAAGCAGCCTCAGACCTTTGGACAAGCAGAATTACCCTTTGTTTTCTGAGAGTTGCAAAGCGACAATGAGCCCCTACCTGTGAAGTGGGGATCCAGGGACGAATGGCTGATGCTGGTTTTGGTGGTGTATTCAGTGGGGAATTTGTAAACTTCTTCTCTCGTGTACTGCTGTCCTCCAAACTGGGAGAAAACACCTGGGGCGAAGGAAAAGGGACAAGTCAGCTAAGAAATAATTAAGAGCTTCCAACACCTCAACCCTGCACAGCGAGCACCAGCAGGCTCAGGAGTTTTCCCTTGCTGATATCAGAGCCAGGGTCATGAGGAACTGGGAGGACTGGGAAAGTCTCACACCTGGGCAGTAAGAAGCTGCCTCCAGGTATTTGTACAAACAGGTAGAAGTTTCACCTTAAGTTAAACACTGGCAGGTGCTCCCTCATTCAGTGCACCAGGACTGGGACAGTGCTCGTCAGGCACAGCACTGCCTTCATGGAAAACACTGTCTCCATGTCCTTCATGGAGCACGGAGTCACCACCAGAGCTGGAAAGTGGCTGCAGGAGTTGTGCTGCCTGCTCTGAGAGGTTTCTCTTTGCACCTCCACAAAGACAGGGTACTGTACCTCTGTCCTGGGATTCAATGGTGATGAGGCCTTCTCTCTCTGGCCCGAAGCCTTGGGTGGTGTTGGCTTGCACTTTGAACTTGTACGGGACATTCTCACTCAGGTGGGGCACAGTCAGGGTGGTTTCCAGGTTGTCTCCTTCGACATAGATTGTCCTGGGCTCCCCTAATCCACAGAGACACAGAGTGGTGAAGACAGACAAGATTGATGGCCCCTCCAGCTGCTGCCTTGGCTGTCCCTGAGCTTTATACAGCCCACGGGCTGTAGGATTACTAAGGGTTAAGACCCCATTTCACTACAGTGGAGATCCTCAACAACCAGCCTCCACGGGGTTTTGGCTGCAATAATCAACAGGTCCTTCCTCTTCCCACCACCTCTGTTAGAGCAGACCATGCAATGGCACAAAGTGTCAGGAGCCAGCAGCTCCCAGGCCTGGAATCAGCCTCATGTCCCTGCTTTGTCTGCACTGATGTAAGCAGACAACTCTTTTACAGGTCCCAGCCAAAATGCAGCAGATTCCTGGAGGTATCTTGTGCTCTACACAAGGGAACTGTGCTGCCTCAGCCTGATACCATACCTCCTCCATGCAGCATCTCACAGGTGATCCTATAGCCCAGGATGGGCCCATTGGGCTCACGGGGTCTCTCCCAGCTGAGGTGCAGAGAGTCTGGGCTGAGAGCAGTGAAAACCAGTGGTCCAGGGGCACAGGGGGTGCTCAGGGTGAAGGGGGTACCTGCAAGGGCACAGGGGACAACATCAGAATCACAGCAAAGGGAGCCTGGGAGGGATCTGCACACAGCATTTATGGAACGAGCTGGAAGGGCTCAGCTCTCTGGACAACGAGTACAAAGTGAATGTGTGGGGAAGAAGGTCCTGTTCCAAAATAAGAGGAAGGAAAGGAGAGCTCAAGATGTAGCAAGGGGAGAGAAAACAGCCAGGCCAGCACTGTAGATAGCAGCACAGCCATCAGTGCCACCCTTCTGTCCCCAGCCACCTCACCTGGCATGGGACTGAGCGGGCTCTGCGGGTCCACCTGGGACTCGATGGTGATGACTCCCTCCCTCTCGGGGCCCCAGCCCTCCTCGCTCTGCGCCTTCACCTTGAAGATGTAGGAGTGGTTGGGCAGCAGGTCCTCCACCACCACCGAGTTCTGGCTGGGGTTGGGGATGCTGATCCTGTGCACCTCTCCTGGGACACACAGGGAAGGGGATGTCAAAACCACGTTGCAGGCACAGAGCCACGACTTTCACCTAAACTCTGTCTCAAACAAACTGCCTGCAAAAGCCGTCCAGGGTCCCTCCCCAACCACCTCCATCACACCTTGCCACCAACAATGGGTAGCGCAGGATGAGATGTTTTTCCAAAGAACATTTGGGACAAACAACAGTTTCTTGAAAACTCAAGGAGTTTCAGAGAAAAGAATTATATTTTCACTAATGCTGCCCTGAGATTCATGTAAAAATAAGATATTTCAATCCTTCTTTCAAGTCCCATGTGTTGAAAAAACCATCATGTAAGGCGTTTGGGCTGACGGGGAGAATCAGTCAAAGGGTTTTTTTTTTTTTTTGGAGGAAAAATGATTCTACAAGCAACCTCAGGAATTGTTCTCCATCTAGGAGAAACAGAGAATGAAAGCTGTGGGGTAGCTGCAACGTTTCCTGCACAAAAAAAAGGCTACACAAGAAGCAGAGTTAGGACCCTGAATCCCAGAATGGTTGAGGTTGGAAGGCACCTCTGGAGATCATCTGCTCCAATGCCCCTTGGCTCAGAGCAGGGTCATCCAGAGCCAGAAGACCCAGAGGAGACTCTCCACCACCCAAAACTCCCACCAACCCCGCAGTGGCTGCTCACTGACCTCCGTTGAGGAGCTGGTACTGCACGCTGTAGCCCTGCACCTCCTTCTCGCAGCGCGGCTCCTGCCAGCTCACCTTCAGGGACGTGGGGCCCAGGGCAGAGAACACCAGGCGGGTGGGGGTGTCAGGGATGCCCAGTGGCTTCCTGGAGTCTGGGGCAGAAAGGGAACATCAGGCTGGAGATTTTGGGGATGGGGGCTGAGGGGGCT
>WEKY01061462.1:190318-349906 GCA_013390045.1 Picathartes gymnocephalus | reverse complement strand
GGGGGGGGGGGGGCGGGGGGGAGAGGAGGGGGAGGCACACGCAAACATGGGATGGTCCTGATGGTTTGAGGAGGACGTGGTCAGATGTCATCTCTGCAAGCTGACCTGTCGTGAGAGGGGACTGGCTGGCTCTGCACAGCTGCAGGGATGTCCCACAGCCTCAGGTTGCCAAGCTTGGGTGAGATAAGTTAAGGTAAGCTTCATGCCCTTGTGGCAGAGAGCCCAGAGAAGGGGCCTGGTGCTGGCTGTGACCCTCCTCACCCCTAAGCACCCTGTCCAGTCAGACAGAAGCTTCACAGACTTCATCAGGTGTAGATCAATTAAGATTGACCCTAATCTACAGCTAAATCAGCCCAACACCACCAGGCCCTGTTCATGTGGCCTGGGACCACATCTGGGTGCTCCTCAGCTCGTCCCAGTGGGACACAAGGCTCACAGAGAGCACAGCAGCCTCCCAGGTGACACTCAGGGACTGAAGCCCCTCATTGACAAGGAGCTTGCAGAGGGACATCTCATAAGGAGCACATGTTCTCCCTAAGAATTCTCCAAAGGCCTGTGGAGTAAGACTGAGGACAAGAAGCTCGTTAGGAATGAAGAGGATGGGGAAAATGGGTTGATCAGAGCACGGTGGCAGCAGTGGTGGTGAATGTTAATCAGTCCAGGTGGGTTGAAACCTGCGATTCACCTGCAAATGGAAAGGTGACGTGATGGAGGCACAGGCTGGGTCAGGAGGAAGATCAGCACAGCACACAGCAAGCCATGGAGAGGAGCTTTGGGGTGAGCAGTGACGGCAGCAGCTCATGGATGGACGGTGGCTGGGCTGTTATGGGATGTGTGGCTGGGAGGAGACACTGGACAAGCTGTACCTATGTACTTGCACATCCCTGCGGACCCATCAGTCATGATTACAGAGTCCCGACAGCCAATGCTGGGGTAGTAACCCTTCACCTTTGCCCTGCTCCTGACACCCACGTCCCGGGGCCGGAGGAGTGTCCTCCCAGCATCTTCGTGGATGGGAGGGAGGAGTGTCCCCAGGTAATCTACAGAAGCGGTGCAAGGAGAAAAAGAAAAACACCATTGGAGATTTCAGAGCAGGTTCAGCCCAGGCTCCTGCACTGGTGACTTTTTAAGGCTCAGGTTTGAAGGATCTTTAAACCAGGCACCAGCTGATTGACACACATGGAGCTGAAAGGCAACCACACTGCTGGACAGAGTGGGCAGAATAGGTGTGCTCTCCCTAGAGTGCTTCATGGTATGAGGATAAAGATGGAGCTCCCTTCCCTGAGCACCCTGCCTGTGAGGGGTGGGAACCCTTTCCAAACTGGTCTGGAAACAGAGAGGCCTTAGCAAAGCACCAAGACATCAGTGGTGGGGATGTGACCTTCCAGACCTGTGGTTCATAGGCTCCCTTCGCTGTGAGCACAGTCCTCACCCCACAAGAATTTCAGGGTGCAGGTCCAAAGACAGTCATGGGGCTGGAAGGGAAGGCCAGGTCCCATCCCTGTGGTACTCACCGTGCCCCATCAGCATTGTGGAGTAGTCTCTTGTCAGCGAGGAGCTGCCCATCACCCTGTGCTCCTGGTGCATGTGGGAGCTCAGCTGGTGGTAGCTGGTGTTGGCTGTCCTGGTCAGGGTGCCACTGCCACTGCTGGGGAAGGAGAAGTCCACCCGGCCATTCAGCAAGTGCTCTGTGGAAGAGGGCACACCGTGAGGAATGTGGCTGTGGGCAAAGCTGCTGCTCCACTTTCCATGGGGAGGAAGCAGGAGGCATCATGGTGCCCCCCCTGCCTTGTCTGAATCCCAGGTTCAGCCATTCTGGAGGGTGATTCTAGAATAAACCACAACACCCAACAAGAGACGCAGAAACAAAGAGTTAAACAAAGACTTCTCCCTACACCCAGCACCAGACACACCCGTGGTGCCCAAGGTAACTCCAGACCTCGGCCTTGCTGGGGCACTGCCTTGTGGTTCTCACCACATTTTCTCACATCTCTCCTTAAACACAAGCACAGGTTTATAATTTCAGATTTAAAATGAAGGTGGAGGTGGTTTCTCCAGATCTCATTCTGGATCCCATCTCAGCTGGATCTGAAAAGTAAACTCCGCTCCGTTGTTCTGGTCCTTGACAAACAAATCCCCATGCCCTCCCAGCAGGCCAGGAGAGATCAGCCACCTATGAGAGAGCGATTTCTGTTTAACAGTCCAGCAGATCTGCCCCAGAAGCTCAAGGCACTTAATTAAGGTGAAGAGCTGCCTTTGGAGGTGGCACTTAGCAGGCATCATCTGAGTTTGCTCCTGCCTCGAAAGTCCAGCCTTTGGTAGAAGCAACTTGCTAGCAGGCTCCCAAGTCCGTGCCGAGATGGGGGTTACCTTGACACTCGTGTGAGCAGACACACCAGGACAAGGTTTTGAAGCAGATGACACCAACACGAGGGTGGG
This sequence comes from Picathartes gymnocephalus, assembly GCA_013390045.1. NCBI lineage: Eukaryota > Metazoa > Chordata > Aves > Passeriformes > Picathartidae > Picathartes > Picathartes gymnocephalus. Next base: position 347,467 of record WEKY01061462.1, on the reverse strand, counting down.
CACACAGGGGGAGGCAGGGGACACAGAGCCCGTCCGCCGGCCCCTCGGCTCAAAGCAGGACGAGACAGGACACTCAGCGCCGTAACGGAGCCGTCCTTCACCTGCTTGGGGCCGGGGCGTGGCGCTCCTCCTCACACTGCCAGGAGCCACAGCGCTGTCCTCCTCGTGGAGGAGCCCCTCGGTGTCCGAGGATTGGTGGCTGCTGCCAGAGAGGCGGGGAATGGTTTCGGGTGGGAGCCTCCAGGTGATGCGGCGAAGGTCCAGGTCTTCTCCCAGCAACGGCACAAATTTCCACCTGGAGCCTTTTGGGACAAGGCAAGCACTGGTGTTGGCACGGTCTGCAGGGGTCAGGGTGGGCCACCCGCCACCTCCGTGCTGCTTGCTGGGGGGAGGAAGGGACAAGCACCAGTGGGGACGATGCTGGTCACAGCCCGTGTTGCCAAGTGTGAGCCGAGGAGTTCAGGTGGTGCAACCGTCTGGTAGGTGGAGAAAGGTGGGAGCGTGACATGCAGAGGGTTCCTCAACCCTCGGGCTGTTTTCCAGCCCTGTGTCCGTCATGACAAAAGGTGAGAGTCAAAGTCCAACCACACGCCTGTCCCTGCATGAAGAGTCTGCAACAATTGTCCTCTGCTCAGGAGAGGTTTTGTCACTCCTTGATGTGCACTCAGGGTGGCTGGACTCCTGATGTTCCCATCAGCTCGCTCTCTGAAAGGACCAGGGACTCGCTCTTGGGTCCCTGGGGAACCCCCCAGAGATGATCCTAGAGACACACCTCATCGTTTCACTTATGCTTCATGTTCCCAGCACGAGGCCAGGGAGTCAGCTTCATTTAGAAAGTGATGGGATGGAGGAAGAGAGGCCAGTGCCTTCTCAGCACTGCTGAGTTCCCTTCTGTTGGCTTGGCCTAGACCCTGAGCATCCAAGGGACTCAGAGATCTGTGCCTTCGCCAGTGCTGCTTTGCTGATGTTAACTCTCATGGTCCAACCAAATGGCAACACAAAGGGAAGATGAGCAGGGAGGGCCACAAAAAGCTCCTCTCCCACCCCATGCTAGGATTTCTCTTTTTCCCATAGCTACACCAAGGAGGCATTGGTCTTATTTACAAGTGTTCCCATGAATGCAGCTACTGAGCTTTGGAAAAGCTGATCTCCACCATCTCCACAACTTGGATCTCCCCATCTCTAAGAGATGGAAAGGAACAGTGAAGCTCATTGCTGAAAGCTGCTGTTAAGAAAAATGAATGTTAGAAACGACCTTTTCAAACTCAGAGACACGAACCTGAATCATCAGAGACACTGGGCCTCTTGCTGCCAGCTGGAGAGCGGAGCACGTCTGTGCTGTACATCAGGTAGCTGTCATAGTCCTCACCTCCCTCTGCATCAATGATGGGGACATCGGGGATGATGGGGACTGCAGGAGAGGTGGAAAATGCCATGAGACAAGCAGCAAAAACCACACAATGCTCAGGCTGGTCCTTGGCATTCCCAGGGTGGCTGGAGCAGCAGAGCAAGCAGGAGGTGGGGAAGCAGTTGGGGTGATGGGGAGCTGCCCCCAGCACAGCTCCTGCCCCTCTGCCCCCTGCCCAGGCTGGCACTCACTGGACATGGGGCGCTTGGGCTGCGTGGCGAGGTTGATGGTGGCTTCTCTCTCGGGCCCCCAGCCCGCGCCATTCCTGGCCTTCACCATGTAGCGATAGGGCTGCGACTCCCGCAGGTTCTCGATCAGCACCATGCGCTTCTTGGGGTCTTCAACCAGCACCTTCTTCACAGGCCCAATGGGTACTGCAAGGCACGGGCACACCTGTCACCCAGCAGGCACAGAGGACCCCACAACACCCTGCACTTTGGTGTCAGCCTGGATACAGCCTGGCTCTGGGAAAAAGGGCAGCAGCTCTTTGGGCTGCTCACGACAAGCAGCATCATCTCAGGGTAATTCCCAAATCCACTGATGAAGTCAACCAACAGGTCTTCTGTTGCTGGTGTGTCACAAACAACACCTTCCTGGCAGCCCACCCCTTTATCTAGACCTATGAACTAAGTTTTTGAGATGAAAAACAACATAAAACACTATGGAAGTGAATGGGAATGGAATGCCAGAGTTTTCTGGCATTTTCAGGGTTAAATCCTGACTGGTGATTTTTCTGTGCCCTTTCCATAAAGAAGTGACCTCTCCAAATCCCAGTTCTCAAAAGAAACATGCCTGGAGCTGTTCGGGCTCTGCTGCTGCTGCTTGGGACTGGCCCAGCCTGCAGAAAGTGTCCTCCAGCCCCTCAGCCTGGCTGGGCTGTCCCATCCAAAAATGAGCTCTTACCATTGTCCTCGTTGACAAGCCCATAACTGACTTCATAGGCCGTGATCTCCCCGTTGGTTTCTGCAGGCTCAGCCCAGCTCAGCTGGGTCACAGTGGAGGACACGACGTTGAAAGCCAAGCGCCCGGGCTCGCTGGGCACTGGGAAGGCAAAGCAAAGGGTCCCCATCACTGCAAGGCAGGACCCAGGGGATGCCCAGAGCTCCCCAGATCACAGCTGGCTTGCACTGGGAGACACTCAGTGCTTGACCCTGAGACCACCAGAAGCTCAGGGCTGGGGCCCTGGCCCTGGGGGCAGAGGTACAAACTTGCTCCCACGTGGAGGGAAGGAAGGTGTGGGGTCACTCACCCTCCTCCAGCGTGCGGCAGTGGACGATGTCCGAGTAAGTCCCTTCTCCCATGGCGTTGTAGGCACAGACTTGCATCTCGTAGTCGCAGAAGGGGTAAAGGTTTGTCAGCTCTGCTGACGGGGTTTTGACATCAATGAGATGGGCTTCTGACTCAGGGTCTCCCTGGATCCAGTATTTCACCTGGCAAAGCAAATGCAAGTCGTGATTCCTTCAGATCCTCACATAATATGTGAGAAATTCCTTGTTTCTTAGTAAACTGGCTCTGGGAATGGTGTTGTGCCATTCCTCTGAAATGGGAGGCCGAGACAGGCTGGGCACTTCATGATAAGTGATGGAATGGGAGATGAAGCCACCAGGAATCTTTCTTGCATATCCCTCATCCACCCAGCAATGGTCCCTCAAGGATGGAGGGGACCAGAAGGGGTGAACTTGCTCCCTCTTTCGGGTGTGTACTCAGACCCCTTCAGTACAAATGTCTGTGTGAAACACCTGCAAGAGGAGACCCAGACTCTTCCCTGAGATCCACTCACCCCTTACCTTGTACCCCAGGGGTTTTCCCGCTGGAGGAAACCAGTTGAAGCTGATTTTCCTGGAGCTGAGGGCACGGGCATTGGGATTAAGCGGTGCACTCAGGCAGCCTTTCGGGGACTGGGGGACCTGGCCCAGGCCAGTCATTGAGGCGACACCATCCACCAGCTCTGCAGACAAGAAAGATCACATCAGTGCCAGTCCTCCCCCTTGGATAATAAAGAAGGAAGTGTGCCTCTCTCAGCACTGCCCTGCCATGTTGTAATAAACACATTATTTATGCTATTGACCCACTTGATGACAGTTTTCCTTGTGCAGCCACAGGAACCACCACGCAGCCCTCACGGAAAGTCCTACGTCTCACTTATTTTTACAGCTTTTCATTCAAGTTCCCAAAGAAAAGGGATTAAGAATCCACTCTTTTTCCTCTACCGAGGGAGCCGATCCATCTTCTCCCCACCCACTTGACTGTTCCCACTCGTGCCTCTAGAGGGGGACCCAAATCTACCAGTCGGAGCTGGAGGGACCTCACGGCGGCTTTTTGGGCGAGGATGGAACTCTGTGCACCACATCGGGGTGGGCTGGTCCGGGAAGGGGGTCCCACAGCCACTGTCACCGCCTGGGTGGCAGCCCCTACCTGGGTCAGCGATGGTCACCGTGGTCTGGGGGTAGCGGCCGATCTTGGCGCCGTACTTGGGGTGGAGGAGGTCGATGGCAAATTGCTTGAGCTGGCAGTTGTTGAGGAGGGTGTCGATCTCTGTCAGCTCCAGCAAGGGCACCTGCACCTCCTTTCGGGTCTCCCCAGGCTGGAAGACCAGTTCGCCCTCTGTGAAGATGTAGTCCTGGAGGAGAAGGAAGGGGTGTGTTCAAGGTGAGGCTGGATGGGGCCCTGAGCAACCTGGTCTGGTGAAAGGTGGCCCTGCCCATGGCAGGGGCTTGGAACGAGATGATTTGTAAGGTCCCTTCCAACTCAAACTGTTCTATGATTACAGCCTGCAGTATCCATGAGGAGACTCTCAAAGAGCTTCCCCTCATCTCCCAGTCAATCCCCATTTGCCTCCCAGTGCCCACAGCTCCTGGGGCAGCTCATACCCTCTGCCTCAGGCACAGGCATCCTCTCAGGTCCTCCCTCCCCGAGGAAGCAAGGGGTGGAGGGGAATGTCTACCCTTGTGCTGACCTCAAGCCTTGAGTCCCCTCTGTCCCAGCCACACCCTGATAACTCTTCTTCTGCAGCCCCAGGGTTGGCCTTTTCCCAGCCCTACATTCCCACACCTTCCTGCCTGCCAAAGCCAGGAGCAGCACCCTTACCCTGCCATTCTTGGCAGTGAGATCCCGGGTCCTGTAGGTGACCTGGGATTTCCCGTTGTCGATGATCTCCCGGAGGACAGGGATCTTGGCCAGCTTATCAAAGCGGCTGTGGGAATAGGCTGGCTGCAGGAAGGTGATGAGGCTGCTGGCTGGAAAGGGCAGGAGAGGAGGAATGTGTAGAGCAAATACACAAAGAATCACATCCCAAACACTCAGGTGTCCTCCCTGAACAGAGTTCCAGTCACCCGCAGGTGTGAACTGTGCATGAAGTATCATTGCATGGATTGAAGACTTCCACACTTCCCATTTGTGCTCCGTGCCATAACAGCCAGGTGGGAAGCAGAGGGAAAGTTCTGGGGACGTTAGCACAAAAACATCAAAGAGGTTCTGCTTCACAACAGCACTCAATGAACTGGAGCAGCAGAGGAACGTGGTTAGCCCTTAATCTGTCATGGAATTGGTAGCATCTAAACTTGTGATGGTCAAATGTTTCTGTCAGCAGGGAAGATGACCCTCCTTTGCATGCATTAAAGGATGCTCCAGTTTAGACCCAGGTGACTTCAGAGAGGAGTCACCGAGCAAGTCTCCGCTCTGGGACCTGGGCGGGCTCAGACGGGCAATCTGTGCCTTACAAACCAGGTCAGCCTGGACACAGGACACTCAAACACAAACACCTTCACACGGTCACAGCCCTTCACCTTGTTCTTTGATGATGGTGATGTTGACAACCCTGCGCCCAATCTTTGCGATGCCGTTGGGGACCTCGATGGCCTCCACCTGCAGCTGCTTCTCATCATCATCATCGTCCCTGATAAAGAGCGGGACACGGACGTCCACCAGCTCCACTGCCTCTTGGAACTCCACCATTCCCTGAGCATCTGGGGGAAAAGGCAAGGGTGAGAGGTGGGAAATAACACCCCGAACCCAGCCAGGAGGCAGCACTGGGCTGCTGCTCCCTACCTTGGTCTGAGGTCACAGTGTAATAACCCGGTGCAACCTTCAGGTCATTGAAAGCCTCGTGAGAAACGTGTTTTTCCACCAGTTTGATGATGTCTGGCTTGGCTGAGTAAGGGGCAGTGAGTACTGTGTCCACAATGGTGTGATCCTGCCTGGGAGAGGGGGAGGGAAAGGCAGGTGAGAGCTGAGACCAGGGTAACTCATCTCACAGAGCAGCAGGGGGCCACTGAGTGTTGGGACACTCAGTCACCCCACACGTGTGTGTACAAAAAGGGAGAAGCTGCAAATTCCTCTTACCTTTTCCCAGAATTGGGCTGTAACCTGGGGGAATAAAAAAAAAAACCAAAAAAACCACCAAATCAGAGTGACTAACACCTTTGGAGAGACAAAGTGCTGTGTGAATCACAGCCCTGTGCAGGTCTGAGCTGCAGCACTGCCCTGCGGGTGCCAACCCATCCCACGGAGCCCCAGCACGTGTTCTCTCCTGCCTGGGTTTCCCAATGCAGCAAGGAATGTGCCCACAGGGGAGATCACATCTGGATCAGACTGTGGGGAGGAGGTTCCACTCCCTGCTCAGCACTGGCATCCCCAAATTCCTCCTGGCCTGGACCAGGCACTCCTAAGTTTGCATCAGGCTGAAACTTTTGAAGCCAGTGGGAATTTTCCCATTGAGCACCATGTGACCAGGATTTGCTCCTGCTGCTCCAAAGCCAGACTCAGCTGAGATCTCCTCCAGAGCTGGGTGGGCTCTGCTCTGCAGCCCTGGGTGGATGAAGCACCACACCAGGCTTGTCTCACAGACCATGCTCCCTCCCAGCATTGCAGGTTTCACACCCCAGCCCTCTGGTCCACCCCATCATCAGCAGCCCTGCAGGAGTCTCTCCCCCACTGACTCACCTGAACTTGGTCTGCTGCACCTTGTGGCAGCCAGGAATGTGCTTGAAAACCTCGTTCAGCTGCAAGGAGCAAGAGGGATTTTCACAGCGTATCCCTCACTGAGCAGGGAAGTGCTCAGCGAGCAGGTGCTGCTGCCAGAAAACACAGGAGCCCTCTGACCACCCCAGGCCCTCCCCCCTCACCCTCCCACACCAGTTTTCTTCCCAGGACATGGCAAGAGGCTGCAAACTGAACCCAAACAGGAGCTTCAGATCGGATGCCCCACGCTTCACTAATTCGCTTCACTAATTCTTACAATTGTGACCTTAAAAATTGTGCTTTCTCACAAAAGAAGAAAAACTGCTCCTTCTTTTTAAGACCTGTGGGCTCCCAGGGAAGGGGCACTGCCCAGCCCCCTGTGTGGCTGTCCCCAAGGCCACCCCGAGCCCCCCTTGTGCCCAGGCTCCTACGTTCTCCTCCACTTCCTTGCGCAGCTGCTCGCACTCCCGGGTGTCCGCTTTCACCAGGTTCTGCGTGAAAAGCCGGGCCAGCCTCAGAGACAGCCCGTAAGGAACTGGAAAGAGAAATTCCCAAATCAAACTCCTTCCTTCTTGGTCAGAGGAATAACCCACCTGATGCCTGAAGTGGCTCCCTGGAAACAGAGCCTAGACAGGAGTAAGGCAATAAAGGTGGATATTGATTGGAAAGGCCTCCAAAGGCACAGCCTGGGGAGCCAGAGGCTGCTCTCACCATGGAGCCCAGCATGGACCCCGAGTCACGAGTTCTTCACCCCTTTAGAGCTTTGGGCCATTTGCATCTCAGCATCAATTCCCCAATTCAAACTTTAGCTAATTATGTCATTTCCCCAAGCTCACCCCCCCTTCTCAAGAGGTTGGGTTGCACATTTTGGGCCCAGGACAGTCTGGCTGTCCTTGGAGAGGCTTTGTTATGTCCACCTTAACATGAGAGAGCAGCAGCTCCCAGGCTGCAAAACCCTGCAGAGTCACACACTGAGCACTGCAGGGTTTGAAAAATATGAAAGTTAAAATCCAAGGCATCACGCCCAGAAGCACGGGGACACTCACTGAGGTCCTTGGGGTTGGTGGCAGCGGGGGAGGTGACGCCCTGCTTGTGGACATTGTTGTGGATCTTCCAGCGGACCGTGTCCCGACCCTTGAGGAAGCCGCTGCGCACCAGGGGCGTGTCCAGGTGCTCGGAGGACATGAGGCTGTGTCGGAGCATGTAGTGATCCTCCTTGAAGCCAACAGTGCGCCCTGCAGAGCCAGGGGCGGGGTCAGAGCCCAGGCACACTGCGACAACGCCAGCCAGCAGCTTCCCAACCCCAGACACTCTGTTCTGAGGGATATTTAGGGTTTCCACCGTGCTAAGGGTGTTGGGATGCCAGGAGGGGAGCGGGATGGAGGGAGCAAGGGGCGTTCATGAGTGAGGAGAGCACATCTCACCAGCTAAGCATTACAAGGTCAGGGAGAGCCAGCAGTGGGATCCCCAGCAGGGTATCCCAGGGTGTGGGGCAGGGAAGGAGAGTGGACCAGCAGCTCCAGGGCTCCTTGGCTCAGGCTCTCTGCTAGGACCCTTCTCCCTGATCCAGCTCTCCAGCTCAGAGAGGAGGGATGCTGATCCCAGCACACCCCCAAACCCAGGCAGGCAGTGCCCCCCACAGAGCCCTCCCCCAGGACCAGGGGCTGGTACCTCGTGCGCAGCAGGGAAGCAGGGCCAGGCAAGCCTAGAAAACAAACGGCCAGAGACACAATCACTTTGTGGCCAAGGACAAAACCCCTCCAGGTCGCCATCAGGGAGGATTCCACAACAGCAGGGATGTGTGAGCAGTGGGTAGATGGGGCTCTCAAGCTGATTTTAGCCAGATGGGGGAAATCTGCCTAAAATTTCACCAGCAGCTCATGTCGGCACCAGCAGAGGCATTGACTACCACAGGGACATCCCCTGCCAATCTGGCCATGCTGGAGGCTGCCTGCATTCCGGACATTTGTCACGGTTTTGGCCATATCTGGTTCTCTCCCTGGGCTGGGGAAGCCAGCTGAGACACTCACCTTGCAGCAGCCACAGAACTTCCAGCAGAGCAGGAGCAGCAGCCCCAGGAGCAGGATGAGGAAGATGAGCAGTGGGATGAGCCAGAGGAAGCTGCCAGGCGGGCACTCTGCAAGTGACAGCAATGTCACTCCCAGGTATGAGCCCAGTGCGGGGCGTGCAGGGAGGCAGGGACAGAGGGGAAAGGCTGGACCACATCTCTCTGAGGGGTGGAGCAGCCCAGTTAACCTTGGGAATGCCTCACAGTGAGAAATGCTGCTCAGGGAGGGCTATCACACCTCTGCTCACACCCAGCCACACCAAAGGGCTGTGCTGCACCTTGCAGCAATCCCTGCCCGTGGCAGCAGGGGAAAGGCTCTGATCTCTAAAGGTCTCTCTGAGGGTGCCACACTCCACCCCTTGCAGGCCATGGGACAGACACTGTCACCCACCTGAGTCACACAGCAAGGTGGGCAGAGAGGAGCTGCCTGTAGCTGACCCTGCCCAGGGGCACAGCAAAGGGACAAAGCAGGGATTGGAGGCACCGTGCAGCTGGTGACTCTGATCCAGACCCCAGGCTGGACATCCCCTGCTCCTCCCAGGCCCCTGCTCACCTTTATTCTTCTGCACACGGACAGTGGTGTTGGGGAGGACACTGGGGTCTCCCTCCAGGGTGTAGTGGTAGGTGCAGTCATCATCCTCATCCTGGAAGGAGCAGTACTCGCCAGCCTCCTCTGTGGGGAGAGGGGACATGGCTGTGAAGTCACCAGGGCCAGGAAGGACTTGGCGAGCAGCCCTACAGGCACACACATTCAAACACGTGGAGCAGGGCACACAGGAGACACCTCACGTGCTTGCACCCAGCCCTGCTTCTCAGGTTACCTTTCTTCAGCTCCTCCACCATGCGGATCTGGAGCTGGCACGAGCTGCAGTTTCCCTTCAGGCTGCCTGTCCCCCAGGTCTGGCAGCGGACACAGTCCCGGATGCTCTCACACACAGCCTGGAAGCCCTGGGAGAGGAAGGTGGGATGGTCAGGGATGTTCCGTGGCACCAGGGAGGACAGAGCCTCTGAAAGGCAGAGCTGGAGAGGCAGCACTGCACCCCAGAGCCAGGTCAAAAAGAGGAGTCACTGAGAAGAAGCAGCTAATGAAGGATTTATAAGCCCAGCTGTCTCCAAAATCTCTTATACCAACAGCCTGCATTTGGACAGCAATTAGATCTTCTCCAAGGGTTTCAGGGGCCTTTCCAAAACATGATCAAGCCACCTTTCTCCATCCCCACTGTGGGATTAGCCCGTGTTTGTGAATGGAGAAATCAAATGCGTTCAAGGCCAGGTTGGATGGGGCCCTCAGCAACCCAATCCAGTGGAAGGTATCCCTGCCCATGGCAGGAGAGCTGGAATGAGATAGATTTTAAGGTTCCTTCCAATCCAAACCAGTCTGTGATTCCATGAAATGAGTTTTTTCCTCATCTTGAGGCAAATCAGAACAAGCCACAAGCTGAGCCTCAAACTTCTGCCCATCACCAGGGTGCAGACAAACACAGACAGACCCTCAGCATTTGCTGCTGGTGAACAGGAGGGCAAAGAAAGCCTGTGACTACAGAGCAGCTCCCACGCCAGCTCCCTTCCTGGACCACAGGACAGGTGAGACAAACCTTTGCTCAGGATTTTGTTCCTGACTGAGATGTGCCCTCACCTCTGCTTTGCCTTTCTTCCCTGGAGGCTCTGCGTGGGAATAAGTGACAAACCCAGAGGGACTCACCAGGGAGTAGCTGATTTCACAGGTGGAGCTGGTGTACAACGAAGCCATGTCACAGATGCACCTGCCACATTCACACCTCCCGTGGTTATTGCAAATGCCCTGGGAGAGAAGAGGTGACAGCCTGAGAGCGGCACTGGGACTCGGCAGGGCACCTCAGTGACCCAGAGGTTCCAACTCTGGGGCAGCTCTCTCCAGCCCTGCCTGGAGCAGTGGTCCCTGGGGAGGGCAGGGTGGGACCTACCCCCCGGCTGTCGATGCAGGTGTCGTTGCTGGTGGGACATTCGCAGCCCGGGCCCTCCCAGCCGCTCTCGCACACGCAGGCGCCCCTGGAGCAGCGGCCACGGTCTGGGGTGAGAGCAGGGATTACCTAGAGCCCAGCGCTGTGCCATTCCCCCAGCCCCGCCCGTGGCTCCCCCACTTCCTCTGGGGTGCACAGGGGCTACGAAGGGGTGCAGAGGGGCTGCACACAGACTCCACAGCATCCTCCCTGCGCCTCTGCAAGCGCAGAGTCCCTGCAGCCCATCACTGGTCACTCAACCCCCCGTGCCAGTGCCACCAGCCCAGGACACCCTGTCTGCGCCACCAGCCCCAGCACATCCCCAGCTGGGGGGCTCTGGGGGTGCTCTCACCGTTGCAGAGGAAGCCGGAGGTGCGGGGGCACTGCAGGACGTCGAACTCGCAGAAGGCGCCGTCGAAGCGCAGGGTCTGCTCCTCAGAGTAGCACTGGCACTTCCCGCACAGGCACTCGCCCCTCCCCGAGCACGGCTCCGTGTCCCCGGGGCGGATGCAGGCTTCGTTGTTGGGGGAGGAGGCCGGGGAGCAGTCGCAGGTGTCCCCTCGCCTGGGGACAGAGATGGTGCTGAGAGAGGCAGGACAGAGCGCAGCCCAGCGGGGTCCTGGGCAGGATGCCCCGGGCACGAAGGTGTGTCACTGCGGGTCCCGGACACAGCGGGGTCCCTGGCCGGGCTGTGGGTCTGCACACAGTCCTTACCAGCCCGGGTGGCAGATGCACTGTCCGCAGGCAAAGTTCCCATGGAAACTACACTTGGGCGAGTCCAACTCTTGTTGCTAGAAGAGAAGAGAGAAGAGGCTGAATGGGCCCAGCTGCCCCCAAGACCATTTCAGGAATCAGAAGGGCAGATCCACGGGCAAAGTTTTGCCCTGAAGACCAAGATCTGCCGTAGGACATCACACCCGGCTTGGAACAGGCAGTGATGGAGACCTTGGCCAGGCTGAGCACTGCTGCGGGGTCGAGCAGGACCCACATGCACCAGGCAACACATTCCCACCCCAGGCTGGCCGGGAGGAGGAGCCCTCTGTGCATCAGCGCACCTGTTCACAGGGACACACGTCGCAGATGACAGCAGCTGACACCGTGAGGCTGTCGCTCAGCGACGTGGGTTTCACGTGGATGACTCCCTGCCGCTCCTTCTCAGGGAGGCTGCAGACGTGCTGCCCACCGATGTACTCCAGAGCCTTCACGTGCATGTGGAACTTGTTCTGAAGGAAGGGACACGCTGCAGGGACGAGCCAGCTCTGCTGGGCCACATCCCAGCTGGACAGGGAGAGCTCGTCCCCTCACACACGCCTCCCCTCCGCTGCCATCCGAGCACTTACCACTTTTCCACGGGTGATGTGGAAGGAGCCAGATTCTGTCTTTTCGAACACCGAGGAGGTGAACTCTGTCTTCAGGGCTTTGGGGGTGAAGTCAGCCCGGATGTCCATCTTGGAGCGGATGCGCTGGGTGGCAGAGGATAAACACAACATTGATTTTCAGCAGTGCCCTGTGACCACCCCCTGGCCTGCTCCAGAGGAGCCACATCCTGCCTCCTGCCTGCTCTGCTGCCCAGGAGGTGCCCACCCTCTGCCCTCCCTGGGAGCCACAGTGAAGCCCCAGAGGGCACCATTACCTCAAAGGCTGTGCGGAGCAACTCCACAATGTTGGAAGAGTCTTCCTGGAGCACCCCGATCTCGGAGATGGGGAAATACTTGTGCAGCTTCTGCAGAGAGACAGGAGCTCCCTGAGTCAAGGCCTTGAGAACCCTCCTCTATCACGGGAGTGGGCTCTGCTTTGAGCAGGACTTGGACCAGAGACCTCCAAATGTCCCTTCCAACCTAAGTTACTCTCCAGTTCTGTGCCTCCACTGCTGTACAAGAAGCAGAAACCAACACAGGGAGAACTGTAGGAGCCCAGATTCTTGCACCCAGTAATACATCCTGAGATCTCCCACAACCTAGAGCAGCCCCTAACACAGTGTGGGACCCTCCCAAATGTCGAGGTGTTGGTTTAACACTTGGGGACAAGCGATGGAAGAACACTTTCTCCTCACAGCTGAGCTGAGGCAGAGGTCCTGGAGGAAAGGTAATCCCACGTGGCATCACTGCTGTGGTCTCCTCACCTCATAGTAGCTGTAGGAGTGGTTGGTGACAGCAAAGATGGGGATGATGTTGTGCTGGCCCAAGAGGCGCACGAGGGTGGGCACTGAAGGATAGTCCTGCTTGGTGTCATACACGTAGGTGCCCTGGCTGTCCAGGTGACACTGCTCATCGTTCCTTGCCAGGATCCCTGCCAGGACGTTGGTACCATCAGCTTCATAGTGAAAGGCAGACTCGGTGGAGAACACGAGCAGGTGAGTGCTGTCCTTTCTCCAGCCGATCTTATCCTGCAGCCGGGGAGGGAACCAGAGAAGGAACCTTTATCTCTGTGCCTCCCAAACCCCTGCACAGCCCTTGCCAAGCCATTTCTGACAGGAGCTGGAATACCCAAGGGACCACCTGCACCTGGCAGCGAACACAACCAGCCATGTGTCCCCAGGAATCCCAGCACCCATCTGCACCCCCAAAGCACGGGGTGTCTCCCAGCCAGCAGCTCGGTGCCAGGCACTTGTGTGTACAGGGGGCAAGCCCACGCTTCCCCAGACGTGTCTGGAGCTGTGCTCATCCCTCAGCCAAGCGGCCAAGCCCAAGCGGGCTCTTTTCCAGGGAGTAGAGTTCCATCACCGCAGACATGGAGCGGGACAGAGAGAAGAGCACACGCAGGGTGCCCAGCAAGCAGCTCCTGTGCTGGGCATCAAACACCAGGACACACGTTCTAAGGCTTAGGAAAAATTGGGAATGCAAAACAGCTTGGCACTGGGAGTGTGTGGCTGGGAGGGCAAGAACCAACTGTAGCTGAACCTGGGCTCCCTGGCTGCCCTGTCAGCTGCCCAGTGTGTGGCTCTTCTGCCCATCAGTGAGCATTAGGAAGATGCACTCATTAAAAACACAGGCCTGGCCACCCTCACCTTGCAAACAGCTGTCTGCAGGATGGCATCGAAGCCGCCCTCGGGGGCGTCCAGGTTGCCGGAGATGCGCTCCTTGCGCAGCTCCTGGCTGAAGTAGTTGATGTTGCTGGTCAGGCGGATGACGTTCTTGAAGGAGAACGGGGAGTCAGCGTTGTGCCAGGGCTCACGCAGCCTAGGAGAGATGGAACCAGGGGTGCCGTGTGGGGCAGGAGCCAAGGGATGCTGGGGTGCAAGGAGAGGAAGTGTGGGGAGAGTCCCTCAAGGGAAGTGCTGGAGATGAGCAGCTCAGCCACCAGCACTGAGAGGGAGAAGGGATGAGGGCAGAGATGGAGGAGAAGACAAAATGTGCAGTCTGCTGTGGCAGGGCAGGGGAGGTGTGAAAGCAGAGGATGACACTCGCATTGTCACGGTGCTACAGCAAGCCCTGAGGGAGAGGGAGCCCAGGGAAGACACTGGCAGTGCAGGTAGAGAGAGGGATGGAGGCTCTTGCACCGCCGACACTGAAAGCCACGGAGAAACAGAAGGCATTTTCCACTCCCACTACTCCCACCTCAGGGATCCACAGGGCTCACTCACTTTTCAGGTCTCATGTCTGTCTGAGGGGACGAGACTTTGTCCACAAACTTGCCAAATCCAATGGTGTAATTGGAAGTCAGGGCTTGCAGGAAGTCCGCTGGGAGGAGAGAAAAGGAAGGGGGAGACATAAAGAAAGAGATACGTGTGAGCTCCCTACTCCAGGGAAAGAAGTCCTTTTTTGGGCATCTTCTCTGCTGGTCAGTTCTTAGATAAGTTTCCCAAACTGTCATCTTTTAAGATCTTTGGGCTTTTATAGGGCAGAAACCTACACTCCCTTTGGCAGTCCCAAAACTGGAGCTCCTGCAATAGCGCCCAGCAGGTTCAAGATGCTAAAGACCCTGCACAGACCAGCTCTGAGGGGCACCAGCTGGGCTGGGAGAGCATGTGAGGATCCCTGCAGGACCAGGGAGATATCCCCCCCACAGGGCTGCACAGGGCAATGATAATGAGAAGCTTTAATTAAAACAGATACTTCTCAGCCCACTGCCAGCTGCATCCCCCTCTCTGGTGCTGGCAGAGGACTCGCAGCCACAGGCAGGAGTGAGCTGCCTGCCTTCATCAGCACAGGAGCAGGCTCTCCTCTTCTCCCAGCTCTGCCCTCACCTAGGTTATGCCCCATGCTTTTGAGGTTGTCCAGATCATCAGACATGGAGTAGGAGAAGTCCATGAGGATGTAGAGATCCACAGGGCTCTCCCTGGGCTGGAAGACATCTATGTCGAAGCTCATCTCCTCCCCAGCCCGCAGCCGCATGTACATGGCCTGGGGGGACACCTGGGTCCTCTGCAGGGACGTGTTGATACTGGAATTCTGTGAAGAAGAGTGACGTGAAGGAGATGGGCTCCATCTCCAGCGTGGGTGCAATGAGGAGGAGGAGGAGGAGGAGGCAAGGAGCAGGGAGATGTGTGGGAAGTGCAAAGGCAGCAATGAGCACGCTCCCCTCCCTCATGTACTGTCCAACAGCCTCCCCCACGTCCACACGTGTCCAGCCAGGCACCTCCTCCAGAGGGATGTGAGCATTTTGCTTACATCTGCTTTGTCTGCAAAGTCACCCCAGCCTGGATCAGGACCAGTGGCCCACAGGCCCACCAGCTAGCGAAGGCATTGCTTTTGAGTAGACCCTACATAAGTAGTGATCTGGGCCTTCTTGCTGAAGACTCTAGAGGATGAAGGACGAGAAGGACCCCTCAGGAGAGGCTGAGCACGGGTGGTGCCCCCAGCACACACCTTCAGAGTCCTCATCTCTCCCTGGGTGTAGACGATGTTGGCCACGCCGCAGCCGGAGCGCAGCAGGTTCTCCCGCAGGTCACAGCGCGGCTCCTCAAAGCTCTGCCAGGGAGCAAGAATGGCATCAGAGCCACAGAAAGCACCAGATCCACTGTGAAATGGGGAAATACACAGGGCAGAAAGCAGGGTCCTGTGCCTAGAGCATTATGAGCCTTTGGGAGCAGCAGTGGGGCAGAGAGATGGGGGACAAGCCTTGCACAGAACCACCAGCATCCCCCAGCAGCTGAAATGTGACCACCAGTGAGTTACTGGGTCGTGTGGGATAAAACTCCCCCTCCATCCCTTGCACACATTGTTTCTGGCACACTGACACTTTCTGATAGACCTCTGTATTCCTGCAATGCTGCCCTGGACTCCCCTCCCTCTCCATTTTCCGCACCAAAAGGAAATCCACGTTTCAGTGTTTCCCATCCAGAAGAGGAGCTGGATCCAGAAGCTGCCCTTGCTCTTGTGTCCCTCTCCCACTGAGATCCCTCCATCAGCAGGGTGGGAAGTGGAGCCCTGGGCTGCCCTGCAAGGTCTCACCTCATCAGTGCAGAAGGAACAGTCCTTGTCCACCCGGATGCACTCGGTGCAGCTCTTTGCCCGGGACAGCACACAGCGGTTGTCTGCCAGGAAAGATCAGGGCATCAGGGATGGGGAAAACAAAGGGAGCTGTGGGAGGGCATGAAAAAGGCTGATCCCATGGAAAGATGGAGGTTTTGCCTGGTTAGTGGAAACTGGCTGCTAAACAGCAGCAGGGTAGCAAGAGAGGGTCCCCAAAAGCTGAGGAGATGGAAAACAGCAGGAAAAGCACACAGCAGGTGTTCTCCACATGAGGCCTGGTGTTTCTGGAGCCCAGGACAGGTACACACAGCCCCCAAGGGGAGGTGGCAGACAGAGCTACCACAGCTCCACTCACTTTTGCTCCATTGGCAGAGGCCAGTGGCGCAGAGCAGGGACAGGAGGAGCAGTCTGGCACACGCCCTTGGCAGCACATTCATCCTCTTCCTCCTGAAACAAAGGGATTGCTACGTTGCAGAGAGCCAAGAGATGGAAATGGACCTGGATGTGACCAGGGCAGCTCCCACAGAGCCCCTTCCCAGCTCTGCCGGGGTGGGACAGCCCTCACATCCAGGAAAACCGAGGCTGGAAGCAATTGGTGAGCTCTGCAGGGCAGGGCACAAAAACAAAGCCAAGGATGGTTTGTCCTCTGCTCAGGAATCTGCAAAAGGCTCAAAATTCCTGGCAATGCCATCCCTATGCCTGGAGCTGGGGTGCCCAGCTCAGCATCAGGGGTTGGTGCAGGTAGCTGGAGCACAGGAGGCTCCCAGCCAGAGCTCAACATCCACACGTGTGAGCACTGACCAGGCCAAGACATTGCTTTTCCTGGCACGTTAGGGGGGAAAAAAAAATGGAGGAAAACAAAGTGACTGTCCACATCTCTCCCTAAAAGCAACACTGACCCCTCCCTTCAGCTATTTCCTATCACAGTAAGAGTTTCCAGGATGGTCAAGTCAACAATAAAGAGAGAGTGAGGCCTTGGGAAATACCAGGCTTGGAGTTTTGGAGTTGTTGAATGAATCTGTGGTCTCAAGAGCCTGGCAGGTCCCCTTTGTCCTGTTCAGGGCAGCAGGACCCCTTGGTGGACAGAGAGGTCAGATCCTAAACAGAGTGAACCATTCTCCTTGCAGCGCACGTGACTGAGAGAACTCTGTGCCATCCAGAAGTCAGCATTTGGATGTGGTCAATAAAAGGCACAAAGCTGGAACTCGAGTCCTGCAGCTGCTGTGCCAGAGATTCATCCTCACACCCAGCAGGGCAAGTGAGAGCAGTCGAGGAAAAAACAACACTGTAAAGATATCATTAAAGCATCTCCTTCCTGGAAGATTCAATTGTGAAATATAAAATGTGAACGAATTGCCTTGTAGCTTCTTGCTGTGCCAGCCCTGACTCTAAAATTAAAAGAATGTGAAAACCACTTGAAACAGGGAAAGAAAACAGGAATAGTTGTTCTGTGCAGTAACAACGTCCAAGTTCCTTGAGGGGCATCCGGCACACAGAGCACTCACCTGGAGACTCAGCTACTCACAGCCTGGCCTGGCCTGCAGGGAAACCCCTGGAAAAACCCAGCCTGGTCTCAACAGCACCAGATCACACCTGGCCTCTGCAGCCAGGGGAGTACATTGAATGCAGCAATTGTTGTGAGCCAGGGTTCAACCAGCCCAGCATCGACACCACAGGGCATCTCCCTTGGTGGCTGCACTTGGCTCCCTGTGACAGTCACTGGGTACACGGGCAGCAAGTGACAGGGCATTGGTATCTCATCCCTCCTGTCAGCTGTGCCCAGAGGGATTTATCACAGTCATTAATGCCCCGTGGCTCAAACGTGAGAAACACAGGAGCCTCAGGGCAGCATCTCTGCAGGGAAACCCCGGGAAGCTTTGCTGTTCCTCGGGACCTGTAGCCCAAGTTCTGTTTTGCCAGCGGGCAGCTTTTCTAATGGGTAAAAGGTACCAGCTGACCAAGGGAACTCCTGTGCTTCCCTCCCTGCCACACTGACTGTCCCCAGTCGGGCCCTTTGCAGGTTTAGCTTTGGGTGGTCCTTGTCCCCCTCAAGTCCAGTTGCAGCGCTGGCTCTGAGGTCAGCACTCCTCACCCAGGACATGCCTGTGGCCTCCTTCAGTGACAGTCCTCACACCAGCACTCGCTGGCAAACCTGTCCCTTGCTACTGACACAGAGGGATTCTGAAGCCAGGAAAATCCCTTTTTCCCTTGCTCTGCCCCAGCCCAGGAGACATGGGGAGGTGCCAGTTAGAGGTGGGATGAAAGGGTAGGGAAGAAATCCTTAGAGCCTGTGGAAAGAAAACACAGTTGAAAACATCACCTGAGCACTCAGCAAATCCCATCTCCCACCATGGCATAGGCCACAAGGAAAGGATTGAATACAGGACCAGACTGCTCAGCTCACAAGGACCTAATTCCTCTTCCTTTAATCACCAGTTAGGAAAAAGTCACCAAGGAATGGATGAACACACCCTGGGCCTTGGGCACATAAAGTGCCATCGTGTCTTTTCAAGTGCTGAGATAAAAGGCCATAAAACCCTGCTCAGCATTAACGTCCTGTTGCCCTGTGAGCCATCAACCTTCAAGGATTTTGCTGGGCAGATGCCAGCAGGCTGGGTGCTGGTGGCACAGAGGATGGCCACTGCAGGAATGCAGCCTGCAATAGTTGTGCAAAAATATGGGAGCGGCCACGCCTTGCTTTCAGAAGTGTCCTCTGCAAGGGAAAATGCTGCTTTCACTTCAAGAAAGCTGCAGGATTTGGTTGGGCTTTCATGACGACAGCAACAACAACAACAAAAAACTGTTCAGTGCAAAAACAAGGAGAAAGGCAGAGCAGCTCCTGGCTGCACATAAACCTCCTACCACTTCCCAGCATTTCCTCCTGGTCTCCTCTTGCTCCCCCAGCCTTTGCCCTGTCCCTCAGCACAGCCAACAGATCTCCTACAGGAATATGCCAAAACTCCCTGAGTCTGGAGAAGCTGGGGCTGGCTGCCTCATCCCCAAAAATCCAGGCAATGCTCCAAACAAACCGTTGGTGCAATGGGACAGAGGACAGGGTTGGAATGGCAGATGGGGGAGGGAGCAAGGAGCAGGTTGTGAGGAGCCACAAAGCAACAGCAGGAGCCTGGTCCCAGCTGCTACGTGGGGGACACCCAGCAGGTTGGGCCATGGGAGTGGGAAAGTGAGGGAGATGCTCAAGCCATGAGTTCCCAAGCACATCTTTTCCTCCCTTGGGTGGGAATTGCCCTTTTCATGGCTGCAGCCATGGGGGCTGACCCTGGTCCATGGCATCAAGGACCATCCACGCATTTGTGAGTGCTGAGGATGGGCAGTGCAGCCACAGCCCAGGGGATCAGGGACACAGCTTGTGTTTTTCCTCTCCCCTGCACACGTGGTGGCACAGAGCTGCTGGGACCATGCTCCAAATCTTGAAAGTTATCAAGCCAGACCCCCAAAAACTCAACCCGCAAAACAAATCATCACTTACACACAAAATCATACTGGTCTGGTTTTGTTTGCCTTCCCCATCTATTTCCCCTCCTTCCCCAGATGTGCTCCTACAGCTGGGAGACTCCATGTGAGTGTCTCCATTTCTTGTTTTCGGCTCCCAGATAGAGCTCCAGACCCCAGACATGGCCCCTGTCATCCTCCAGCCAGGGACAGAACACAGCCGGACCCAGCCCGGGAACCCACATGGAGCTGCTTTGTGGCCAACACCCCCTGTACTTTGAAGGGCTGTGGTACCATCTCCTCCTGCTGCCCCCCAGGCTCGGGCAGGGGGGAACCCCAAGGAACAGAGGCAGGAAGGGCAGGACCCTGCCTGGGGACTGCCCAAGTGCCAACACAGCCCCGGGTTCCCTCCATGTGCTCTTCCTGCCACTTTCTCTGCTCCTTTGGCCCCACAAGACACTTTTTCCCTCCTTCCCCTCCGTGGGTGCTCCTCATCCCCCTTTCCCCCCACCCAACCAATGCCAGTCAGTCCCCTCACACCAATCCTCCTGTCCCTTTCTCTGTTCCCTGTCCATTTCAGATCCACCGATTTGCAAACACCCCAACATCTGCAGCTCAGCCAAGCCCACCCTGAACCTCCCACTCTCTCCTGGCCTTCTCCTCCGGGGAAGCCCCATCCCTTGCTCCCCCCTTGCGGGAGCAGCCACCAGTTCTGGAAGACAACGCCGGTGGGTCGGAGGCACCCAGAGCCCGGCTGACCTCGCACACTTTCACCCGTGAAACCTTTCCCTGGGTGCCAGCTCCGAGGCACAACAACCTTTCTCCCTGGATCTGGGCTGAGGGACAGGGCAGCCCCTGAAACCTCCAACAACTGTCCCCAAAGGGCTCTGCTCTGCCAAGGCACCCCCGCCCAAATACCTGCGGAGACAAACCCGGTCCCGTGCGGCCCCCAAAGCCCTGCCCGGTCAGGAGCGCTGCCTTTCCCAGCCAGCCCAGAGGCACCGGGCCGTGTCCGACAGCCAGGGGGAAAACCAGGGGAAAACAGAGCGAACAGGCGGGCAGGGGCTGAGCCCCGCGCTCCGCGTCCTGCCCACCTGCCCGCACATTAATTCACTGCCCGCTTCATGGACGCAGCAAAGTTCAAGCGAGCCGGACACTACAGAGCACAGATGAATTAATTCCACAAACCTCATTAGCGCTGGGTCTGACTCAGTGTCCAAATCCTCTGCCGCAGCCCGAATAACAGGCACCCACACACCAAGCCAAGAAATTCTTCCGATGGCAGAGCGAGGGGAACGTGCTGCTTCGCTGCTGCAACTTGATTTCCAACTCTGGGCTTTTCTTTTCCTTTTTATTTCTCTTTTTTTTTTTTCCTCCCCCTCTCTATTTTGTGTCCCTTTTCTTTTTCCGCTTAAACGTCAAGTCCCGGTCCGGCGGGGAGTGCAGCCAGCCCGCGATCCCACATAAGTCCCTGCAGATCTCTGTCCCCTCCAATCAAATATCCACTTTGTTCTCACTCCCCGCGCTGCCGCCTCGCCCTCCCGAGGGGCTGGCAGGGAGGAAAGGTGGGAGCTGTGATAAATGAGATTGGATCCCAGGTGAGGAGAAGTTTTATCCCAGCGGGGCGGGCGGAGGGGTGCCCGTGACGCAGGGCTGGCATTCATTGCTCCCTCGCACACCTGGCCGGGCAGGCACAGCCCTCTGGACCCTCCCTCCGCGCAAGCACCATCCCACAGGAAAAGGGCTGAGCGGGCGGTGGGAAGGGAGCCTGGAGGGGCTGCTCGGCTTCACCTGCCTGCTCAGGGCAGAGCTGAGGGAGCTCCCCGACCTCCCGTGCCAGGGGTTTCTCCTCCCAGTTTCCCCCTGGCACGACTGGGAGGTGTCACCCTCAGTGCCCAGGTAACTCCTTGCTGAAATATCAGGTAAATTCCTGCCCCGACAACCCGCAGATGCCGAGCCCAGCCTCGGTGCTTTGCTTGCAGAGAGGATGGATCTGCATCCTCGTTTATCCAGGGCATGGGCATGGCAGACCACTCCTCACCTGCAGCAAATCTGCCTCAAGAGTCAATGCAACCCCTTGTATGAATGAGACCCATCCATACCTGCATCCCACCATGGTCCAAGGCTGCAATGAGCAGTAATCCCACAGCTGATTCCAATTCTCCTGCTGAGCTGGATCCCAAACCCCTTCCTCGGTCCAAGGAACAGCAGAGTAGGGTTTGGAGTTCAGGTGAGGTTGTTTTTCTGCCCACAACACCCTTTTGCTTTAGAGTCCGGGGTTTGTCACGGCTCAGAACCACTCACGCTTTCCACAGAGTGGAACACACACGTCCTGGAGCAGACGCAGTGGCAAAGGCTGCATTTCAGCTCCCTGGCAGATCCTCACAAGGAAAACTGCATCCCCTGAGCTTCAACACAAACAATAGCAACAGCCAGATGAAAAAATGGCACATTTCCTGCCTTGACCTAGAGATTAAAATTATGAGCAGGGCAATTTTGCCTTCCTTGCTCTCAATGTGGCATTACAGAGGCTGCTGCTCACCAGAACTGATTGAAATGTGAGGAGCAGGATTCCTTTCACTGCAAGAAATTAGGAAGCTCAAGTTAATATATGCAAACTGCCTTAGCCCCAGGACAAAGGAGGATGTGCTTGTGCCATTAAAAACTGCAGCAAGTGGGAAACAGGCAGAGGTGCAGGGGAAGATGGCCTGGGCAGTTTAAATCTGGCATTTCGGAGTTCACCAACACATTATTTGACAGCCCCAGCCCTTTAGGAGATTTCCTAGATTTAAACAAAAGTGGTTTCCTAGATTTAAACAAAAGTTCTGAAAACGAAGGAGGTTTGCTGTTGTTTTTTTAAAAACACATCAAGACAGCGACTGCAACGCGGGAGCTGGGACACGTGAGACAAAACACAGGCAGAGCAGCACCAGGCTGTGAGTGCTGGGTGCTGATGCTTGAGCTGCTGCTGAAGAGCAGATCGTTCCCATGGAGGGGCTGAATGCCTAGGCCCTGCTCTGCCTCAGGGGGTCACAGCTGCAGCAGATGTTGAACACTGCAAATGAATTTGTAAAACTGGGCTTCAGTTCCCATGATGGGAGGGGAGCTCATGCTGGTGCTCACAGAAGTGTCTGCTCACCTCACCTGGCCCTGTCCACTAGCAGCACCCAGCTCCTGCCAGCCCCACCCCACCTCCCACTGCTGCAATTTTCCTCTTCCAGGTAAACAACGCTGCCACTGCAGTTGAAAAAAAGCCAATTTAGGCTGCAAGCAAGAAGCATAGTAGTAAAAAAACCAGTTAGTGATGGATCCCTAGCAGGAAACCTGAGGCCAACCAAAAAAAGCTCATGAGCGTCCACCTCCCAGCACAGGATTCAGTGTCCTGACTTTCTGGGACGTTCTCCTTTCTCCACCTGAGATGGAGAATGTTTATGTTGCCTCCTGTAAAGGATCTCTGGTCTCACCTGCAGACCCTGACAGCCTCAGGGCTTCCCAACACCACCTGCCTCCCCTTCATCCCCACAGCCTGGAGCAGCAAGGAGGGACCTTCAGCCTTTCCAGCTGTGAGGAAAAACTCAGTTGCACCCTCGGGGTGCTGCCAGAAGAGCTCAAGATACCAATTTTGCACCTTTCTTTGAAACACATCCCCCCAGCACCTAAGAGAGCTCCAAGTCCATGGAGCATGAGTTTTCCCAAAACTGTAACTAGGCTGCTTTTAAAGGCACTTTTCCAATATAAAGGGAACTCCACCACCAAATTTTTAGGGCAAAAACGCAGAGAGGAATTAGAAATTCTCTGTAAATACTCATAAGAATATAAGAGGTTTTAACTTCATCTTGTCTTAAAAAAAAATAAATTGTTTTATAAGTTGTCTTTCAGACAACTTCTCCAAATTACTTCCACCAGGGAAGAACACCTGGTGAACTCAAGTTCTTGCCTTGGTTCCATACCTTGCTCTCCCTGCCTGCTGGATCAGGCTTTTGCCACACAAATTTGCTGTTTTTAAGAGCAGAGAACAGGGACTTCAGAGGCAGGGTCAGCAGATCTCAGTGTAGATGGCTCCACCACAGCTCACAGGCACATTTGTGGTGAACCTCGCATTTATAAATCAGTGATTTTCTACTGTGGCCTAGAAATTTTTGCCCTAGGAGGGAAAACAAGTAATTTTATAGCTCACACAACATTATTGCTCTCTCTGCTGAGACTACCAGTCCGAGTGCCAATTACTGATAATTACAAGTGATTTCAGGGTTAATTATTCTTTTCTTTTTTTTAATGCCACGCCAGCTTGCAACAGAGCCTTTCTTCTTTCTGTCCTGCCACCACAGCACGCCTGGAGACAGCTCTGGGGCTTTTTATAGGTCTTTATTGAGCCGTTACAGCCCAAATCCTGGTGCTGGAGCACATTCACCCTGTTTTTTAATTCGGTAACAAGACACATTACTAGAAGAAAAATAAACACTTAATCCCATCACTGCAGTGTGCACTGTAGTGACAATATCCTGCTATGTGGCTTAAATAAAATGAATGTGTAATAATGTATTACTGAAGTACATTAACGTGCACTTAATTTATTGCACTAAATGATGGTTAATATAATTCCCTGTGCAATTAAAAGTGTCAGATGAAATCCTGCCATATTCTCTCCCTCAGCCTTTCCCCCAAGGCAGCATTATCTACATGTGCCCCCTGTTTTCCAATGGATGTTCCTAAAGGAAAATCTCTCTGCTGAACGAATCTGATGAACATTTGCCTCTGGGACAGACTGGCAGCATGAGGGAAGTGGGAAAACAGAACCAACACCAGAGGAAAACATTAATAAAGGATCCAGGATAAAATTCAGCCTGGGACAATCCTAACACCCATCCAGGGACAGCAGGGCCTTCCAGGGATACATCAGCACCTCACCCAGCTGCCAGAGGCAGAGCACACACCAAAGTCTATGTGAAAAGGCAAAAACTTCATTGTGAAAGCCCAGAGCTCTGCTGTTTACGGGCAACAGAGAGCACAAGCCCGGCCCCAGCCAAAGACAAGCTTCAAATAAACAAAGACCAATTATTGGAAGTCATTGGTGTCCATGGTTCTCGCTTAGAACAAAAGGAAGGAAGTGGAATATAAACAGTCAGAGGAACAGCAGCACAGGGAAGGCTCAGAGGTAGAAAATTGCTCCTTGAAAGCCATGCAGGAATGTGCTGAGATAAACTTTTCCCCCAAAGGGAAGAGGTGACTTTGGTGGAACCTTGCTGCCCTTTCAGGGGGTCTTGAGCCTCCACAGCAATTTAATTATCTGAACATTTAACATTAGACAGCCTTGGGGAGTCCTGCTGAGAAGGTCTGTTTCTCACTCCTTCTCTGGAGATATTCCAGAACTGTGTGACACAGCCCTGTGCCACGTGCTCCAGGAAACCCTGCTGGAGCAGGGAGGTTATGCCACTGCAGTCCCTTCCAGCCTCACCTATCCTGTGATTCACTGCAGGTACCAACTCTGGGCTTTCCCGGGCTCGCACCATTCCCCAGGAATGAGCAGCTCATACCCTTTGATGACTCTCTGGGAACATTAGAAAGCCCACCTGTTTGAGGGGCTTCACAGGAGCTACAACTTCTCCCCTGCAATGGAGAAGAGCTGGAAAGGAGCTTGTGCAGGTGTTGGCTGCAGCTGTCACCTCCCTCACTGCTGGAGCTGTCATCAGCAAAGCCTTGGCACAGCCCAAAGCCTTGGCAAGGAAGACTCTTTCTCTCATTTTTTGTTCATCTCAGTGCATAACTCCCCTAAACCAGACAGTGCAGCAGCAATCCAACTAAAACATAGCTTCAGGTGCTCCCATTCCACAGTTTGAGGTGGGGCTGGCAAGGGCTGCCCTCCCCACCTGCTCCCTCGGCCAGGCAGCGCCCAGTGAGACAGAAAATAAAAGCGAGTCCTGAACACACAAAATCCCTTCCCACAGCAGCATCAAAGGAGGGCAGATCTCTAAAGCACAACAGGCAAATAGGAGAGAAAATCAACACCTCGGGGCATGGAGGTGGGAGAAAAGACTTCAGAAGGGAGAGGGAGAGCAGAACCAACTCTGCCAAGGATGACTTCACATTCAAGTCTGTGTCTGTGCCTCAGCAGAGGCAGGAGAGCTGCAGTAATGGAGTTTCAGCTGAGGCAAAGCTCCTCGAGCTATGAAACACCCCTGCTTAGGAAGGAGATAAGCAGAGAAACCCCATGGTGTTCAAGGAGCAGAGATTGCAATTCTTGGACTAAGGAATGATAAAAATAGGACTGGTTTTACTCTCCTGGGTATGGTTAGCATTCCTTTGGAAGGACAGGTCAGAATGAGTACTTACAGCTTTTGGAGTCACGAGTGCAGCCTGAGCAGTCACTGTTGCAGCAGCATAAGGAGTTTTTTCTGTGTCAGCTCTGAGTTTGCCTCAGTGCAGCTGGGGCACAGCTCTTGAGGGCTGTTTAGCACTGACACTCAGCAGGTCCCCCCAGCCCTCAGCAGGGCTCACACAGCCAGAGTGCCAAAGCAAACCAGTCCCAACTCCTGTCTGAGGGCTTCAGGCCATGGTTCCAGGCCAGGAAGGATCCTTTTCCCTCAGGACAGCACCCCTGTGTGCCTGATGTTCCCTCCAGCTTCTCTAGGGCACTGACTGACCACAGACCAGTGCAAGTCACCAACCTGTCCAATCCTATTCTCAAAGCTGGGAAAAAGGCTTTTCCCTCAGAACTGCAGTTTCCAACCTGGGTATCCTCTTACCTCTGATCCACCAAGCAAGACAAACAAGCAGTGAGTTATTGGCTGCAAGTTTGTTATACAGGGGTTGGCATCCTCACTCCAGCTTTTTCTGGGCAAAAAACCCCAAACCCAAATCACGACCCTTTCAAGCTGCTTTCTCCACTGCAGACAGCAAACACTGACTCCTGGGAGCTCAGGAGAGAACTGCCAGAGCACAGCCCAGTCCTGCAGGTCTCTTGCAGAAGCTGTTACTGCAGGAGTCTGGAAACTGCTGCTCTTGAGGTCTCATGGCAACTCTGCTCAGCAGAGCTCATGAAGATTTCTCCTCATCCCGCATGCAGCAGCATCAAGCCTCTCTGATCAGCATTTTCCCATTGTTCCAGATGCTGGACAGTGTCCTTCAGTGTCACTCCCTGCCTGCCAGAGCAAAGCAGGAGCTGAACCACCACTTCTCAGTTCTGATCCTAAAATCCACAAAGCAATCCAGAGGTTTGGAATGACTATGGATGCTGCAGAGCAAGAAGGAGGATGAAAGGGGGAAGGGGTGGGGTGCCAGGATGTGTGGTATGAATAAGATACATTTAAACAATATTCAGTACCTTCTGTAGTGGGGTTCAACTCCAAGAACTCCAGCAGTTGCCCTGTCAGGGGATTAACTCGTAGATTGGTTAATTAATGTGGTCTCATCAGGCTCTCCCAGTTTGTGCTTAACCCCAGTGACAGTGACAGGGCAGAGCTGTTACTCCACAGGATGGGGACATCCTGTTAAGGCACCTTGACAAGCTTGCAGGAGCCAAGTCAGCAGCCCAATGCAAAGTAAATTAACAGAGATGTTCCCATCTAACTACTGTCATTCCCTTTCGATATTTTATTGCTGTAAAAAGAGCAATTCCACCATGTCCCCAGCTTCCCATGCTACAGTTGTATCAGTCCTCTGGTTTATCTCCCAGGAGCATTCCTGGATACACAGATGTTTTGTTTTTTAAAGATTAAGTGACTGCCAGAACAAAGTAACATATTTTAAAATCATCTAAAACCAGGATATCAACAAGCAGGATAACAACATGTTATTTCTACCTTAAGTCTCCATAAATGCAAAGTCTTGATCAGGAGTGACACAAGATTCATAAAAAACTGGAAGGGAAAAAAAGAAATAACAACCCCAAACCACTGAATTCTCAGAAACTTACACTTTTGCTGATCTGGCAACCACCTTTCCTATCACTGCTTATACACTAGGACAAAGAGGCTCTGGGTAGAAATTTAAAGAAATGCAGACACATCAATGACACCAGAGGTTTTTGTTAAAGACTTTTCAATTTTTATACAACAAAATTTTTGACTGAAAATACTTTTTCACAACAGTGGAACAAGCAGTACCTGCCAAGTGTGCATTCACAGAACATCACGAGCTAAAACAAAGATGGACAACATCACAAATAGGATCAGACACTCTCCTCTGCTTATCTGCTGTCCAACCTCATTCCGTGGCAATGGAAGTGTTTTCTGCACAGGTCTTTGTAAGTCAGTTCACAAACCAAATCTCTACAGCCTGAGGGTTCTGCATAGAAATCTCCATCCCTGTGAGATGGTAAGAGGATGTTCCAGCACAGTTTCCTCAAGAGTTCAACAGTTTCACACTAAGATCTACACAGAGAGCACAGGGTACAGGTGTCAGTGCTAGAACAAAGAGTGAGCCTACACTCACTGATGGAGTTTGCTTCAAGTTTCTGCTACACATCTGGACGTGGACACTGAGTGGTTGTTTCTGCTTCAACTCCCTCAGAACTGAGCTGGCTCCAGAGGGAGGCACCAACACAGGCTGCAGGCAGCCCTGGAACACCA
Organism: Picathartes gymnocephalus; assembly: GCA_013390045.1. NCBI lineage: Eukaryota > Metazoa > Chordata > Aves > Passeriformes > Picathartidae > Picathartes > Picathartes gymnocephalus. Next base: position 319,622 of record WEKY01061462.1, on the reverse strand, counting down.
CCTGGAACACACAGGGGTAACACTGACAGTCCTCCACTGCTTGCCCTTTTAATTTATTTTCTTTTTCCCCCCTAAACCAAACTTGCAAGTAGGTAAGACCCCAATGCAGTAATTAATAAGTAAACTGACAAGCTGACTCCAGATACCACCTTCCTCCAGCACAACACAGGCAGCCTGGTTCTTCCTCCAGCAAGCAAAGCAGAGGCATGGTGGGCAGAGGTCCATTCCTGTGGGCACAAAGCTGGCATCCTGCTCCTGCCTCCAGCCTTCCAAAGGGGAACTGTGGGCTGCTTCAAAGAATCTTGTCATCTTTTACCAAAGGAGAAAGCCACCCCTCCCTTCCAAGGACAATGGCTTCAGTGACAAACAAGTCCAAGACTCCAGGCCCAGCACAGCAGTCACTGCTTGGCCTTTTTCACAATGGTGCCCACAGCTGAGATCACCGTGGTTTTGGAGCCACTGGCACTGGTTGTCACTGTGACAACACCTGGCAGTGTTGCAGTGGTGGTGAGGATGGTGGGCTGAGCTATCGTCGTTACGGGGATGGCAGAGTCCCACTTGCTCTTCCTCTTCTGGGCATCTGGGAATTTGATTAAACCAAGCAAACAAGGATTAGAATTACATTAGAGGTCACCAATCCCTTCTTAACACCCTTGTCAACCCTTAATATCCCACTACTTGACTAGACAGCTTCCCCTCGTGTTAATTTCAGGATACACTGGCAGTAAATGGTGAGGAGGAAAGGCAACTTTTCTCTTGGGGTAGTAGGAGTCAGAGTAGAACTCTAGACCTGAACTCAGGCCAAAGGGAAAACAGGATCATTCCCTGCCCCAAAGCAGATTTAATTTTAACACAGCACAGGTATCCCACTTGCTCAGCTACAGGCACAGGACACACTCATCAGCCTCTAGTGACTCTTCTCCCTTCCCCTCAGTTTCCAAGGCAGGAGAACGATTTCCAGTGTTTCCAAATCTCAAGATGTATCAGTCCCAGGAATACTCTACAACCACAGACAGCAGCAGGTTTCTTGACCCACTAACAAGTCTCTTCACTATCCCACCTGGCTCAAGTCTTTCATGCCAGGAGAGAGAGCCATGGAATACAGGGACTAGAGGAAAGCTAGTCCAACTCCCCTTAGAAGAAATACTCTCTTGCATTATCTACATGATAATTAAGGAGCCTTCAGGCTTCAGGAAGCACTAATCCCAGCATTACTGCAGCTTAAGGGGTACATTCACAGCTATTCTTTACCTCCCACAGTGGTGCTGGATGTTGTGGTGGTTGTGGAAGCAGCACTTGTTGTTGTACCCTTTTTAGTGCCAGTCACAAATTCGATCTGGGAAGGGAGGGACACATGGGAGAAAGAGAAGATAGAAAAATGAAGTGTTAAGATACACAGCCTTTTTTTAACTCACAGCACCTCTTTATCTTTTTTAAAAACACCTTTGATGTGATGTAAGACATTGAACTGGCCTCTGAGCTGCCCATCATGTAGGAAAGAAGACGCAGACCTCAGGCCATGAGAATTAAGGATTCCTGCAACCCAGCTCCTAAGTCTGATACAATAAAAATGTGTTTGTCAACTGGTACAAGCAGAGGATTTGATACAGCTCAGACAGGATAGATTCTGGCCATTAAACACTGTATTTATACAGTCAGAAGCTCTTATTTTCCATTAAGGAACATGCAAGGCAAGTCGCTGCTTGCACAATTTATTGTGACTGCATCACAGCAGGAAACCTGGCAACAAGAGCTTCAACAGCACTGCAGCCTCAGAACTGCAGATCTGGGCACGGGCACGATCAGATACCTGGGTTACTGTGCAAAAAACCAAAACAAGCAGCAAGACACAGCATGCACTGCATGAAAAACCCTCCACGTACTGGAGATGGAAGGAGCCTTGTGCAGCTTAGATGGCAAATCTCTACCATTAGACATGTTCTAATGCCAGCCACTGGCTTAAAGAAAACACAGGACAGGAATGAAATACCTTCCAAAGCCTGTCTGTGCTCTTTTTGGGGCACATATAAGAATAACTGGGTTTGTCACAAAATGTACAAAGTTAAAACAGGCCCATCTTTTCTGGAAATTGGATACAACAAGGCAATATCACAGAGAACAGAAAGCAGGTATTGTCTCACACTGAGATATAGTGAGGAAATTAAGCTTTAACTAGGCTAGGCACCAGGCAAAATGTCATAAATTAAGGAAAAAGCTGTTCTTTATTCATTATCTTGCCTGTATCTTACTGAATGCCATTTTTAGAGCTCTGATTTAAAAATACTGACAAAACAGCAGGAAATCCAGTGGAATAAACAACTTATAAATGGACCTGTAAGGAAGGGCAAATAACTTGATCTGTGCAGTTTGGGAAAAGACATGCAAGAAGGAAGGAGAGATCTGGGATAAAACAAGCAGTTTTAGCACAGAAACAGCAAAGCAATAGAATGAAATTCAGGAAGGAAAGAAACAAAAGCCCTACACCTGCATCTCTTTAGGTTTTGAGTAGGTACCTTTGTGCGTTCCTTCTTGGCCTTCTCCAGTTTGTCCATCTCGATCTTCTGGGCTTTAGCTGAGAAAGAGCAGAGGATGTGAAGCACTAAGGACAGTAAAACTGCATAGTTCTCACTCACTCACACACTCCCCACCATAAAAAATAAAACAAATGGATTCAAATTCTATATAGAAAAACTGCCGTGAAAGCAACTGCTGATTTTTAATCAAAGCATTGCAGCACTAATTTAATGATTTGAGAGATGAAAACATTGCAGAACCAATTTAAATGAAAAGCCTTTCCAAACTGATGAAGCATCAATAACATTCAGGCACATCCAACCAGAATGGAGTCATTAAAGAGCAGCATGTGATGACTTCTCATTTATACAGAAAGTGAAGACTCCAGAGCAGTTAATTAAGTACAAAACACAAAGACCTAAGCTAGGACAAAAAAAAGAGAGACTGCCTGGAATTACCTAGTGCCTCGTAATATGAATCCTCTGACCAACCATGAGGATCAAACATGTCCTGAAAAAAAAGAAAGAAATCAGATTAGGGCTATTCCCACAGAAACACAAAACCCAGAGCAAGAATGTTTTATATATTTCTGTTCTCTGATGATAATCAGAGGTGACAGTGATAATCATCACTGATTTCTTCCTGTATCCCAGTGACACAAAGATCCCATCAGACCTTTTATGGGACCATGTTCTGTAGTGAATGAAGAAACAGCTTTGAAGCCAAAAAGGATGCTGGGGTAAGTCATGCATTTTTCTGCTACTCAGCTTCTTTCCCCCCTCAAGGAGTTCCATTCAGACCTCCACACTCCAGCAGTTTTTGTGCAGAATCATTGTAGCAAAGGTTGAGGCACTGAGGCTCAGTGCCACACAAAAATGTTCACTTCAGTGGAGAGGCTCAGACTGAAGTTGCCTCACAGGACCTCTCAGCAAGCAGGCTCAAGAAAGCCTGAGGTGAGACTTTACACCTCTATGTTACCTTTACCCACTCCTTTTCCAGTCAGAAGCACTGCCCCTCACCTTTGGATAATTTGTACCGAGTTCATCAATGGAACAAAACTGGATCAGCTTTTCATAGATGCTGCCAAGGAAAAGCAAGAGGTCAGAACAGAACCAGGCAGGTAGGAGGGAACAGAAGTGTTTCAGATGTGTCAACAGAGAGAGGCTGTCACCTCTTCACACTACAAAGTGTAATCAGAACCTGGGAAGCTACACCTGCTATGATGGATGTGACACCCCTTTATCCACAGTATTTCCTATTCCCCAAAACATCTCCCAGCTCCTAGAACAGTCACATCTTCTAAAGTACTTCACCCTGAGCCTTCACATTTAAAATCTAACCAACACACCAACTCTAGCTGTTGCTTTACCAAACACAAAGAGAATTTTACTGTTTCAGTCACAAAATTGAGAAAGACAATTTGTAAGCAGTACTCCCTTCCTGTTCAGGATCCTTCTGCTACAACTCCAACAAAGAGGAAAATTCTTCAAATTCGCTCTGTGGTGCTTTGGTCACATATGAAAAGATGGTGGCTCACCTGGGGTTGCGAAATTCCTTTTTCCTCTGGATGATGTAGTTCATATCCATGCCCTCTTTCACTTTCCTCTCATACAGCTTTTGAATTTTATCCTAAGGGAGAAAGATTACAGGGTGAGCCAGGATGAAAAGGAGCAGCACACCAGCTGACAAGTGTCCATGTGGAAAGAAGCCAACTGAACCACTGACCTCCTTGAATGGAGCTAGGATTTCACCTTTACACCAGGGCCAAGCTGGTTAAAAGACACTTGAAGGTCTGAAGTACCTTCATGAAGTGTCTGATTGGTAAAGGAATTATCTTTGCACTTACTGAAGGGTTTGGTGATTAAAGATCTGCAAATAAGGCACAGAGTCCTCCTTCCCAGTCTGTTGTTTCCCTTTACAGCCATGACACAGGGAAGCCAATTCTGAAATCCAGAGGTTCTCCCACAACTCACAGCGACCACCAACACCCACCTGGAGCCTCAGGTGAGCACCTGGGAAAGAGCTGCTGGGCTACACTGCCCACAGGGCAAAGTTCCTGCTCATCTGTTGCCCAGGCAGAGCCAGAGCCAAGTTCTGCTGGAGAACTAAACCCTGTGTGATCATCTGGTATTGCTGGGGGTGCCCACTGGCAGCCAAAAGCTCTTAGGAAGAATGTGCTCACAAATCCCTGCTTTGGTACCAGTCAGATGGAATCAGCTTCTCTTTGCACATCACCCACAAAGCACAAGCCCCTGCACAAGGCAACTTAACTGACTCAGGGTGCAGATGCCAAGCAGTCTCCTCTCCAAAATGGCTAAAAGATTTCAAATCAAACATGATTTTTTCCTTCCTCAGCAAGGTGGATGAAAGTACTTAAAAGTATTCCTACTCTGGTGATGGCGAAGGGAGAGCAGAGGCAGGAGCTTTCAGACAGAACAGAGAGTTAAGTGGTACTGCTAAAATATCCTTAGTAATTTCCGTCACCTTCTCTTTATGACAGAAATTTCTCATGTACAAGAGGGACATAAAACAAGACCAGAGGCTGAGCCTTCAGTCTGTCACGATGGGAGAAGCTGAGTCAATTTTCCTTTGTTGCTTCTGGATAAGTCACTTCATGTCTCCCTCCCTGGACAGTCAAACACAGAGCTGACTATTGTCTGAGGGCTTGCTGCAGCCTGAATAAAGAATGACTGTTAGGAGCTGATATGAAACTCAACAACCTTAAAAAAACTTTTATAAGATAAATTTTCATCAGGTTGTCACAAAATCAGCAAGAGGAAATGACAATCTCCACGTCCAGCACATACATTGTGAGGTTAGAAGGAACAACTGCAAAAAGGTGAATCTGGGGAGTAGAAATGATTGAATAGGTGCTCCCTTTTATCCCCTCCCCAAGGAGTAGCAATAAGCTTCCCAAAGTCCACAGATGGACAACTACTCAGTCAACTTTATAATAAGAAATCCTCCCTTTGGCAGAGTTCAAAATACAGTTTATCAGAGGAAAAATCTGACAAAAGACCAAACCACCAGTGAAAAGCCCAGAACATTTTGCATCTCTAAGGAACAATCCCATCTCCTTGCTCAAAGTGCTCTAAGATGTGGTTTGACCTGCCAACCGAGGACAAGCTCCCTTTTGATGTAACACACTAAACTACTGTCAAAGGGAAAAATTCTGCTTTATCCTGTCTGCCCTGTCAAGCTCTGTGCATTCCTCGGGTCTAACACACTCCAGCTCATTGATGTCAGAAGAGTAAAATCATCCTACAGCACTAGAGGAGGTTTGGGTGTGCCCAGGTACAGCGTGTGGAGAAGAAGAAAGCATCATCTGGATGGTGAGTCACTCTGAATCACCACTGCACCTTAGGGGCTACTTTATGGGGCAGTCCAGGAGGGACTCTTTACTTGTATTTCTGCTGGGCAGAAAACTAGAGTTAAAACTCAACCATGTGTTAGGAGACAGCAGTGCCTGCTCTTTCATTTGCACTCAATGAGGAGAACACAGAAGGTTACTGCAAACTTGGTCACTGTTGTTAGCTGGGTGCACACCAGAGAAAACATGCATTTGTGTTCTTTTGTTGCCTCGAAGCTACCAGCCTTCCCTCCAAATGTTTTCCAACCAGAGACATGTAGGTGGAAAAGGAATCCAGGCATTGCTGGCTCAACTATTCCAGTTTAGGGGATTTTGGGCCTGTATAGAAAAACAATTTGTTCTTTGCTAGGGAGCTAAATTTGCTGAGGTAAGAGGAAAGCAGCCCTGACAGTAAACATTGCTTCTGTGTCACTGCTGGGATCAAGAGCTGTTTTAAAGCATAAGTAACCCACAGAGGCTGGAAAACAGCTTAAAGCTACTTTGAGATTTCTAAACAAGAAATGCAGTAAAGCCTAAAGCATTAACACGGTGCATTCATAAACTCAGTGGGGTAAAACCCAGCTTTAATGCTGGAGTTTTGCCTTGTGCAAAATCAGTGAGCAAGGTTCCCAAATATGCCCTGAACTGCAAGTCTTAAAAAAAAAAAAAAAAAAAAAAAAAAAAAAAATTAAGTGGACTTATACCAACCTGTAATTGGTTAGAACACCTGCCAGGAGGCTCAGGAGGGATTTTGATCTCATCTGGAGACATGTTCCGCACTCTCTCTGAAAAAGAAGCTGGAGAGAGCAAACTGGGATGAGTTCTGGCACTACTGATGGGAATTTCAGCCATACAAGTCATTAAATTTGTTTTATGTCTTTGTCAGCACTACTCCCTCATTGGGAACCCAGGGGCAAAGGTGATGAGAATGCTGACAATGGGCACTTGTGGTATTTTCAAGGTGCTGAGTAAAAAGCAACTAAAGAGTCTAAGGGCTGGGTCATCAGAAGAGGGGTGTGATGCTTGTTTTATTGATACCTACACTCCTGGAGAGAGAACTGGACCGTGCCTGTGGAAGAGCACAGGATCAATTTCATGCAGTCTGCCTCTTTGCCATTATGGGGAACATAATCACTTTTTGATCATTTAGCTCAGGATATATCTGGATGGACCAAAATGGTTCAAGGAGGGAACAACGCTCCCCAAGGCTGTCAGGAGTTAACCACAAGAAATTACATTTCTTCCTTAAGTTAACACTTCCTTAACAGGCACTTTGATCTTTGCTTACAGAGACAGACTATTGCTAGAAAGAACAACTCGTCCTGCAGGACTGGGAACAGCCCTGTCCAGACTGTCAGATTTCCACAGCTGTTTGTATTGGGATATACTACCTGATTGCCCTGTAAAGATTAGTTTACAGAGTTATCAGCACAAGAAATGGCCACATTTCCCCCCAGTGCTTGCTACTTTCCCGCTATTATGGGAAACCCAGGCAGTTTTCTGGCCAAGCCTTGGAGCAGAGATTCGTGCCCCATTTAAGCAGCTGGGATTGTTTTCAAGCATAGTTTGTTTAGGGAACACATCCCAGAGTTGGTCTGTAGAGGATAAGAGACCTGAGAGCAGCACAGAAGTCACACTGATCACGTTTTTCACATGTGCAGCTCCTCAGTTACACATTCCTCAGTAAAGCTGCCTGAGCTGCAGCTCCAGCACCCAGAGTTCAGCTCCCCTGAATAAAGGCCAGGAGGGCCCAAAGGGTTGTTGGAACTCCGGAGAGCTGAGGCTACAGATAAACAACACCAAACATGATCTGTGCTGCTACAGTTTCCATGTCTTTTGTAAAAATGTGAAGCACTAAGGCCAATATCCTTTGGAGAGGCAAAGCTGGCAGGCGACCACTCATTCTATTTGATCAAGATGTTGCTGAGGGTTAAATTCTTCAGCAGTTGCCAGTAACGAACAAAAAGTGTCCTTTGGCATTTACCAAGTGGGAGCCTTTATGGAAGGAGGAAAGCTAGCCAGAGCCCTGACAGAAAGGCAGGCAAAGGGAGCTCCGTGACAACAAGGCACACATTTGTTACAGGTTGCAGCTGCCGGTGGGATGGGGAAGCCTCTAGATTAATCAGAGCTCCAGGAAACCCAGAAAGACACTGGCAAAGACACAGAAGTATGGATAATAGCACACAAGGCTTGCTGGGAAAAGTAAAAGCAGATTAATGGTTTAAAAGGTTCACAGCATCAGCAGAAACATTAAAAAAAACCCCAAAACCATTAAATCTAGACTTCACATGGCAAAGAAAGCACCTGAAAAAAAATTTAAAAAAACAAATAAAAAATCAAGCCTAGCTCCACATTAGACATCCCATAGGCTCCCTGTCTGCAGATGAGCCACAGAGAAACAAAACATTTATGGGAAAGGGAACTGTGTGCTCACACAAACTCAGGATCTCAGGGCAGGACCTCTGTTTTACCTGCAAAAAGTCAAAGTCATAAGAATATCTTCAGCAATCCATTCAAAGAGCCCTTGAAAAAGAAATCATTTTCGAGGCAAAACAAGAGCTCCCAATGAGACAATATATTTTGATGCATGACTTTTCAGGTTTGGTGCTGATTTTTCCTCACAAGGTCTGAGCCTTGTGAAAACAATCCTTTATCAACATTATGGGGGAAAGGGTCTTTTAATAGTTTACAAGGAACTGGAACTAAGGAATCTTTGCCTCCTGCAATCCCACCAGAGCTGGAGGCAGCTGAACACTGCCAGCAGCAAGCTCACAAACTGAGCACAAACTTGCAGCATTACTCAGTTATTTCATCACTTTACAGCCAGACTGAGGTGCCACATCATTAGGAACAAAAGGGTGAGTTTAAGGGCGAGTTTAACCCCTTTGGGCTTAGTTACAGTAAGGAAGTACAAGCTACCCATGCCCTCCAGCAGTTCTCAAACTTGCTCCCCAAACAGACAGAATGGCTGATTCCACAGCATCTTCCCACCAGCTCTTTCCCTAAAAGAAAGAGCACCTAGGATTATAATTCAAAATAATCCTGGAACTTGCAGGTATGGCCACAGGCTCCTGTATAAAACATTTTGTGTTTTCCAAGTCCTAAGGGCAGCTTTCCACCATCTCTACAGCAGTAACTGCAGATAAACAGCTCATAACAAGGTGTGTCCTCACAGGATACATCCAACTGCTCTGTGCATCCTGTTATTCCTGCCAAGATCAAAGTTTTACTCTGACATGAGTCACAGGTAATGACACTGGCTTCAGCCCCTAATTTGCCCTGTGATTTGCAGGCTCACAACCTAGAGGATCTCCAAGTGGGGACCTCAGGAAGTGGCTGTTGGCACAATTAATCACTCCAGGCACACCCAGATTCTGGCTCACAGTAAGTAAATATCTTCCCCAATCAGATTTTCAGTCCTGACAAAGAACTCAGGCTGTGAAGCAGATCCCATGAGTCAGATGGGGGTTCAAGAAAGCAGGGGCCACTGCCCCTGAAAGCATCCTGCTGCTAAAGGACACGGCTGCTGGTGCTTAGTCCGTGTATTCTCCTTCCACAAGCTGACCTAAAAATTAAAACTTTCATCAGCACAAGTAGCAGGTGTTTCTAGCTTTGTGTGCAGTCAGCACATGCACTGTGGTAAAGCAGACACTCCTCTGACCCCAGGCCATGCAGAGCAGGCCAAAGCACAGGCAAATAGTAGGGGGTACCTTGCAAAGACTCAGCACCTCAGCAGTCAGTGAAGGATTTTGCTCACCAGATCTTGGTGAGGCAGAAAACAAAATGCAAATACTACATTTGTAGCTTCAATGTGCTTCAGTTTGAGATAGATGGATTATGTGACTCATACCCAATAGCAGGAGCCAATCTGCAAAGCAGGAGATAAAGTGGCAAAGCGCAAACTGTGAGCTCCACTTTCAGAAGGAAACGACTGCACTCAGACCAAAGGCTGTGCTGGAGACATTGTCACACAGCACACAGTAATTTTTGTTTCCTACAGATGGATAGGAATGTCTTCCTAGTGCAGAGAAAACCAAAAGAACAGAGAGCACAGGAGCTGGCTGTACAGGACAGACACGGTATGGATCATGGCTCTTGGATTAACGCTGCTCCCAGGAAGGATGAAGAACTTCTGTCCCTTTCAGGGGTCACTTATATGCTGTGTTTGAAGCAGCCACAAGGGATTACAGGCAGTTCAGGTGCCAGTTGGTTTCTAAAGGTCACACTATGCAAAAAAAAGAAAAAAAAAAAAAAAAGGAAAGGGTGATCAGAGGCCCAAGGGTTTCCCCTGGAGACCTGCAAACCAGTGGTGCCTGGTCTCTAAAACTGCATTCCCTGGCACTCTAGTCAAGGCTGCCTGGCATAAACCAGGGTGTGGGGGGTTCTGATTTCCTGGCACCATAACAGCCAAGTCAGAGGGAAGAACTGGAGGCAACAACATGCCAGTGAGTCACCCATCCATGGAAGGACACCAGTTCCCTTTCTGCTCTGTGGGCTGAGAAACGCAGAGGGAGACCTACAACTCAGCCATACCTTCTGCTCCTGTGAACACTGACTTTGTGCTCGGATATCCCAAGGGCTGGAGAGAACATTTCTTACCATCCAAAAGGTAAACAACCATGCTGCAAAGAACTTCGGGGCAAAAAACCCCTACATCCTAAAAGTAGTATTTTCCAAGGCTAGAGGAAACAGCAAATGCAATGTCCTGGCAGCACCATGAACTCTTCAGAGGGTACAAAAAACCAAAAAGGACAATGCTAATGTAGAAATCTATGTAAATACGTTTCACACATATTTCTTTCTCAACCACAGGGCTCAAACCTTCCCTCTCATTCTGTCAGCCACTGATTATGTGATGACTACTTTGGTGTAAGTCAGGACTATTGTGCTCTTCCCAGCAGCTCATCCCTACGGTTTTATTTGTGCCAACTCCAGTGCTCACCTAGCATGCACTAAATACATCAGGGAATTGATCCAGCGGGAAGCCTCAAAGGGGAAAAAAAAAAAAGAAACAACACAAAAAGAGCAGTGAAGATGGATCCCAGCTGGTTCTCACTTCCAGAGCTGCTCCAACATTACTGTGCATCCGGGGGAGGTAAAATACAAACAGTGCTTTTGGCAGGAGTCTACATTTATTTAATACTTAAGCAACTGCACAATCACAGACTTTAATAAAGGTGATGCTGAAAAATGTAGGGTTATCTTCTGAGAAGGGCAGGCCCGTAAGCTTTTAATGCAAAAAGCAGTTGTGGAAAACTGTCTAAGGAGGACCTTGACTGCCACGTACTAATAGACAAAACTTGAGGTGGCTAGATTGGAGCAGTTACTCACTTTGTGTCAGAAAATCTTCCATCTTTTTCCATTAAAGAATTTTAACTGTGAAAATCCAATTTTCCAGAAAGGGAGTGGTTCTTACATTACTCCAACCGTAAGTCTCTTGCAACAGTTTCTTTTCAACTAGATAAGATATGGTCTAATGGAACAGACCAACAGAATCCAGCATGGCAAATATGCTGACCTCTAACAACCTCGTTCTGTACAAAGCCAGCCTGCACACTGCTGTTGGGAAAGGATATTAGAAGTAAAATTACAAAGACCTCAATCCAGGTCTCAGACTTTCCAACACTGTTCACTCATGAGTTGTGACACTACCAAGTGCTCCCTGTGCTGCTTTTAAACCCCTGTGCAAGTCTGGGAAATCATGAGACAAAGAAATCCAGTCTGGGCAGCCACTGGGGGAAAAGGGGACTAACAATATTGTGATCTGAGCCTTACACCTTCATTAAGAAAGGGCTTCCCACTACATTGCCTTACAACTGCACAGCTTCACTCATATGTAAAGTACTGAGTAAAAGGACACTTGGCTTCCAGAGATTTTGCTGTACTTTTTACCCCAAATGCTGTTGTCTCATCCATGTTTCTAGGGTGCATTTTGAGGTGAATGAGTAGATTGGAGAAAGACTTCTGTTGCATTTGATGATGAGATTGGTTGAAGCAGTTTTGCCCTCTAAAGGCAGAAAATCCAATAGAGCAGTTGCAAAGTCTGGGCAGGCTGACTAAAAAGGACTTCTAGATCCCAGACTTCAGTGATGGCTGCTGTAGGAGTCACAGCTGAGCACTGAGTATTTACCATCTTCATTTACACTTATCACATTTTATGGCTGAAATATCAAACTGATTAGAGAGATGAATCAACTTCCAAACTCATTAGTTTTTAATGATATGATTACATGATCCCACGCAACTGCAGGAATAACCTCAGGAACAGAGGGTCAGTTCAAGACAGCCAGAAATGCAATATAAAATACAGTTTCTGTGCAGCTCCAAAGAGACCAAGCAGAGGACTGTATTTCAAGCTGACAACCCTGGACTTTCCAAATCTAATAATGGTGCAATGAATAAATGAGATGTCACAAAAATCAAGTAAGTTTTGGTAACCATTAGAAAACATAAAATAATATGTCAGCACAGCAGCTGTAAGTCCCTGAACGGCTCACATTTAAATGGGGATACTTTTAGTGAGTTTTGGGAGCCCCAGAACGAAGTCACCACTCCTGGTTTCACTGGTTCTGTCTAGACAAAGCTACACTATTGGTTTTAAGCTCATCTAGAAAAACACCAACACTGCCTTTTACATACATGTTTTAAACACATAATACATGAAATCATTTTCATATTTTTAGGCATGAAACCTTTCCCCCAGAAGAAAAGTTCACCAAAAATATTCAGGCAATAACTGAAATTACAGCATTGCCAGGGCAGAGGAAAGATGCTTCTTACAAAGTGAGACTTACAAGGTCTAGCTTGAAAAAAACCCGTGAATAAATACTTCTGAGTGAACTTACCAACTAACTCCTGAGGATCTCTTTTCTCCACTTCTGAGAAGTCCTGCAAGAAAGGAGGAAGAAACAGATTTTTTAGTCAAGCTATGCTCCCAAACGAAAAAGTTACGCTGTTTGTTTAGAAATTTACAACTTATTCTGAGACAAGAGAATAAAAATTAAGAATGAAACTCGATTTATTAGATAAGAGGACTGTGTTTGGACCACGGAAAGCCAAAGTCTAACAGGATGTTCCATTTCTTTGCAAAACTAAATTTAATGAAAGAATTAAGGCTTTGTTTCACCAGGTCTTGGACACTGAACTCCTTTGGAATTCCACAGAAACTGCTGTACTCGAAGCCTTTTCTCAAAACAGATCAAACCATGGATTTTTCATTTTTGGTGACTGGCCCGGGGCACCAGCCAGGAGTCAGTGTTTTAGAGCACAGTTAGGTAAACACAAGCTGGATCCAGCCCACAGGAAACTCCTTTAGTCCTGGGAATGCCAACCAGAGGCCTGTGCACCTCCCAGTGCTCTGAGCAGCGTCAGCCTGGTGCACTCCCCAGAGCAATGTGACAACAGCCCAGACGCTCCCTCTGCCAGAGGCAGAGCTCAGTGACTTCAGGGCAGCTCCTGAGCAGCCCCTCCAGCCTCCCAGGGCTCTGCAGGGTCCCAGGCTGCAGAGGTTTGCCAGATGTGTGTGTGTGCTGCTGAATTCATCTCTGCCACTGTGCCATGCAGCGCTTTGGCTGACAAATCCTCTCCATGCCAAAGTGCCACGGACTGTGGTGGTGAAGCAGATCTTGTGTTCTTATTTTCCACACCCCACTGCCAGTTCCCTTGCTGCTGCTTTCCAGGAGTGATACAGCCAACCTGCTCTACCAGAGACTCAAGGGCAGCCTCCACAGGCTTGCAGTGCTCTGTTTGGAGATCTCCACACAGCTAACCCTTCCCTGGTTATAGAACATCTCATTTGCAGATGCTTGCAGCAGAGTGTGCTGAGCAGGAGGCACTACATAGGACAAGACACTCTTAAATATGGTTTCACCATACAGAGACCAACACCCACATATTTTGGTGCTTCTGGGAGATCCCAGGAGAGTCACAAGCGATATCAAGTTCGGCACAAATAAAGTTTCTGAAACAGTACCAGCTGAATCCCAACATTGCCCTTTCCCCCTGCCTCCCTCCCAAAGACCTTTCGTGACTCACTGGACTGTTTGTCCAAAATTCCTCAGTGCCTCCAAACACTGAAGCCATTCATTGAACCTGACACTGAGAGAATGCTGCCTCCCTGCTGCTTGGTAACCGCTCCCTGACCCTCTCCTTTTCTCCATTTCCAGTCAGGTGAGAGGTGCATCAGGTGAGGGGAGAGCAGTGAGGTCACCAAGCCAGATGTGGGAACAGCCTGTGCCAAACTCACTCTGAAAATGACCCATTTTCAGAGAAGCCAAATTCCTCTGGAAGCAGAAAAACAAACTCTTTGTGTGGCACTAACTGCTACAGGGCATTTTTTATAGCCATTCATGGAAGACACACACAAAAAAAAAATAAAAGCGCTATTTCTGCATTAGTACACTTGGATCACAGGAATACAAGGCGAAAGCTATTTTAGAAAAAGAAAGAAGTACACAGAGGAACATGCATCTTCTTCCTGGCCAGCTGGCCCCAGGCCCCTCTGAGATGGGGTGAAGTGTCACAGCTCCAACCCCTCTGAGACAATGCCCTTGGTGTGTGCATCAACAGCTCTTCTCCCTGGGCCTCCAGCAGCACAGGCAAAGAAAAATTTAAACAGGAACATGATATTTCAAAGCAAAAAAATTTATGCCAAAGCAGTAGCTCTCTTTGGTGAGAGCACTGGACAGGAATCCAGGGAATCCGGACTGTGTTCTCCAGAATCCTACGTTCACACAGTGAGCTTCAGGTCACCACTGGAGAAGTGGGGGCAATTCTGTGCTAAGTGATGGGCTGTGAGGACAAAAGCAGATGAACATGGAGGCTGGAGAAGCTCACAGAGCTGCAGATGCAAGGTAACATTTATCCAGGCATATACAGTGACTCACCTGCAGTAAATACATGTGGCTGCTCATTCTCTTTCTGGGGGGAACTTGCTAGATGGGTAATTAAAAGTGTTTCTCGCCTTGGTTTGAGACAACAAGCAAATGTTTGTTGAGATGAAAGGAGGGAACTGCTTTAGCTCCAGCCTTGACTAAACTGCATCCTGCACTCTTAGCTCTTGAAAGTTTTAAGTGGAACTGAGAGGGAAGAGACAGGCTATGTCCCTGAGCACCTCTTGATCCTTCCTCATACCCAGCACTGCATTTGTTATCCCATTTTGCTCCCCATCTCCTTCTGCCCACCTGTCCTCAAAGGCAAGAAAAATAATCCCCCAAAATAGCAATATTGCCAAGCGGGCACTTTATCAGCCCAGTGGCACAGCCAAATTCAGGTGCATCAGACATGGGCTACGTGGCCCCAAGAAAACTGCCCTCTTATGTGAGCCACTAGGAGGCTTGAAAGAAGCTGTGCTGCATTTCTGACCTTTCCAGAAGCCCATTTTCAAGTCTCCTGTATGCCTGGAGTTAGTACCAAGCATAAGCACACAACTCTCAGGAAACATGAACTAATATGCTGAGACAGAATCTGATGGCCAAACCCTCTCCTGTCATGTACCTTATATTAGACAAAGATCTCTGAAATGTCAGCTGTGTTAAACAGTATATTCTATGAACTTCCAGAATCATTAGTAAGTTTGCTTTTACCAGAGTTTTCTTCTTTAATTTGCATCCTTTGAGTCTGTCCCGTTTAAAACAGGCTAAATCAAGCCAGTCCTATCAGGCTCCACTGTTTTGCCCTGGCCCACACTTTCCCACCACAGCTGCTCCAGCAAGTCCAGTCCCCACATCCCCAGGCCTCAGTCAAGACAGCAGAGAGCCCAGAGCTACAGCAAGCAAAAGCAAACACGTTCAGCACCGGATTGCAGCCACACCTCACTGCCCAGGGGATAGGAATTTTGCTTAGTGATGAGTTCCTTCATACCTCCACCCACTGCTCCATCCTTAACTAGCAGGAGACATCAACACAGCTTTTCATTACCTCGTGCTGCTTTCAAACCTCTCTAATGCCTTCAGAAAACAAAGGGATGACCGACTTCTCCTACAGTGCTTGTTCATATTTGCTCAGTGTGCTGTTGAAAACTGAGGCAAGCATCAACAACTCGACCGAAGTTTGGCAGATGCAAGGTTTAAAGAGTCTTGTTCAAACTTCTGACTATCTATTGAAGATCCAGAACAGTCTAAAAACCTCTTGTTGTGTGGAGCAATCACACAACAAGAACTGTTCTACACTCCCTCAGGCTAATTTAAGTTTGAGACACACGATGAGCACAATGAACTGATTAGGAAAGACAGCATAAAACTCACAAATCTGCAGATCTAATCTGATACATTAAGTGGAATGAAATGTAGAATCACCAAGTGGAAAAATAAGGTACAATAAATAATGAAAAGTTGCTACCTTTTGGTCATGAAAGAGAAGAAATATTTATGCATGGATGACAGATTTCTAAAGGAATTCCAAAACATTTAAACAATGGAAAATTTGAAAAGTAACTGAATTTTAAATGGGAAAGTTACCTAAATCCACTCAGGCAAAGGTGATCTCTCTGTAGATTACATCACCAATACCACTGTGTTATGTATCAGTGTCTCACATGGAGCACAAAATCAAGCAGCTGAGTGGTTCCAGCAGGAGGGATTTTATGTCAAATCTCCCTATCAGAATAAATATATGAAATTATTAGAGATTTCAAGCATCCCAGAGCTAAAGACATCATTTAAAGGGTTTGTTTCTATTTGAATTCTGAGGCCTTTCAAAAAATAAGGTTAAGACTTTGCTAGTGGCACTTGTACCACAGAGTTTTCACAAACCAAACCCTGAAAATCTGTACAGAAGCAACTCTGAATTCACTTATAGCTTGACTGAGTTAAAATAAAAAAAATTTTAAAAAAAAGGCAGTACTGTACTTTATCATACACTCAGCAAGTTGATTTTCTGGCTGCCATCTACTCTGCAGCCTTGATCTCACAAGATCAACGGTGTAAGGGCCCAAAGCCAGACGGCCTCACTCCAACAGAGCCACTGAAAGGAGTCAAGGGATGCCATGGTGCTCCAGAGCCAGGTTGGAAGAAGACTGGAAAGACAAAGACAAGCAGGAGGGGGATTCCTCTGCCCAGATCTGGAGACTAATAAAGTTCAGACTCTGAAGAGCACAAGCTGCTACAGATAAAGTATTAAAAAAACCCCCAAACTTTTCACTTTTCACCCCATCTTTTTCACAGATTTCTGTGCTTCCAAGAACAATCGTGCACATCAGCTCACTGATAGCAGAAAACACTTACACTGTTACTAATCCTCTGTGAGTACAGGAAAAGGTTTTTCATTTTTTCCACCTTCCCAAGACAAATGGTTTTTGCAAGCCCAGGACAAGATGACTCTGCCTGCAAGAGCCTGGCTGATGAGCACCCAGAGTGCTGGTTCAGTTTTCATGTATCATCATCAGTTAAAGAAGAGCAAGATGAAGGGAGTGTGTGTGCACACACATAAGGAAAGTGCTGCATTTTGCCTGAAGCTTTCACCTCACTGAGGTGAAACATAGACCATCTTTTCAGTCCTACAGTGTCTCCATCCAGTTACATAAAAAACAGTGCTCAGGCTCCACGGAAAATAAAAACAACCAAACACAATCCTCATAGCATGGAACAGAGATTAAAGGAAGGAAGCAAAAACAATATGAATCTGAGACTGATGAATTCCAGTTTGGACAAGCTTGCCCAGAACAGCTTTATTTAATGGAAAGAATGGACTGACTTAAAACAATGCTCACTAAACCCTTCCTGAAACAAGATCCATAAATCCAGCACAATGCTCACATCCAACATAACCGTTGACATTAACTGTCACCACAAGGTACAAATTCAAGCAATTCTTGCAGAAGCAGGTGCACATGTCAGTGCAGGTGCACTTCAAACTACCAGGAGAAATGGTTCAAGAGGGAGGCAGAAAAAATACAAAACCAGGCACTGACTGCCTTAACTATAATGCAAATTTTAAGAAGTGGTGAAGTTGACGCCAGGTTTGCCCCTGCTCAGTTGCATTCCCAGACCTGCAGCCAACTGAATCCTGCAGCTTTGTTTTTCCACTGACTGCCAGGTAATATTAAAAACAACTAGCTCCAGACATCTAGCTCCCCCTCAACATTTTCTGGTTTTTTTTCAGAGAATGCTCTTGTGTTGCAGAATTTCTTCTCTCTCCCAACTACTTCACCTGATTGTTTGCACATAAATTGAATGCAAATTTAAACTGCCAGCCACAAAATGCAAAGACCAGTCACATCACTGTCACACAGGGTATTAGTTCAAAGATATTGCAGAGAATTTTTCAGTGCACCAGGAGCCAGGGGATCAGCTGCTGCAACAGCTGTTACAGTGGGTTTCTTGAATCTGAGCAAGTGCCAGCAGTAAGTTTTTGTAATTTTCCCTCCTCTCTACAATTCAAAATATCTCCTGTAGTCCCAACATATCAACACCCTCACTTGGCTGAGTATGAGGGAAAGAAACTATAACTGAGCAGAAAATGTTAGAAGAGTTGTCTAAGCCAACAGTGATGATGGCCTTGCCAGAGCAAACAGGTGAAATGTCTACATCATGCAGGCAGCAGGAGAAAGACAACCCCAAACCCTGCACCGTGCTTTTTCTCTCCCCTTTCTCTTCTTTTTTAAAGGAACAAGGTAGCAATTATGTTCTTGCTTTTCCTCTACAAAGATCAGAAGCGCTCATGGGAACAGAACACCAGAAACGTCTCATTTAGTATTAAAAGTGCATGACAACAACAATTTCATTTCTTGCTCCCCAGATTTGCCTGATGTTGGTGTGCACCTAGGCTGAAGGCTGTAAACAGAGTGCATGTCAAGTGCATTTAGAGTCTGGGGAAAAGAAAGCCAGGCAATAGGAGTACAATGCTTTTATTCCTCCTCCCCCCTTCTTTTTTTTCTTGTATTGTGGGAGAGGAGAATCCCAAGAGAAAGCTTGAAACAAGCACATTTCCTACAGCCATATCCTGTTTGCCAGCTCTGCTACATAGCTCCAGGCAAAGTGCCCAGTACAGCGTAAGAAATTTAACTAAGAAAAACCTGTAGGGACCATGATCTAGATACCAAGAGAAGCGCAGCAGCTCAGAAATAAGTCACCATAGAAAAAATCCCTGATACAGCCACCCTTCAGTGACACTTATGTACATGCTTTCCAAATCTGTGTTGAGATACAGTCACAGACAAAAAGGGAAGGAAGGAAGAACAAATCAAAGAGTCAACTCCTGAGACATTCCCTATCAAAACAAAGAATGTGTGTAGCTGGCACTGCCTTTTACTTTTCCAGCTAAATTACATCTAAAAACTCACATTCATTAATGACATGAAAAAAAAAAACCAAACCCTACTGAAAAAATCCAAACCAAGACCTGGCAAAACATTTCAGTGAGAAAGTGCTTCAGAAAGGAAGCACTCATAGCATAAAGCCTTTAAATAGCTTCTTTGAAACTTGACTCCATTCACCTGACATATGCTATCTCAATATTTGACAAAGATTATTTGTTAGGAGTAATTTCCAGACAAGGAACTGTGTGCCAGAACTTTTGCTCTCCATGTGGAGGTACAGTTAATAACACCTGCTTTCCAGTGGAGCCTGGTCCCAAAGCTACCTACCTGCTTCCCTTCACAGCCCCAGGAGCACAGCAGCTCCCAGCAGCCTGCCCCTAATCTGCACAGCACAAAAATTCTGCTTTCAAGTTCACTTTTGCTTCCTACAGTGAAATAGAAATTCACTGGTGAAGCACCAGCAAGACATGACAAGGCTGGAGGTGTCAAGCTACTTCAGTGGTTTGTTTTTTACAGCTTGCTGCAGTGCAGAATCAAGTAGAAGGTGAAGGTGGGCTGTGAAAAATCTGAAGCTGGGCTGTGAAAATTCTGAAGCCTCATAGCAGCAAAGGAAAGGCTCAGGAGAGCTGACAAAATTAACTTCTTGCACAAGCTTTCCTTCCTAGTACATAGTACTAAAAATTCTTTGTGGTTTGGAGTAGAGGCAAGGTGTAAGATCAAGTATCTTCAGTGAGAAATTCACTCCTCCATGAATGGATCGCACGGAGTTTATCCAGATTTTGCTCCTTCTGTACCCAGAACAAGGCAGCTGGAAAGAGCTATTTTCAGCTATTTGCTGGTATTTGAGGCAATGCTCCATCTGTGCTGACTGCTCAGCCTCTCACTCTGACATGCACAGACCTGCACACTCAGAACAGCCTATTTGAGAACAGCGGCCAGAAATAATTGCAGCTACAGAGCTGGACTTGAAGAACTCAGACCTTTATCAGGTGAAATATGCAAGGGGAAGCAGCTCCAGAAAGGACTCTTCTTCAAGTTTAAAGACAAGCAGAACAAGCCTGGCTCTTCTTTGGAGGAAGGCAAACCACACCTGTGTCAATAATCCCTGGTATTTAGTACTGCAGGGAGTGAAGAGTCTGCTGCAACATGTATGCCCGGCGGGGAGGAAGGAACAAGCATGTCCACGGACATGTCTCATCTTCCAAACAGCTCCAGAGCTGGATGGAAGCCAGGAGCTCTCCAGGAGGTATTCCAGCTTCAGAGCCTGACAATGCTGTGATCTGTCTCCCTCTCAGACAGAGCTGGAGACAGGAGTACGTGTGGCAAGGGGCACAATAATCCCCAATGCCAAATGTTGTTTTGCTTGCTGCATGCAGAACAACTTTGACTGCCTGTGATATTTACTGGCAATAGCTAAAGTTCACTCAGATAAAATGGGGACCAGGTATCAGCTGGTTTCATCTCTGGGCACTCACTGTAGCAGTGCAGAGAACAGCATTTGCAGCTGAGTTACCTCTACTCCCCTCTAAACTCTGCAAAACTCACTGGTTCTCTCTACAGAGCTCTGAAAAAGTGTCTATCAAACCTAAAACAAGGGGAAAACACAAAGAGTTGGAAGCACAGACAGCATTTTACACAATTATATTTAAAGGAAGCTAAAACAGAAAAAGATGGATCTGAGACTGCAGTGCTTATCATTGGCACCTTCAGGCTGTGCTCCCAGGCAAAGGAATGAGTGAAGAAACAATCCACTGGAGTTCTAACCTTGACCCCGACCCTGGGAACTGCACAGTTCATGCTTTGAAAGTGTTTACACAGGTATGCTCACAGCCATGCATAATGCAAGGCCATATTAAGGATAAAACTTTTCCCAAACATACTTCTCCCTTTCTTTGGACCAAAATAACTGTACCTGAGAGGAAAGTTAATGAGTAGGTTCAAGAATTTTTTGAGAACCTGGCTTGATAAATGTGTGTTGAATTCAGAAAAATTAATATGCCTTATCAAAGTAAGAGTTACTTTCAGGGATTACGTTACTGCACACACACCCATTTACTGGTTCTCAGCACTTACCGCTTTTCCTTTAAATCAAGATAATTTTGGTATTTAAACAAACAGGTTAATGGACAGGCAAGATAAAAAGTCACTGCAGTTAAAAGCCTCTAAGTATTAGTACACACCTACACATCATAACACAGTAGAATTACTTTACAGGTATACTGGATCAATAAAAGCTAACCATAATAAAGAGTTGATGATTATCAAGAGGAGGTACTTAGACATGCTTAGAGGCACAGTATTCCTCTGAAAATTTGACAGGCTTCTGCTGGATCCCAGTTTGGCTGCCTCTCCATACAACATCTCGAGGATGCAGAGGGGACTCTTAAAACAAAACCAGGGAAGGAAAACACCAAAGTAGCCACCTGCTCTGAAAAACTGCTACTATGTGTCAGGCATTCACCTGCCAAGGGAGTGGCAAATTTCTTAGCTTTCCCGCACTGGCTGGTCCTGATACAACAATCAAGGCGCAAGAGTTAATGATTTCCCTCTGGGAAAGCTCCAGGAGTCAAGCTGCAGGGCTGGGCTCTGTCCTTGATCAACACTTGCAACCTGTTATTCATCCAGCTCTCCAATATGAAGCACAGAAAGCCCTCAGGTGAGGCTTTGAGCACAAGGTGAGTATTTTCAGGTTCATTTTTCATTTTCCAGCAGGGCTGGTCCATTTAGTGAGCTCTGAAAGCTTGTATCTGGTTACTGCATCAGGGCTGTAACCAGAGCCAGCTGCTGGCCAGAGCCCCAGCAGCCTGCACCTCCTGCAGCCTGTTAACCCTGTCCTTCCAAACCAGAACAACACCACATTTCACACCCAACCCCAAACCTCCTCCACTTTGTACCCACGGCTTCATCAGCTGAGGAAAGGACACAAAAAACTCATCCAGGCTGTGGATTTCGCTGTTTTAACATCACTGTTAAACAACAGATTTTGCTGCTTATTTCTTTTCACTTCAAAGCAGAAGGTTTTATTTCTAAAGTGCTTTTAAGGCAGATGTTTGTTTACAATTGGTGACTGCTCAGGTAAAAGGGATCTTGGCCATTCACAAACCTGTCCTGTTCCAGAGCCGGAGCACATCCAGACTTCTGGAAGAGCAGTTAGTTCTACCTAGATTTGAACCTCCAGTTTCCCATGAGTGCCTGAAGCACTTCAAAATGCAGTTAGAAGATGCAACTGAATAAATGTGAATATATCTGAATCTGCTGCTTAAAGAGAAGGATTCTGCTGCAAGCACAGTGTGTTTGGGCATAACTCACAGATGCTCAGTAACATTAATTCCATGGCCCACAAGTCTGCTCTGGAAGAATGCTTCCAGGTGACTGATGAGGCTTTAGTATTTTCCTTCTCCTGGCACACCTTTTCTTCCAAACAGGTGTATAAAAACTTCTCTATCTCGCCAAGAGTGGAGAGAAAACAGTGGTTTGACATCACAGTGTCAGAACTTGGAAAGCTTATTGTGACTTGCTCCTTGGCAAAAAAATAACCCATAGGAAGGCTGCAGTCCCAATCAGCACCCTTTATTGGCTTCCCCTCCATGAGGAACTAGGACTAAACAGCCCGACAGGTACCCCTTCAAAAAAACCAACAAGGGCAGATTCCCTGGAATCAAGAGAAAAACCTCAGACAAATATAAAATAAATATCTTCCCAGTGGGGCTATTTGAAGCAGGCTCCAAATTCCACTCTTCCCATCATCACTTAACCAAAGCATTTTTACATCTTTCTGTCTCCTCTGTTAACACCCACAACTGACGCTTCTGGAGGTTTTGTGTTTGGCACTATCCAAGTGCACAACGAGGCCAAATCACAGGATGTACCAGAAACAAGGGAACTGCTCCACACAACCTGGCTCCAATGGCCTGGTCAATTATTCAAGGTATAAACGCTAGGTAGTTCATTCACAGTATGTACAGAGAAGCAAAACACCAGAAACAAACAAGTGTGTGTGTGTATATATATATATATCTATATCAGTATATATATACAGATGAATTGCAATTTTTTTTCTCATTCATGCATTTTAAAGGATTTACTTTTTGCCTATGGTCAGATTCAGACCTTGGAAAAGCCCAAGCCATATATAAAGAGCATGGGGTATCCATTTTAACATGTTTCCAGGTCTCTGATGTCTCCAGGAAACTGAGCAGGCACAACTACAGCACTCTGCAGGTTCCAAACAAAATTAAGTTACCCAGAAATGTTAGCAAGTTATAATCGAGGGCCTCCCTTTTTGCTGCACTTTGGATTTAGAGTAACTGCAACACTTGTTAGCTGTCACAGACATGGCAAGCTCCAAGCAGCGAGGAGGATGGAGGAGAACACTGCCACTTGGTGGAAAAAGGGGATAGGAAACATTTGCAACTGCTCCAAGTACAAATACTTCTACAGGCATGTTCCATCTCCCCCCATCCCAAGTGAATTTCTTAACAGCATGGCTGGTGCAGCTGCACCAGTGTCCCCACAGCCACACCCCAGCAGGACACTGGGCTGCCTCCACTGTCCCACCAGTGCAGTGGGGCATTGCCAGACCTATCCTCCATTGCCTTGAAGTCCTACAGCCCTTTCAGAGAAGACAAAAATGCACACACTTGCAACAGGGCCCTACTATGCAACTTCAAAATCTTGATTTACACCAAATTTATATTTTAAAGATAAATTTCTTTATCTTTTCTTTCACAGTACACATTTGAATCCAGCAGATTTTACAGAAACATCTTGCTAGCATGTTTACTAGGGCAAAAATGTAGAAAAAGGATCAAACGGAGACATTCCCTTTTCTTCTCTTTCAAAAAAATATTCATTTCTTGCATCAAGGAAAAGAGACAATACATTCCATTTCCAAGTGCCTGGGAGCCATCTCACACACTGAGACTTTACCAGCTGCAGGGCAGGTGCCAAAATTTCCAGCTGTGCATCACTGTAAATCTATAAGAATATTGTGGGACCTGGAAGAAAGTGCTGCTAGAAAACTAATTCAAATACAATGGCTAAACACAGCCATTTCCCTTCATGTTAGCCTATCAAAGCCCTGTGGTAAATCAAATTCTCTACAGAATTTCACTTTGCAGCACAGCCCTCGGGCTTTTGTAGCAGAGTTTAAGGGCTGTCTGCATCCTTGAGGAAGCTGCTGGATAAATAAATGCCCTTGCAATTATTCATCACTCAGCATCCCTGACGAACAGGACTGCTTGTACTGAACTAACATAAAAAATTCAAACACAGTTGTCTATAGTTTCAAATGGATTTGGTCTTTCGTCCTCCAGCTTTTAGCCTGATCCATGTCCTGTGTGCTGTTAAACACCTGCTGTTTAGCAGAAACAAGGTGAAATCTCAAGATAAAGATGATTTCAACTATTTATGATAACAGCTATTACCTGGGGATCTTATCCCACTTTTACATTTATCTCTGGCCTTTACAAAACCGCTTCATTCAGAAGGACAGAGCTGGAGACAACTGAATTGATTCTGACACCCTCCATGGCCTCTAAGAGCACAGGATCATTTATTCATTAAGTTGTCCTAAGTGAAGAAATTATTCTAACACTGGTCATACAGAATTCTGTACTGCATGCTGCACCTCCCACATCACTGCAAAACAGGTGAGATGCTGTCAGCAAACTTCAGATCTAATGCACAACATGACCAAATTCATGAAGGCAGACCTTCATTGTGACTCAGCCTGTGATCTGTTAACTGCCTTTGGCAGAAGCCAGAACTAAAGTCAGAAACAGGTTAAAGCTACAAAAGGTGTGGAACTAACTACACATCACAAATGAACACCAAGCCATGCTGTTAAGACTTACTCCTCTTGGACTGAGCTTCCCCCCCACCACCAGACCACACTTTCAAATACCTTTAGGTCACCAGCCTCAGGTTTTTCAGTCTCTGAATCGTCATCTTCCTACAAGACAAGAATTTACAGGATTAAGCTTAAAGAGCAGGCCTGGCAAGTAACTGAACTTACAGCAAAGGGCATTCAGCAGCCCAGCAGCAGTCCAAGACCCTTTCCATGGAGAGTAGTTTTGCCCCACCCACTCATAACCAGAAATCAAGTCCTACAGCCAGGGGAAGAAGTGTTTGTTTGGTTTTGGGGGTTTTTGTAGGCAAAAGCATCACTCAGTAGCAGTTGTTCCTGCAAAACTCATGCAGCTCTGGAATGCTCAGAACTAGACAACAAGAAGCAGCAGAACTGGGGAAAAAAGCATCTGTCCTTTGATAATTCTGTCCCCTACAGTTGGCAGGTGGTGATTGAAGAGCCTCTGTTCAGCAGTACCCACAGAAAAAGCAGCATTTGCAAGACCTGTGATAGTCCCAAGCATCAGCAACACACACAGGACACACAGCTGGCCTGCCACCAAACCAAACATGCAGGCTTGGAGAGGGTCTGGCCTAGCACCAAGTTCCAGGGATCCA
Source organism: Picathartes gymnocephalus (assembly GCA_013390045.1). NCBI lineage: Eukaryota > Metazoa > Chordata > Aves > Passeriformes > Picathartidae > Picathartes > Picathartes gymnocephalus. The sequence continues at coordinate 294,039 of WEKY01061462.1, read as the reverse complement.
GCAGACACAACTTCCTTGCTGGTGCAGAGCTCTCGTGCCTTGCTTGCAGATGCTGTGAACCTCCACAGAAGGGAACACTGACAAATTCCAGGTAACTCCACTTTTTAAAATTTATTTTACGAACCAGAAATAAACCAAAGAACTGGGGGAACTTCTGCCCTCTGAGAACTTAAAATACTGAACACAGCATTGTGTGAAATTCCACACCAGGTGAGCAGGAAGCTCCAGTTTGGTCCCCACTGGCAGTAAACCTGCTGTCCCCTCCCTGGGCATCCTCCAGGTACCCCTGTTTCTAGAGATAAACACATACTCTGGGTTCAAAACAAGTCTGAGAAGCAGGAAGTGTTTTTCATGCTCACACAACTCAGCAAAATGGTTTTTCTCCCAAACTTTCCCACAAATTTCAATGTTGGCCCCAAAACAAGAGCATGGTGTTTCAGTTTCAAAAAGGGAAACAAAAGAAAATGTGAAATGAGAGGTGCAGCTGAAAGGAAGAGTTTACAAGGAGTTGCCCACCTCAGAGTATTAGCACATGAGCCAGTTCTGACAAGGCAAGCTAGAGACTGACCACACAGTAAAGTCAGTAAGTTTTAATTGACTGAATTAAGATGCCTCTCCCACAGATGTGACATCAAACCCCTCCACTTCAGCTACTCTCCAGCTTCCCTTTCTGAAAGATGCAAATATGACAATAATTCAGTCCAGACTGTCAAAGGTTAGTTACAGTGAGTTTGTAACTAGAAAAGAACCAAGTAACTTGGTGTCTCACAAATGAGATTGCTCTCTCCTCTACAAGTTACTAACATATAGATAAAAGTGGTTTTCATCAAAGCAATAATGGGTTGAATTATCCACGTTGCAGACAGTAACTGAAACAGCTCTCAAAAACTTCTGACTTAGCAGCGAGCAACAACATTAACAAACAAAGCAGCATTACTGAGAACTGCCTTTAGAAAAAACAGGCTCTTCAGTCACTGTTAAAGTAGTTAAAATACCCACTGAGTAGTGCAGAGCAGATCCCAGGACAGCCTGAGTCCACCTGGTTCTGCTTCCTAAAAACAGCTCATAACCCACATGAGCTACCAGCACAAGCAATGCCAAGGAAGTTTTCAAATCTGCTCAGAAAATATTTAATGGAACAAAAAACTGGAAAGCACCTTGTGCAACCGGCACTGTAACCAGAAACTTATGCAAGATCCACTGGCTGACACCAGAGTGACTGATTGATTGTCATTACCTGAACAGCAGCTGATGATGGACAGCTGCAACCTGCACCAAAAACTGTGAATGCAATAAAGTTACTCCGTTTACAACCCCTTTACAGTGCTAACTAAACACAGCTGACCTTGGCAAGCACCAGGATCATGCATAGGGCTTTCTTTGAACTAAAGAGACCTCAGTGAAACAGAGTCTGCAAGTGCAGGATACAAAAAGAAGAATCACTGAAGCAGTAAAGAAGCTTCACTGCTTTGCTAAAGGAGACACCAGGGGCAACAGAACAGAACTTAAAGCAAGAACAAGAGACTGAGAAATTTCTTGGCTGCTACTTAAGCAGACAGATGTCAGAAAACAGTGTCTCCTAAGAGACTGATCTAACACACACAAAGCTGAAAGATTTCAGTGAGGAAAAGTTATAGGAGTAGCCCTGGGTTTCAGTGTGGAAAAGTTATAGGAGTAGCCCTGGGTTTTTGGCTATGTGGTAGAGGAAAGAACTGCAACAGGGCGAAGATAACACAGTGGTAAGAAAAAGGCTGATGATAAAGAAAGGAGATGAGAACTTCCCCTTTTCCCCTTCAAACTTATTGTTTCCCTCCCCTAGACCCAGGGCAGAACTACACATCCTTCTGTGTGATGCAGCTGCATTCACAGAGTGTGAGCTCCGCGCCCTGTCCCCCCACACTGTCCTTATCTCAGTATTCAGGTGACACCAGACACGTGCCATGCACATGTGACAGACAAAAGCCACCCACACATAGACAGGACACTGTCAATCAAGGTGACCTGATGTAGGGAGTGGACTGAGCTCCACACAAAAGAATAATTTAAGACAGCACAGGAGTTTATTCTTTTTAATCCACCAACTGACAGTGTTGTCCTCTTACAAGGTTCTTATATGTCAACTATTTTATTTGGAGTGGCTCTAACAGCCTTTTTCCCATAAAAGAGTCCAACAACACCAACACAGCAACGACCAACACGAGCTGTGCCAAGCTGTTGATGGGTTTCAGCACAAATGCTTTCTACTTGAAAACAAAGTGAAAAGGAGTTGTTGGAAAGTGGTGAAACCCGTATCAGGAGTCAGATATTCAGGATCCCATCACGGGTCGCTATTCAGGGTTTTTTTTTGAAAGAGAAAAGCTTCTACAACCTGTGTAAGGGGACAAGACAAGCTGCCGGAGTAAGGAGGTACTTACTGACTGCCTGCTGTTCTCATCGTCCTCCTCTTCATACCCTTCCTCGTCCCCATCCAGGCGGGTAAAGTCATCTTCTCCGTACCCAACTGAGACCAGGCCTCCTTTCTCTCCTGCGGAGGAAGAGAGAAGAAAAACCGTGAGGAAAGGGGAGACGGCAGCGTGCGGGGCCTTCCCCTCACAGAGGGGAAAGCGCCAGGCCGGCGCTGGCCGCGCGGGGGAACCCTATCGCCCCAGCCCGCCGCCTGCCCCGGCCCCCTGCCCGCCCTCACCCATGGGCGCTCCCCCATCGCTCCCCGCCGTGCCGGCCTCGCTGTCCGACTCCGGGTCCGAGTCTTCGGCGTAAACCGCCAGCGAGGAGAGAACACTGCGCTTCGCCGCCGCCATCTTCCGCCCCAGCCACGGCGCACTTCCGGCGCGCGGGGATGACGCACACGGCGCAGTCTCCGTGGCAACGGTGCCCTTTTTCCGCCCTCAACGGGCTCAGGGCGCACCAGGGGAATCCCGCCCTCACAGCCAGAGGAGAGACCCCTCAGGGTGCTCACGGCCGGAGGGGAAAATGCTCAGCGGGACGGAGCGGAGCGTCTCGGGGGAAGAGAGGGGATGAAAAGTGCGCGGGCTGGCCCTCTAATTGAAGGCTTTGACGTCATTTTGTGGCGCCGCGACAGCACCTGCCGGGTCTGGAGCGAGCGCGGAGCGTGGGGGCCGGTACAGGGCGGAGGCGGGACAGGGGACATGGGGGGTGCAAGGACACAGGCCCCTGGGAAGGGAAGAGGGCGGTGGGTGAGAAGGAGCCGCCTGCCCCAATACCCCCCCCTCCATGTCGGGTGCGGGCGGGTTTGGTGGGCACTGAGGCCCCTCTGCTGTGCCTCATGGGGAGGAGGCTGACCCAGAGTAAACATATTGCGGCCCTCTCCAGTGAGGGGATCTGGATAAGCATCCCTGAGAGTCCCGAAAAAAGGGGGAGTGTAGCAGGGCAGCCCTGGGAGAGATCGTGTAGGTGGCAGTGGGTCGGGGCAGGCCTCGGGCAGAGGAGGGTGGTGGCATTCGAGTCTAGCTCAGGTTCCTGTCGCCGTTCGCAGCATCCTTAGGATGAGCGGGAAGGCTCCCCCGGCCCTGGAGGGCAGGGTCCGGAAAACACTGCAGAAGGTCTTCGGGTTCGAGTCCTTCAAGACTTCGCTGCAGGAAGGTGCGACCATGGCTGTGGCGAGAGGTGAGGCTCGGCATGGGAGACGTTCTAGGCTGGGGACGGTGTGGTTGGACAGTGCCCAAGCAGAACGGGACCTGGGGGTACTGGTCGACAACCGACTGAACATGAGCCAGCAGTGTGCCCTGGTGGCCAAGAAGGCCAACGGCAGCCTGGCCTGTATCAGGATTAGTGTGGCCAGCAGGAGCAGGGAGGTCATTCTTCCCCTGTACTCCGCACTGGTGAGGCCCCACCTCGAGTGCTGTGTCCTGTTCTGGGCCCCTCAGTTCAGGAAGGACGTTGAGACGCTTGAGCGCGTCCAGAGGAGGCAACAAGGCTGGGGAGGGGCTTGGAGCACAAACCCTGTGAGGAACGACTGAGGGAGCTGGGGATGTTCAGCCTGGAGAAAAGAAGACTCGAGGTGACGTTATCACTGTCTACAACTCCCTGAAAGGTGGTTGTAGTGAGGTGAGGGTTGGTCTCTTTCTCCAGACAGCAACTGAGAGGACACAGCCTTAAGCTGCATCAAGGGAAATATAGGCTTGATATTGGGAAAAAGTTTTTTACAGAAGCGTGATAAAGTATTGGAATGGTCTGCCTGGGGAGGTGTTGGATTCACCATCTCTGGATGAGTTTGAGACAAGACTGGATGTGGCACTCGGTGCCAGGGTTTAGTTGAGGTGTTAGGGTTGGGTTGGACTCGATGATCTTGGAGGTCTCTTCCAACCCAGTGATTCTGTATGGAACACAGCTGGGTGTCCATCTCTGTGTGGGGGTGACACTGCAGGAGTTGCTGTTGTACCTGAGCAGATGTCACCTGGACTAAGCAGGATCATCTGGCCCTCCTCTGCTCTGAGATGGTTTTGGTGGCCCAGGAGCACGTGCTGCACACAAGCTCTGCGTCGTCTCCTTTCATTTGTTTTGTAACATCATCATTGTATCAGCCATGGAAATGGGAAAGTGCAGCATTGTTGGTGGCTTCTCACACCTGCCAATGTGTTTGTGGTCAGATGTTATCAAACCTGTTAACATTCAGACATTTTCAGAGTAAAACTGTCCTTGTGTTAGAGACAATACCAGTAGAGGACTTGATTTCTTGGCATAGCTGACATCCTCAGAATCACGGGGCTATTACTGGAAACATTTTTGTGCTGATGTTGATACACACCCTAACAGTCAGCTGGGGGTGGACAGGCAGCTCACACAAACAAGCTGCCAGTTCCCCCAACAGCTGTCTCAGTGTGAATCAGAGCAGTGCCCAGTTCAGTGTCCATCTATCACCACTCGCTGTTGACAACAGACCTGCCAGAAGTGGGGTTCTGTGTGCAAGGTGCCTCTGCCTGTTAACTTGGTGTCACTGGCACCTTCCTGACTTGAACTGGATCCTGGTTAGTGCAGGAACAGTCACTCACTGCAGGATATTATCAGTGTGGTTGAGATTTCCAACTCCTGTTTCATGTGAGGGACCTTTCTGGCATGAGCAAAGAGGATGTGGTGAAGTTCTGTCATGGGGCTGGTAATATAGTAAGTGGGGGTCTGTAAAATGAGTGAAAGCAGCTTTTCTGGAGGAGATTTAGCATGAATAACTTTGCTTCTCTTTATCTTGGTTTCTGTGTATCTTGTGGTACTTTTGTACAGCTGCCTCTAAACGTTTCCAAAGCAACCTGGGGTTCTCTGAAGGAAACCATTGCTGGCATGCAAAGTATTGCTGTGCTTTTAGAACCTAAAATGAAGTGTTTTGTTGCTATGCCACCTGGTACATGCACACGTGCTGTTTCTGCCCACCCCTCCAGCCTGAGCCTCAGGAACTCACCACCACTCAGAGGCCTTGAGCTTTCTTCTGTTGTTTTTGCAGGAGAGAAGGATGTCTTTGTGTGCATGCCCACAGGGGCAGGGAAATCCTTGTGCTACCAGCTTCCTGCAGTTCTGGCAGTGGGCATCACCATTGTCGTTTCACCTCTGATTGCACTGATTCAGGTAACTGTCTCCTGTTAGCTGGGGAATAGCAGTCAGGGAAGGGGTCAGGAGACTCAAGACAGCAGCTGCCTCTTGTCCTTCTGCCCATGAGTCTCTGCTGCTGACCTGCCTCTGGATTCTCTTGATGTCTCAGTGTGATTTCCTTACCCTGGGATAGGCGAGGACAGCAAAGTATCTCTGGTATGATACTTTGCATTTCTCTAAAAGCGTGTTTTTTCCTTCAATAATAACTTGGTGGTTTTTATACCTGGACCTTTCTCCATTTTCTCTAAGCAGCAAAGAAGAGTAACTCAAATGCACCAAAAGATGGATCTTTCCCCAGAAAAAAACCTGCCACTTTACCTATAAAGTAATAACTCCAGGAGTGGTGAAGTTGCCTTTGAAGGCACATTTCATTCTGCTTCAAAATGGCTTTTCCTTGCAGTCAATCTGTGATAGGAAGGAGCTGGTTTAGCAGAGCTGCTCCGTGAGCACTTTCATCTGTGAGACTTTTTTTCCTCTTTTTTGCCTTTTCTGCTGTCTCATCAGCTGTTGGGAGAAACAATTCCTTGCAAGAGCAGCTGCAGCATTGCTTAGACTTGCGTAGACATTAGCACTGCATGACATCTGGTGCTGCAGGCTGCTGGTTTGGGGTTTGTTATTTGTGGAATTATTTTAACTCCTTTACAGTCTCACTGTAATACACATTAAGAACTATAATGGGCTTGGTGATACTTCTCAGAAAGATATTATAAAGGTGAATTTGTTCCAAGTGTGAGGATTGCTGATTAAACTCCAGCATGGCCAATATTAGTGAAATAGAGGTTAAGATATACCATTGATAAGAGAGTTACAAATAGATTGAGATGGGCTCCATGAGTCTTAGGGAAAAGAGCTGGAGTGAATCCCCAGAGTCTTCTCATCAAGCCCTGAGAAGGAGTGGCTGTTCTTGAAATGATCATGATGTATTTAAGTGTAGCCAAACTTCAAGAGTTCAGCCTGTGCAGTTCATCATAGGGAAGACTCAGGGGTGACTGTCAACAGAAAGCAGAAAGATATTAAATCAATGACTGAAACCAGATATTGAGTAAAATAATGAAATAACTGTTTTTCAGGACTATTCATATCCTGAAATGTCAGGTGCTAGTCAAGTGCAAGACAGCAGGGGACAAGGAAGTGAATTTATATGGCCAGTGTTAATCTGGATGTGATGCCACGTTTTCTTCTTGGTTTTCATGACACGATTCTTGTTCATACTTCTGGGTCTGCTGCAGTGGTGATTTGCATGATCCCTGTACTTTGTCCTGTCTCAGTTGTGCTAGAACATCCTTCAGTTATTTTGGAGTGAGATGCTCCCTGTTCTTGCAGGGTGGGAGTGTTCATTTTCCATCTGTGACAACTCCATAGTGTAAATACTGAGATGTGCCTTGTACAGCTCACGGTGCCTGTGGTGAGGTATCTTGCACATATCCCTGCTGGTGTTCCCTAGCAGCAGAAAGACTGTCTTAAAGTGAATGATGCACAAAAATGCAGTTGAATGTCAGAGCTGGACAGAGCTCACAGGTGAAGAGAAAGGCATCTAGAATTGAAGTTGTAAATAACAGGACTGTAGGTTTGTGTTGTCTTGGGATTTGATCCTGGAGGTGGAAGCTGGGGCCTCACCTGGATCTCCCCACTAACCTTGCTTGGTGCTGGTGACTTTCTTTATTCCCATTTGATTCTCATTTCAATTTTGTGTTTACTCTAGGATCAAGTGGATCACCTGCTGGCTCTGAAGATCAAAGCCTGCTCTCTGAACTCCAAGCTGTCTGCCCAGGAGAAGAAAACCATCCTGGCTGACCTGGCAAGTGAGAAGCCTAAAGTAAAGCTCCTGTACATCACCCCAGAGATGGCAGCTGCCTCTTCCTTCCAGCCAACACTGAACTCCCTGGTGTCCAGAAACCTCCTGTCCTACCTGGTCATCGATGAAGCTCACTGTGTGTCCCAGTGGGGACACGACTTCCGCCCTGACTACCTGCGCCTGGGCGCCCTGCGCACCCGCATCCCCCACACCCCCTGCGTTGCCCTGACTGCCACTGCCACCAAGCAGGTCCAGGAGGACGTGGTGGCAGCACTCAAGCTCAAGCAGCCACTTTCCACTTTTAAGACTCCTTGTTTCAGATCTAACTTATTCTATGATGTGCAGTTCAAAGAGCTCCTGACTGATCCTTACGCCAACTTGAAGGATTTCTGTCTGAAGGCGCTTGACGTGAATGGCGCCACTGGGGTAGGTTTTATCTTTAGGGAAGGAAACTAAACTGGACAAAATCTACCTTAATGGTCCCTAGGGGTTAGTGGGGCCCTGACAGGTCTGTGGCAGTAAAGGAGGTTGTCCCAGAAGGAGAGTGCTTGTGTGTATTTTCTAAATGCTCTAAAAGTGCACACATGTTTTTTAGTTTCTTTAAAACAGGTAGAATGTGAAGGCTGTGTTCCTAACAGAGGTGTCCTCAGAAGGGTGTTAGTCTACAAGAAAATTGATTAGGAATATGGGACAAGCATTTCCACTTGGTTTGTCACATCCTGGGTGATCACTGTGTGTTTATGTTCTGCTCTTTTAGTGTGGTGAGGGTGAGCAGAAGCATTTGAAGTGTTGAATTTCCTGCTCTAACAATAATTCCCAAAACAACTCTCAGCAGCTCAGCTATAACCTCTTCACCTGGGTGTGTTTGTGAGATGCTTCTTGCCTTGTGTCTACTAGAAGAGGATGAGGGGGCTGTATTTGCATCTTTGTTGTTTGACTTCAGGCAGTGTCCTAGCCTTTGTCTCCTGGCTCCCAGGTGTACTCCGGGTGTGGCATCGTGTACTGCAGGATGAGGGATGTGTGTGACCAGCTGGCCATTGAGCTGAGCTACCGAGGGCTGAAAGCCAAGGCCTACCATGCAGGTACTGGAGTCTGCATCTCTCACTAGCTGGGAGAACTGAACTCTGCCTCCTGGGTTGGGGCTACCTAGAAAAGAGTGTTCTAGGCATGCTCTGCACTCTGTGTGATGCTCACACATCAGGTCTCTGAGGTAAGTGCAGGCCTTTCACCACAATGGCATTCCCTTGTCTCCAGAACTGCTGGTTTTGTTGGATGTTACATGGCCTGAGTATAAAATCTGTTTTTATCCCGGGTGAGGAGCTAGATTTTTGTCTTTGGAATAAAAACAGCTGCTTCTGGCTTCTGCTTGGTCCCAGGCCAGTTTAAACACTGGGAAGAGAGGAGTGTGTACATTAGTCAGTTTTAGTGAGGGAGTTGGCCTGCAATGGGGGAATGGATGGGAAAGAAAATCCTCTTGTTTCTTTCCTTCTTGCTTTTTTGGGGAGTTTTGTTTTGTTTGTGGTTGGGTTTGTTTTTTTGGGGGGGGAGGGGGGGCAGGGGGTGTTTGTTTTGGTTTGTCTTTATGATGTTGTTTACTTTCTTCTCTTTTCCTTCCCAGGGCTCAAGGCAGCTGACAGGACTTCAGTCCAGAATGAATGGATGGAGGAGAAGATCCCTGTCATTGTTGCAACCATCAGTTTTGGAATGGGAGTAGACAAAGCAAATGTCAGGTGTGTGAGGCTGAGTGTTGTGCACCATCAGAGACTGAAACCTGAGCAGGGGGAGGGAAGAGTCTCAGTTTCTGTTACCTAATACACCTGACTCAACTGCCTGGTGAACACTTGCTTAAAGCAACAAAACCAGTGCTGGAAGTTTTTTATCTTAGAAGCTGCAAAACCAAACCTGGGAGGGCTTTGTAAAAACATTAAACACAAGGCAGCAGAGCTCCTCTTTGCCAGTTGTCCTCGAAATCAAGAAAATTGGAGGAATGCTTTTCTGCCACACCTTCAGGGTTTCAGGAAGAGCCATCTCAGCACAATCACAGCTGTCTCTTTCACTTCTCTTAGTGCAATAGCTGCTGTTAAGCAGTGGAAAGAAAATCTGCACCTAAAATAGTTCATCCACCCTCTATTAAAATAGTCAGAGCCAGCTTTTTTTGGAGATCTCTTGCAATGCAATGGGGAAAAGATAGCCCTTCACAAATGGCAATAACCATATAAAAATACAGCTCCGGTCCAAGGACAGAAACTTTGCACATGGTTTCCGTTGCTGTTCCTCTGAGATTGCTGTCCCCATAAGGGCTCTGTGTTAGAATTCCTGCCCTGCAATATGGCTGTGCTGAGTTATTATTGTGATTGCTTACTAGAGGGATAATTCAGGTGCAGCTCAGACCACACCCACAACAGACCTGGTATCTAGAATCCACATACAGAAGTTGCTCTGAACACTGAGAGAAGGGCAGGATATCACTGACCCAATCCCATCAGTTCACAGCTGTGCCATCCCTCTGCCTGTGTCACTGTGCTGCCAGGAAACAGGATTCCATAGCAGTGACAATTTTACTCCTTGATGCATCTTTCCAAACAGAGAAATGAGGAGTCTCCTAGGACGTAAATTAATGACCTGCTGAAGCCATTTTGCCCGGTCCAGTGGCCATTAAAAAAGGCAAAGAGTAACTGAAGTGCATAGGTCTGACTGAAAGTGAAATATAGCTGAAAGATGCTTGTAATCTGGCTAGTTTACAAGGAATGATGTTAAAATGACTCTTTACAGGATTTTAAAAAAATAACTTAAAGGACATTATATCTAGTTAACAAGGCGCTGCTGCTTAGCTTTTGCTCTGTGTTGGCAGATTTCTGAATATTCATGCATATGTTATCAAATAAAATCAGGTCTGACAACTTCTGGAGGTGACTCTTTTGGACAAAAGAGAAAACAGAGGTGGTGTTCCTTTTTTTTTCTGATGGAATCTGCTCTTCTCTCTGCACTGTTAATTCAGTTCTGCTTAAAATTATTTATCAATTTCTTCAGCAAACTTCCTGATGGGGTTTAAATGTGCAGGGCCCTGATACTTCCTGCTTGGCCTGTTCCTGTGCTGTTTGTGTTTGAAGAAATACATTTACTTGCTTTTGTCATTTAATCTTTAGATACACCCATATGCATCATACCTGCCCTTGGGTCATGCTGGCTTTGAGACACTTGAAAACATTGGCAGCATTACTGTGCTGTCAGATCCTCTCAAAACAGGTATAAGCTGAATTGCTGAATAGTCAGGTACAAGCAGGTTTAAAGCAGTCTTGCAGCGCTGTGTTGAAAACCTTCCTGCAGAGATTACATAAAATTTAGTAATGATTCTATAGTAATATTTGCTGGTTAGGAAGGTTGCCCTCATCTGAGAAGCACAGAGAGGTAGAATTTCCCATGGAGATTTTGGCTAAGTGTCTTTTTAAAATCAAGTATTTAAAAATGTGTTTTATAATGGTGCAGTTATGTCCCACAAAATAAATACAACTTTTTTATTAATGCTGTGTTTTATGGTAAAATCTTCCAAACTCCTTAATATCCTTATTCTCAGTCTTCATAGCTGCGCTGTTGTATGCATGTTTGGGATATTCCTGTGCTCATTCTTTTCCATCCATTTGGAGTGGCATCCTGCTCACGTGCTGTCCAGGTGCATTTGTTTTCTTACAGCTCTGCTGCTTTCCATGTCTTGTGTGTTAAGAGGACTTAAACTTCAGTGTGCAAAATTTCTTGCTGTGCTCCATCCTCTTTTATGTTTTGCTGCCCTGTTTTTTGCTGCCCTGTTTTTTGCTGCTGTTGATGCCCACAGACACCACACTGGTGTGTGCAGTGCTCTGAGACACCTGCAGCCTCATGTTCCCTGTTTTACCACATGTAGATTTGTTGCCCACTGGAATATTGCCAAGTCAATGGCTGGATATTACCAGGAGTCTGGCAGAGCTGGGAGAGATGGAAAACCATCCTGCTGCCGCCTCTATTACTCCAGGAATGACCGGGATCAAGTCAGCTTCCTGATCAAGAAGGAGCTCTCTAACATCCAGGTGAGAGCTGCAGAACAGTACCCACCTGCCTGGATACACTTGGCTTGGCTCTGCTCTGGTTTGCCTGCAGTAACCTCTGAATATGAAAAGATGAAATGAAATTTTCTGACTCTAGAGCTGTCTGGAGCCCTGTTTCGAGGGGAAGCAGGGAGGGACAAGACTGCCAGAGCCTGCTCCATTAGAGAGGAATGGGTGAGCAGAAGTTGGAGCAGAGACAAGGAGGTGTCTGTGCCTGTTTGTCATACTGCTCAGAAGGGTTGGATTTGGTCAGTGTTTGAGTTACTCTATCTGTGTATGTTTAAATTGAAGACTACAGTTCCTTTTCCCATCTACTTTCAGGAAAAAAAAGGCACCTTAAAAGAGTCTGACAAAGCTATGATGACAGCTTTTGATGCCATTGTGAACTTCTGTGAGGAGCTGGGGTGAGTGCACTTCTTTCAAACACCACTGTTAATACTGGGGAAAACATGCCCTGTTCTTCCAAGAAACTGTTATGGCTGAGATCCTGCATATGTCCCTGAGAAATCTCTCGTCAGTCCCACCTCTGTTGGTCTTGGAGTCTGACCAAATCAGGGGATGTTTAACAATTGTTTTACCATATTCTGTCTTTGATGATGGGTTGACTTAGTTGCATTTGTTATTGACTCTCCTCCTTCAGTACATCACCCCTCTCCTAAGGGGGGAAAACAGAGAGTCATGGGATGGAAGCATTTAATGTTTCTGTAAATCTCAGTGTCTCTACTCTGCAAAGTGTCTATGATTCTCACTGACCTTAGAAGGACCTGATGGTGCTTAGAATGTTTCAGAAACAGGCTCAAATTATGGATGTGCTCAATCTAAATGCAGACTAACAACCACAACATGCCTTGTTCAGGTTTAGTTCATGGCTTGTATGCTGTAATTGTACTAATTGCTGTTCTATGCTGGATAAGACATCAAAGCTATAGTTTTGCCAGGAAGAGAGCAGGATGTGTTCACTAACTGAAAATGATCTTTGTTTGTCTTGCTTACAAGTTCTTAATTTTGTTTCATTTTTCACATATGGGTCTAAGACAGCTTTTTTAGCATGAATGTGACACGTGCTGCTTTTCTGGTGCCTTGGTGAGCTTTTTCTCTCCTTGTCATGTTTGGCAAACAAATCCTGGGTTTATGGGATAGTCTTGCTCATACTGAAGTGTGGCACAGCACTGAGCCCTGGGGCACTTGAAGGGGCACTTCTTTGCCCAAAGTCAGGGTGATGCTGTGAAGTAGCTGCTGGGAGGCTTCTTGTTCTAAGAATTTGATCCACTTGTCTTAGGAGCTCTGCTCCTTCTGGGGTGTGTTCCCAGCTCACAGATGGCTGTTGTGGCTGGGTTTTGTATAATCATAGAATGGTTTGGGTTGGAAGGGATCTTAAAGATGACCTAGTTCAATCTTCTGCCATGGGCAGGGAGGGAACTTTCCCCTAGGCCAGGTTGCTCCAACCCCCATCCAACCTGGCCTTCCAGGGATGGGGCATCCATAGCTTCTCTGGGCAATCTGTACTGGTATCTCACCACCCTCAAAGTAATAAACTGAGTAAGGGAATATCACTGACCTAATTAGAAATCACCCCTCCCAGACTTTTTCTTCCCTTACTCAACTTGATACATTCTTCCTACTGTATATCATGGGATGTACATCCCAGATATTGCAGCACCACTGCCTGGCTTCCCTGCTCATAACTCTACAGGAGACTGAGGTGCTGTGGAAAGAAAAGCCACGTTGCATTTCTTTTTTACATATTGAATTAATACAGTTCTACTCACTATCCAAACAGTGAAAGCAAAGCTGAAACTCTGACCTTGCAAGGTTATAAATAAGAACAAATAAAGACAGACTGGCAAGCAAGTTTCTGCAATAGTGTATTTAGGCCTGAGTATGACAGGAGAACAATGGTATAAGCTGCTTTTAGAGAGTAGGTTCAGACAAAGCTTTCAGTGGCCAGAGTTTCCTATTGCTCTTTTGCAAGGTGAAAAAAGCCCCCAACCCACATAGCTGCAGCAGCAGAAGACATCTTTATCAGTTTTAGGTAGTGGCTGACCATTTACTACCTCTAGCTGGTGGTTTTGCTTGAAAGATGAAAATCAGAGGTGAGTTTACTTTGATATTTGGCAAATGTCACAGTTCCTGAATCCAGACAGCCTCACGTATTGAGTTTGCTGTGACCTGCAGGACAACTTGCTAGCATTGGGACATTGCTCTTGATGCAGGGAAGTTGCATGGGGAGAAATAACCTCTCAGGGAATGAGATGAGAGTTTTCTGTGAACAGCACAATCAGGTTGTACCCAGGCAGGTTCTTGCTCAGCTGTACCAAGTTCTGTGTCCCCACTTTGCTGTCTATGAGCCACCCTGTTTGTGCCTTGGAGATGTGCAGCACCCAAAGATAGCAGCAAATAAAATGAGAGCAATAAAAACAAGACAGAAGATGCCAATCACCACCAGCCCTCCAAGAGCCCAGTCACTTGTTGCAATCAGTCTCTTTAGGTCTTCCAGAACTGAGGATGCCTCTTGCTCTGGTGACATGCTGGCTTGCACCCTGCTGGGGGCAGACAACAACAGGGTCAGGTGTTGATGTATCCTCTCCATGCCCTCAGCCACAGCCCCAAAACCAGTGCAGGTATGCATGGTGTCTGTGCCTGCAGGCAGCCCCCTCCAGAAGGAGGATCACCCTTCACAGAAATGGGAACATAAACCAGAGAAAATATAGCTGAGACTGGCTTAACAATCATATCTAGAGGGATGTAAAGAGGAAAAGCTGTTCTCTCTACAGGATTTTGGCTGTTGAGATTTATTTTAATCATAGCTTATCAATATTTTAAATCATACAATGTCTCTCCAGCATCTTCAATATGAACTCTTTGTCAGCTGTACAGCCTATACATGAAAGACAAGTATTCAGTGGGAGAAATTCCTTGATACCATTGGAAAGATCTCTAAAAGGGAGAGTTGAGAACTTAAACTCTGAGGACACAATGGACATTAAATGAACACTTATGTAAAAACAAACAGGCAAAAAAACCCCACCAATGATAAGCAAAGATCATGTACAACTTGTTTCTTCCATAGGGCTTAGAATAGTCCAGTTATGTTAAAAAGGGTGTCCTGCTAATGGAGTTTGCTTTAGTAATGGTTTCTGTTACTCTGCAATAGAAGCATAAATTTTCCTCCCACAAGGAAGTCCAGTAATAATTTAAACTGGAATCTCAGTGGGTTCTACTCACTTGCTCTCTCACTGATACTTTGAATAATGCCTTGGCTGTCAGCTTTCTAAAGGACATCCAGCATCTCTTTATGAGCATCTTGTGGTTTTACTAAAGCTTCCTTGCTTCTTAAGGGAAAGGATAGAGTATTTCTCACTTTCTTACAAATGTGGCTATGCAGATGTAATACAGGAAGAGATATTGGTTATTTTTGAAAATTTGCTTGACTTGCTTCCTCTTATGTCTGTATCCTGAATACTCTAAGAAAAAGAATTACTCCTGTAAAGTGTTTCATCCTCGGCAGGCTGGATTTGACTTGAAGCACAAGCTCACAGTTGCTGAAGTTTTTGTTTCTTTCTCAGCAGCCAGATATATTCAGTTCATGGTTTGTTTTCTGGGTAGGTAGCAGATCACTGTGCTCAGTCTTTAACCAACCAGCACACAGGACATCAAAGCTGTTCTGGATTCCTTTGCCTTCAAAAAGGAGGCAGCCTAGATATAAGTTCCACAGACCCAAAGGTACAAATCCTGTGGGACTGCATACCCCAGGAAGTTCCTGTCTCTTTTTCTAACTGCAGTTTACCTACCAGAATAGGATAGGAGAGCTGTATGACATTTTATAAATACCTGAAGCTGTTGTGTTTGTAGTAGGTGTTTCTTCTGTTGCCTCCTCTTCACCCCCTGCTAGATCTTGGCCTGTGGCGAGAGACCCCTTGCTGCACCTGGAGACTTGTAAAGGGAGCCTGGAAGTTGCCTCTTTGGGCTGCAGTAAATGATTAACAACTGATTTTCCTGCAAAGGTGTGGCTACTCTAATCAAATCAAAGGCCTTGAACCCAACTAAAAAGCCCTAATTCAGCTGTTCCTCAGGCATTTCTTTTTCTACATGGCTTTAACTACTCCTACAGCTGTTGCAGTGCTTGTAAAGGCCTGCTGTGGCCTCTGTCTGGGGCAGGCTGCAGGATGTGGTGGACAGAAGAGGGCTGCATTCCCTGGATCCTGACTGGATCTGTGTTGCAGGCTCCAGTAGGAGAGTGCCATACTTAGTGAGACCATGAACAGGACTGCCCTGCAGTCCAAAATTCATTGTGACAGTTTAGGTGAATAAACCCATTCCAGAGCACTGCACTGCTGTGAGCTGCAATAAAACTCTCTTATCACTTTCCTGAGTGGAGAAGACCAGAGGGATGGTGCTGGAGAGAGGAGGAAGGGGAGGAGGAGGAGTGTGGTGTGTGACACTGCATGTGTGTAAAAGGAAACTTATTTTTCACAAGCCAAGCAAAGCACTTTGAAACCACAGGGATAATGTTACAGAACAGAAGCTATTCCATTAAGTGATCAGTAGAACTTAAGCCACTTCTGCTAGAGGAGGTGGCCTTGCTGGCTCTTTGAGGTTCCTCAGGGAAAGAAACTATTTCAATGCTTTTATCA
This sequence comes from Picathartes gymnocephalus, assembly GCA_013390045.1. Classification (NCBI taxonomy): domain Eukaryota; kingdom Metazoa; phylum Chordata; class Aves; order Passeriformes; family Picathartidae; genus Picathartes; species Picathartes gymnocephalus. Next base: position 277,933 of record WEKY01061462.1, on the reverse strand, counting down.
TCAGGAGTGAAGTAACGGTATTCCTGTTACTGTGTAAAAGCTCCTTCTAGGCTTTTACAATGTTTATGGCAGTTGCTGTGTTAGAAGCAGCCTTGCCCTATTCTGTACTTCTCTGAATCTCCGTCTGCAGGTTGAAACAAGGTGATCAATCCTGCTACTCCCTGTAGGTGCCAATATTTGAGTACTGATTGAAGCCAAAACACAAAAGCTTGTGTGGGTGCTGAGCAGGGACCCAGGGACCAGCAGGTTTGTAGTCAGCAGAAGCTGAAGGAAGCTGGGCACTTGCTGGCATCTTTCAGGCTACCCTGAATGCATGCAAGGAAGCAGCAGATCAGGCAAACAGCTGGCATGTCTGAATCCCAGCTGTAGGAATAGTCCAGCTGAGCGCAATGGTACAAAATAGTCCAAAGCAGAACATTAGGCCTGTGAGGTCCACACAAGTGTGTAGAAATTGGTCCCCTCTACATGGTGGCTGCTCCTCTGCTCCAGAAAGCCACCTGAATCCTTTAGAGGATTGCCTGTTTTTCTCTCCTTCCCTTTCTTTTAACAGTGCTGTGTTTATTTTGTTTCTAATTCAGGAACTCGCAGTGGCTGAGATAAGACAGAAGCCATTTCTCTTGTTCCTCTGCCTGGTATCTGTCAGTGGTTTAACTTGTACCACCACTGGGAAACATGCATTTGTGGCTTTTCCTGTTGAGATAAGGCCTGGCAGCTTGTTCCCAGTGACAGCAACCTGTCAGCCCTTGGTGTGTGTCCAGCCTGCCAAGCTTTCCCCTGTCTTAGCACAGGCTGGCTCCGTGCTGCTGGAACAGCCATCAGTGGGATGCTGTTAATGTCTGCAGCTGGCACTGTCTAGCACAAGCCTGGAAAGAAAGTGAGCTCTGTTCTTCCCCGGGTCTCGTGACTTAATTTAGATACAAAAACATCTGTTGAGTCTGTCTCCTGCCTAAGTGGTTCTGAGGCTCCTGATGTCACTTTGATTCCCACTCATTTGTGAGGGAAATGAGCAAAAGACTTATCTGACAGGAGGTTGGTGTGATGCACCTCTGAATGTTTAAATTGATGGTGTGCTTGAGATTGTTTCCCTCTAACATGTTGGTTGTCAGTGAAAGCTTTAGGACAGCCTAATAAAAACCAGCACCTTGTTAGTCTCAGTATAACTGTGCATGCAGTAGCTCATGCTAGTGCAGTCTGCTCTTGGCAGTTGTCAAGTTGGGTCTCAAATATTTATTTTTCTAAGGAACATCCTCATTTTCTACTGGGAAATATTTATTTTTATTAATTTAAAAGTAACACTGGTAGTTTTAGGAATTTTATTTTTCTTATAATTCTTTGACTGTTCACTGTATCTCTGGCTGCAGATATATTCCAATGTGCAGCAGTACAAAAATGCCAAATACCTAGATCCAGTTTGTTGGTAAAAAATAAAGTGCATTACATACATAATAAGCTGATGTAATATGTCTTTTACTAATATGAGTGCAGGCAACAGAGAAAATACATTTCTTTACAGAGTTTCATTTATTTTCTGTACCTTCTGAAGTGTCAAGAGTATTTTAAAGCCCACTGTTAAAAACTTGATGATTCTGTTCTCCCTAGCTAGATACTGGCTTTGGTACATACATGCAAGATCCCTTTGGCTCCTCTACACTTAGCTGGGATAACAGAGGCAGAAGATGACTTCTCTATATGCATGTAATTCTTTACACCTTCTCACAAAGGTGGTTGATCTCCCATTTGGGGCTGAAACACCACTGGTTCAGAGTTTAGTGCAGAATTGTGGCCTTCTGGTGCTGTCCCAGGAGTGGAAGTCGTGGCCTGTGCCACAGCCTTGTACATCCATAAATCCCTTTCGGAAGTTCACTGGAGTGTAAACCAAACATACACAGCGGCTGCAGCATGGAAAAGGGATTTATTTGCACTTGTTAACTCCAGCCCAACAGCCCATTCTTGGCTCTGCTCTGTCACTGTGCCCGCTGTCAGCTGCTGCACACACACCCTGAAGTGATGGCTCCCATCATGTGTCACTCCTCTGAAATGCCTCTCTGCATTCTCATAAACACCCCCCTGGCATCATGTTCATGTCTACCAAAATAAACTGCACACAGTGCAGGGAGTCAGGCACATGGATCCCTCAAGTAAGGATAGGGATTTGTTAATCTCCTGGAGCTCCCATTCTCTGCAAGAACCATTCATCTGCAATAAGCGGAAGAGTAGAACCACAGGGGTGGAGAGGGAGCATGTTGAGCAGAGAAGGATCAAAATAAGCCATAGGCTTGGTGAGTTTTTTCCTTTTGCATTCATCTTTCTGTTTACAAAGAGTATTCCACATGAGCTGGTTTCTTCTTTGGCAATTTCCCATCATTGTATCATCAGTGAAATGACACCAGGGGCAGTTGTTACCAGCTGTACTCAGAGCCTCAGCTGGCACATCTGGATCAGAAGGTCCACCATTTGTTGTTTTCAGCAGGTATCTCAGCTAAACGTGCCTCCTGCAGCAGGTTTGGCCTTGATCCACGATGACCCGAGCAATTGGACCTCCCAGTGGTGTCAGTGGGTTTTGCTGATGCCCAGCACCATCCTTCTGGGTTAGCCACTGGTGAGGAGAGCGGGCAGTGCCTCGTGTGTGGCTGTGTGTGTGTCCTCTGCTTTGCTGCGTGGCTCTGTGTCCCAGAGGGGATCCTCAGCTGGCCCAGCTGCAGCACTGTCTTTGGGAAAGCTGTCTCTTTTCTCAGCACTCTGTGTCCATGCCCTCCCACCCCATCCCGGCCCAGAAGAGGGAGACAGTGACGGCAAAGGAGCTTTACCTTTCTGGTCACAGTAGTGGCTGTCACAGAGAGAAGGAATTCCACGCTGTGATTTCTGATCCTTTGAGTCATGTTAATTAGTATTGTTATTGCCATTTTCAGTGGGCTAGTGTGGAAAGTCATTCCCATAGCACTGATTCATGATGTCCATGCATGTCCTCGATAGCAGGTTCTGTCACTTTAGGAATGGGCAGCTGGGCGGACTTGGCTCTTCCTGTGTCTGGGGTCAGGGCGTCCATCACAGCCACAGCAGCTGTAGCAGCAGCAACTGCAGGCAATGATCGTGAGCACCAGCACAGTAACTGGAAAGAGAAACAAAGGAGCATAGGAGCAATCCCTGCAGAGTAACCCTATGTCTCCTCCAAGTTGTTTGGTGAACAGCAAAATGAGCAAAGCCTGGTTTCTTGAGAATTTTTTTTGCCCTATATCTCCACCTTCCTCCTCCTAAGTTCCTGCTCCTTTGTATTGGTTTTGCATTTAATCTGGACAATCATTACCAGACATTTAAAGACCTTAAGAGCTATATACCAAACCATGTGAGGGTTTCTTTACCCACTTAAAGGGCTGTTGTTTGGGAGCTGACATGCAGTACCTGAGCACAGCTGTGTGCCTGGAAAGGATGAAAATCCAGCTCCCCCCAAAGCAACTTGAGGGCGTTTGGTAACGCAGACTGGCAGTTTTATTTCTGAAGAGTGAGTGCAGCATATTCTTTAAGCATATAGACTCATAACTGGGTTGGCTTTACTCTTCTGTATTTAGCTTGAAAAAATAAGATACTTTAAATGCAGGGGTTTGTTTCACAGAACAGTGGGCTAACTTATTGTCCTCTACTCTAGCCAGGATGGTTGGTGTTGGCAGGGATGTGTTAGTTTACCTGGAGTAGAAAAGGATGACATGTTCAATCCTGCAGAACATGCAAGAGTGTGAGCATGCCTCTGTGTGTGCATGTGTTCCTTTAAAGCCTGGACCTGGGCTGCCAGGTAACCAGACGTGTGGGGAACCAGCTGTAGGGATGAACCAAATAAAGCAGCAGGTGTGACTTTATGAATTCCAGCCTGGGGAGGAGTGTCCAGCTGGACACACACCCTTCCTTTTGGCCGGGAGCAAGCCCTGTCTTTGAGGAGCAGAGCCTGTCTTCCTTCCTGCTTGTTTTCCCATTGTATAAACAAACTTCATCCCCCTTGATCCAGCAGTTCTCTGTTATTCCTTCCATGCCATCCCCACACAGAGCAGCAGGATGGATCTTGCCATTACCAGAGGAGAGCAAATAGGCTCATCTAAAGCATATTGACTTCCACTGAGCCCATACAGGAATGACACTCAGAGTGTCTCTTAAGTGTCTTCTGTGGCAGGGAGATGCTCTAATACCATTTGTCATAAATTATCTCCTATGCATCAAAACATTACAGCAGCTCTGGGTTGGTTAAAACATTGCTGATTTAACTAATGTTTAAAATGGGAGCTCTGGGGAGAGCTGGACTGTTGCCTGTCATGCCCTGCATCCATGTAGATAGAGGTACATGCTGAGCATTAAAAGATTACCTAGGAATTAGCCTGGGCCTTAGAGCACAGCCTAGAAAACAACAGCCAATACCACCAACCCACCTATAAAGCCTGTGGAGCAAATTGCCCCTATAGGAGAGGAGAGAAATTCTGACACCCCTTGGCCTCCATCCACAAACTCACCAATAAACAGAAGGACCACAGAAAAGCTGACAATCTCCACTGGCTCAGCCTTGGGCAGTTTCTGGAGCTTAAGGAGAAACTTCTCACCAATGGCTTGAACTTCCTTCAGAAAGCCTTCAGAAGACATTCTGTCACAGCCTCTCCAGGCTTTGTGCTGCAGGAGAACCAGAGAATAAACCTTTTCACTGACTAATGCTAGGGAGCTGCCAGCCTTCTTATACAGCTGGTGATCACAAGGAAAACAAGTTTATCTGGTCTCAGTCCTTGTTCCCAGTAGTTAAGGTGGAGGACTATTAATTGTCTATGTGTTCTGGCACTGTTTTAATTTCAAAATCCAGCATCGAGGGTGTTTTTGTCTGCTGTTAAGCAAAGTCCAAATGGTGTTTCTTCTACAAGGACACTTTTTTCAGCAAACAGAATTAGACTGGACAGTGCTGCCCTTGGCTTTCACCCAATCAAAGTACTTCTTTTTCCAGTTGTACCTACTTGTCCTTCCAGAAACAAATGCAATTCTAACTTGAATTCTGAATGCTGAACTCCACTGTACGTAGTCTTCAGTTGTTTCTTACTGAGTAACACAAAGTAGACTCCCTTGAAGGCTTCTTGCACTTTGAGCTACAGAACCCCCCTTCAAAAACAAAGGCATTTACTTCAACACCTCAATACAATAGCATTAATAATGTTTTATTAACCAGTTTTACTGTATGTGATACTATAAGTTAAAGTCTACATTCACTAGGGAGAGCTGGATGCATTTCAAGTTATTACAGATGAATGCAAATTTATAAAGAAAGGTAAATGTAGGGTTTTTTCTTTAAGCCACAGAGCAATATATGAATTGAACAGGGGATTCCACCCATCACTGCTGATGATGAGCAAAGCAAAAGCCCCTGGATCTGTCAGGGAGATATCTCCCTTGGGGAGCTAATCCCTCCTGCCCTGCTCAGTAATCTTAGACCTTCTTTATTCTCAGAATGACCATCAGGAGCTATTGTTACTGAAAATATTATTAGTCTAGCTAAAGTTAACAGCCTCAGTTTTGTCACCAATCTTTGCTGTTCTTTTAGCCCATGAGCAAGATTTTGGGAGGCATTGCAACCAACTAGCTAGCTTGAGACCTATGGCTGTTCAAATTTTGCTTCAGTCAGGAACTGGAATTGGATATTTTTGAGAAATATCCATAGTTCCACCTAAGACAAGTGTTTGGACAGGTCAACACTTGAACAGGTTAGAACTCTTATTTCATTATTATATCAAAGTGTACTGGTTTGTGTGTGTTGTAACAGTCAACACTGGGTTTTGGGACTTGAATTGCGATTTAATATCCTGATCTTGGTGATAACACAAAGCCAAGTGACCAAGACAGCTCTTCCAGAACAAACCAGCTCGTTCCTTATTGCACATCTGGCTTGGTTACTCAAACAAATGGATGCTTGGAGTTCAGTTTTTCTAAACACACTGAGGACAGAGAGACCTTGGCTGTTTCTTTGCATGCTGGGCTTAAGTACTACAGTGCCAAGTTAAATTAGTTTTGTATGTTTATGCAATTCAAAAAGGGTTTTCTTTGTTCTTTTAAATCCAAGCTAAGGAATAAAAATCGTAACCAGCTGGTTTCTTAGAAATGGGGGTGGATGGAAAATCTGCATCTACAGAAAGATCACTGTGGAACTTAGGAAGGAGGCAGAGCTGTGGTCTTTTGACCTGAGAAGGTCACTTTTGAGACTAGGGTTAAATACTTCTTTCCAGATGACTGCATACCGCAAAGTGAGCTGCTCCAGAAATGGCTGCTTTATCCTTAGTGCTGCGGGATTCTGTGTCAGAATCAGGTTTTCAATTTTGTTTCCATTCCAAGAGATGGTGGGGGAGGCAGAGGTGAAGTGATTTGTGTTTTCTGTTCTTGGCTCTAGAAGAAAAAAAAATTTAAAAATAGAATTTCTGGCTTTAACATTATGAAAATGTTTGCTCCCTTTGGAGGTGTTTCTGCCTGTCCAGAAGCTCTCCTCAGAAGTAATTTGCTGTAAACTTCCATGCCATGCTTTGGGCTGCACCAGAAGCAACAGGTATTAGAGCCAGGCTTGTGAAGTTTGGTTATGCAGTGTAAAATTAGTGATCAGGATTATAGAACTCCATGTGGATTAGCAAAGTGCTTAGTCTAAAATGATAAAGCCTGTCTCTGTGCTGGATATTCCTCTCTGCCCATGGTAGCTGATCTGGAGCTAAGTGAAGGAGTTTTTATTCTAAAACTTGCAAGGAATGTTGCTTGTTTACCTTGGTCTGAACTACAGCAGGGACAAAGTTTGATAGTGGTCGTGCAGTCTCCAACCTACTTGTGAGGAAGCAAATGCTTTTCTGCTTGACTGGACTTTCTGCTGCTTCCAAGGGCTCTCTGCTTTGGGATTTCTGGTTCTGCAGTGAGGCAAAATGGTGAAGAATAAAATAATTCTTAAAGGAAAAAAGTAAGACTCTCCAAAGAAAACCACTTACATTGGTGGACTTCTGTATGTTCCATTCTACTTGTGATGTAAAATCTTTGTTCAGGACTAGTTTTAATGTGACCTTTTCCCAATTGATTTCAGTGGAAATGAGATTTTACCCTTGAGATTACCACAAGGGTAAGGATAGTGCTGTGTGATTTAAACCAGTTTTCTTATGCATCTGCCTCATGTACAACACAAGGGTGATGACATTAATTACAACAACAGAATGGAGCTGAGAGAATTAATTCCTTTTGTTTTACTATTTTGTGTTCAAATAAGCTTCCAGTCACCAACAGTAGTAAAGGCCAGGTGGTGCAGGATATTCATTTGAAGCAGTAACTGTGATGATTATTATTAACACAGGCAAGTCTTAAGAGGTTTGTAGGTCATAGGCCTTAGCTGACAGTTTACTTTCTAGGGCTAGAGTGCTGTTTTAGAGCCTGGAAGAGTCACTCAAGTTAGTACCTCAGAAGATTCTCAGGGGTTTGGAGCAAACATAATTGTCTGCCAGTGTTTTAGTCAGTTGGGAATTGCTTCTTGCTCATCATTGTCCTTCCTCCAAACTTCACCCACTAAGGATGGGAACCCTCCAGAGCTGATGAGATTTGGCTGTAGGGCAGCAGAGCTGATGGAACTCATTCGTGTTATAGAAAAAATCCGCAATGACCACAGTGCAATGTGGTCTTCATAACACATTGTCAGAGTGATGTCAGGAAATTCTGTAGTTAGAGCTCATATGAAGTGAAAATCAGATAAGGAGAAGCAAGATAAGAATCCCACATAGAAAAGAAAGTAACACAAGGTCTTGTGGCAGGGAGTTTGTGACGTCCTGCCAGGATGGGGTGGCAGCCTGGAATTCATGGTTTTGACTTAAGAAATAACTCATCTAATCAGTGATGCCAGTGGAACTAGATCATCAAACCTTTTTGCCCTCCTCTAATACTGCAAGGCCCAGCAGGGGAGGGAATAAAACAAATAATTTAATTTGGGTTTAATTAGTTTTGATGAAAAAAAGGCCCATTCTGCCATGTGCCATGAGTTATTAGCCTTGGTTGAAAGGACAGAGCACAGAAATGATGCAGGGGAATGGTGAACAGCTGCAGGTGTGCTGCTCAGCTGCAAGGATTACATGACCCTGTAAAACCAAAGTGCATGTCCTGTGTTTAGGACTTAGACAGATTTAGATTCACAGAAAGCACTAATGCAGATTCATCTGGCTGTGCCCACTGAAGAAAGCTGTGAAAATTGCCATAATAGCACTGAAAAGATCTTCCTGAGTTGTTTTAATGGACTTGTGCCATGCTGAAGCACTCAAAGAAGTTGGCTGCTCGGCCCTTTGGAGAATAAAGCCATTAAAAAGCCTCAATCTAGACATTCAAGAGAAAAGCCTCCATCAAGTTTCCTTTTTGCTCTGAACTGGCTGCATGTGGAGGCTTCTTTTTCCAAGAAAAAGAGCTTTGGGATGACCGTGTACAGTGGGGTCTGACATCCTTCTGTCTGCCTTAAGCTGGTGAGGCTGCTGTGAGTCTTTTGGAATTGCTATACATTGATCAGGGTTTTTGGGTCTGTCCTGATATGTGTGTGGACACAGCTGCATCCAAAGGTGAACTGTAGGAGTGGGTGAGCTGAAATTTACTGCTGAGAATGAGACACTTGTTTACACATAGCCCTGGGGGCATTTGAGCAGCCTTTTTTAGTGCAAATGGCACAAATTTATGTTTGTGGTTTAGCCCCGGGACTGGAAGTCAGTAAATACAGGCAGTCTCCCTGGCCTGCCAGTGGTGCTCCCTGGTTGTGTGACTTTGGATAAGTCATCACATCCCACTGCTGGGTGACTTCATCTCTGCAAGACAGCGGAACATGGAACCACATCAGAGCTTTGTTTGTTAATTGTTGTGTGTCCAAGTTTCCAGCACGCTCGGGAATCTTTAGATAGAAAGGCAACAAGTCCCTGGTTTTGCTGCAGTTACAAACTGCACTGGCCATTGCTTTGCTCAGTACTTTTTACACTTTGTTCACTGAGCCTGTTTAGGATGGATGTAGATGAAAGCGTCGTTTCCACTCTTGTTTGCTCCTAACCCAACCATGCTCCTCATATTGTTCTTGCCATGATCCTGATCTATTGGTTTTGCGCTGTGCTTGCATGGGTTTCTTGCTCTAGTAACCTAAAAGTGGAGATAAAGCTTTGGAGGGGGGAATTTTGGGGGGAACAATGCCAATGCCTCTAGTCCTAATGCTGCAAATCCCAGTGATGGTGAGTTGGCCCACTTGGGCCCACTGCCCACAGCAAGAGTGCTCCAGAGACCTTACAAAGCAGAACCTTCCTGATGTTCCCATCAGGTAGAATGCCAGGGCAACATTCTCATTGCAACCTTGGCTGTTCCTTAAGACTGTGGCTCTGAAGAAGCAAACGTTGTGTTGTTCTTACTCAGGCAAGTCCAATAAGTTGGTTGAAATTGGACCTGTACAGGGATGGGAAGCCTGTATGGATTGTGGGGGCTTATCTGGTAGGAAATCTTAGAAGGCAAGCCCAGCCTCATGGAAGGAGGGTGCTGAGCAGCCAAAGGGGAGGGGATGCTTTTTATTCTGGTCTAAAACTCTAAAATAAGCTCTGATTGTACTTGGCCACTTTCTAAAGAACGTGAGGGCTTGGCCAGTTTCAAAACGTACCAGCTTTGTTCTTGGTCCCTGAAATGTCCTTCTGATTTTATGTGGATAAGGTCTACAGTGCTTCCTGTTCTCAAACAATGCTGGGTTGCTAGGTGTGCCTACAGTGTGGATGCATTTTGGTATAACGTGTCATAATTCCTGCATGATTGTTTATTGTTCTAAGCTTTTAGTGTACTGCTGAGATGAAAAGGGCCATAGAAATGCAGTTGTATTATCAGTGCATGGTTTTCTCTCATCATTGTTAATGCAGTGTTTGCTGCCATGACTGTAGTTGACCAGCCATGTGAATCTTAACTATAGTTCAGACAAGCCCATTTTTCCTAAAACAGGAGTGCACAGAGCCAGACAGACCTATAATTCATTCCCAAGCAGATGAAAATAGTTTCCCAGTATCAAGAGAATTCAGCCCTTTAACAGCACACACCCAAACTGGTAAATTGTAGCTCAGTGCCATGGGAGAGAAGCTGGGACTTTGTCAGTTGGTTTGGAACAGAAGGCCACGCATTCCTAAGATTATAAAGCTGCCCTGCCTGGGTTGCCCTTTGGCTGGAATACCCTGTCATCTCCACCACCCACTATTTGGAGATGGGTTTTGAGGCAGCACTGTAAATGTGCCTTTTCGTCCCTACAACCTAATATTAGATTAATATAAAAAGGCATTGAATTCCCAGTTTCAGTAGCGGAGGTACCCACTGGGGCTCGGAGCTGGGAGTCTTTACACCTCTGCAGAGCACCCTGGTTTTCTCCAGTCCTTGCCACAAGCACGTCCACAAAACCCCATAAGATAATTCCTCGCTACTAGGAATTTTTGAAGTGGGGAAACCAAAACACTGAGTAATCCACTGAAAGGAAAAGGTCAATTTTAAAATAAACCTGTAGCTCTTCTACAAGAGAACTTTTTTTAGGGTTGGTGATGCTTGAATCTACCCTGAAAGTCTATTCTAATATTAGCAAAATATCCATTTCCCAGGAAGCTGACTAAGAGGTAGCTGTGTGCCCGTGGAAAAGCCTTGTAGTGACTTCACAAAGATAGTAGTATCGATCAGTAGCTGGTGTTTGAGGTCCAGCATCTGGAGGCCCTGAGAGTGCTGGAGACTCCTCCACCTTTTAACAGCCACCTCTGTGCACTGTCCTTGATCTCACATCTACAAGTCTCATAAATTACATGCATTTTCAAGTTTTTTGAAATATCCTGGACTAATCCTCGTGAAGGTGCCACTAGGGTATAGGAACTCAAATGCAAAACCTGTAGCAGCTGCTGCCTGAGGAGGAATTGTTTGGAACCTCATCAGCTGTGGCTGCGTGGGGTGGTGGGGAGAGCCTGCATGGAGCTGTGGGCTGGGTGCTGCTCCCTGCCCCCAGCTCTCTCCCAGCCCCTCACAGTCCCTGCTGTCCAGTGGGTGACTCTGGCCCACTGCAGGCTCTGTGATCTTACAGAGAGGAGCCCGTGCTATCAAACTTGGATTATTTTGTACCTCCACTCCCATAACCACTGTTGGTTGTATCAGGCTGAGGCCCATGCACTGTGACAGCTGTAACACAAGCCATGTCCTGCTGCTTTTATCCAGACATGTGTTTCACATTGCTGTGCCTCTCCCCCCACACATGAACAGCACGGCTGCGGCTGGACAAGCCCCCAGCCAAACCCATTAAGATTTTCTTTTGGCCAGGAAAACTTGGCATGTTTCTCTACCCTCCTTCCCTCCCCTGCCCTTCTCTCCTCACTCCTCCCTCACTTTTTTTTTTTCTGTTGTTGCTGTTTCCCTAAACTTTGTTTTCTCACATGCTTTATTTAAGAAACTATCTTAACTGCAACAACCAACCTACAGAGACTCTCCATTAGCAGGGTGGAAACTTCCCTCCATCCGCTTGAGCCTTAAGGCCACGCTGGAGGCGTGTGGGTCTAAACTAACACATCTCCTCACTCAGGCAGTTCCAATTCCTACGTGTTTGTACAACACGTAGGTCAGAAAGACCTGCCCTCCATCCTCGTTAATGGAAATGGAGAGAAGGGGAAATACCTGATCCTTAACATTCCTCCCTACAGGCATGTGTAGGATTGGGAAGACCTCTTTCTGTGAGAATTGGCTTTCTGCTTCTGTTTGTAAACAGCTGACTGCCCGTGTGCCTCCTGGAATAGGTTGAGGGGTCCCAGCTCAGTGCTGGGAGCTGCAGCAGCTTCTAAACAGAGAAATCAGCTTCAGATGGCAAAAAATAGGGATTTATATGGCCAGTCTCCATTACCAGCCCCTCTTCCCATACCCAACAGCAAAACGGAGATGGGAGCACAGGCTGTGGGACACCTCTGTAAAACCAAAGCTTAGACTCAATGGCTTAAAATGGCCTTTTTCAACCTAAATGATTCTATGTTGCATAATTTCATGTATTTAGGGGATTGTTTTACTCTTCCTTCCCTTCTCACTGCATTCAGACTTGACGGTCTGGTTACAGTAAACCATGAGCTGTGTATGTGCATGAACGTGCCTCTCAGAGCAGGGGGTTCTCATGCTGCTTTGAACACTAAACCAGCATCTGTGCCTGATACACTGGCTGAATTCTTCTTTTTTAAATGCTCTCATTAGAAACTGTGTAAAATCTTTCCATTTATTTCTCTTGAACACAGATGTTTAACTTGCACAATGTGCTAGTTCCCCGACCAGGCTTTGTGTTCTAAGCTCTCTGCTTCAGGATTTGGGGGGATAAAACTTAGCTACAGCTGGGAGGAGCTCCGGGGAAAAGCTGCGGCTGGCACCCATTGGGTTTCACACGCGCCTGCCTGTGCTGCCAGCTCGTCGCTAAAGGCACTCACAACCTCCAACACAGCTGCCTTGTCCACACTGACTATTTCTGTATCAGGTCACCAGCTTATCAGGACGTACATTCTGTAAGAGCACAGAAAGCCGAGCAGCCGGCCTTTGTCACCGGCAGAGGAGTTGCAGAGTCCCGCTCGGGCTCGGAGCTCCTTTTGTTACAGGGCGGCTGCGGCGCAGCTCCCCGCAACCCCATTAACAGCTTGTCTCCTGCCACCTTCGCTCCTCGGTGTCCCTGGCAAGTAAATTCAGCCTCCCAAGCTCTGCTCCGTGGGTGACCGAGCAGGGGGAGCTCCCCAGGCTCCAGCCCCTCGCTAAGCAGCGGAGGGTGCCGCGCTTGACCGAACAGCAGCGATAGCTCAGCCTTACCCCGACCGCGAGCTCTTCTCCTCTTGTTTTTCTTTCCGTCTTCTTAAACTTTCACGTCATCTCTCCCCTCATCCTGGCTTGTGGCTCGCTGCTCGCTCGGTTCCTCTCTGCTCCGCTGCTGACAGCCAGCTGTTGTCTCTGCCTTTCTCTTTTTTTTTTTTTTTGTTGCTGGTTGTCGTGGAGATGCGAAGTTTCGTGTTACATGTGTGCCAAAGAGGGAGGGAGAGGAGCCACCGCAGACTGAGCCAGAGCCGGTGCCAGCTCCCCGGGGCACCCAAGGGCCGGCACTTGTTGCTGGCTGATTCTCTGCATCTCCTCTGAGAGAGGAGTTTCTTCTTTACCTTTTAATGACGGCTTTTTCTGGAGTGAGACTGGAATCGATTCCCTCCCTGCGATAGTTTGGGGCAATGTTAAAGCAAATAACTTTTCTTTATGCTTCCCAGTTTCCTTCCGACTCCCGGGGGAAGGAGCTTTTCTCTCGTGTTCATTGAAGGGGCAGAGCAAGGACTTACAAGGACCGTGCAGCACTTTGAGAGAGACCTGCCACGGACAGGGCAGCAGGGACAATGCTGGCGTGGTGAATTTGCTCCGTGTCCTTGGCCAAGTCATTTACTGTCTTGGTGCTGAGCTTTTCGCTTCTTGTATTCTGGGGACAGCTGACTGTCACTGCCTCGTCTCAGAGGGTAAAGCTCAGGTGATACCGAAAGGAGACAGTCCTTCAGAGAGGTGCAAAATTAGAAGTTCTCATCAACCTCATGACTTGCTCTTCTATTTGATAAAGCTCATTAAGTGGCTTTTGCTCAATGACTGCATAACTAAGTTAGCCTCATATGATTTTTATATTTTTTAACCCTTTCACTTCATGTTATTCCAAGACTTGCTGAGTTGTTTATTTCACGGAGCATTTCTGATGAGGCTCCTTTTGGCTTATACAAGGGAATGCTTTTTTTCTGGTGTTTTTTTGGGAGAGGCAGAGCTTCTTTTGGGATATGTGACTTTGCTTCTTCTCTGACTGTCCATCTGCTTCTCCTAATTGCAGGAATAGGGCTCCTGTTTTATGTGGTATATAAAACAAGGACTACCAAAATGACAGAGGTGCAGGCAGCTGTGTGGTCAGTTTAGCACTTTCTTGAAATGTATTGCCACAGACAAAAATGTGTTAGTAAACCTGGCTGTTATTTGCTCTTCATCCCATTCCACAATGTCAAATCAGGGGAGGATGTCTGAAATGACATAGTGATTTTGTTTAGGCATTTTAAAGACCAAGGGTCAGCTCGTACATACTACTTTTGAAGGGTGTGGGGAGACAAATAACACAGTTGGGTATTTAAAAGATGAAATAATTTTAGGACATTGTAATAATACAAACCAGCATTAATTTATGTAAATCATCTCTATCTCATGGGCATTAGTCAGGTGTTGGTGTGACTGGGGAAGCTTTCCCCTCACATGTTGATGCATAACCAACTATGTTTCAGGAACTCTTGTGTTTAGCATTAATCCAGTGATTAACCCCAGCTTCCCTGTTGGTAACTTTGTTTTTTGCCTTTTGACTTTAATTATAGCATTGCAATTTTAGTTTTGCAACTGAATTTCCGTTATGGCCCAACTCCTGAACACCGTTTGCTAAAGTGGGGCTGTGGCCCCAATCTGGGTAATTCTTCAGGAAGAAAAAGGCAATTACAAGAGGCTGGGTGGAAAGGGCTTGGCTTTACAAGCCTGATGGGTTGGAAACTGGAACTCTTAAATTCCAGTGAGCTCACAGCTGATCTCTGCTTCCACCAAAGCCCTCCCTTGAGGCATCTAAAGGACAGAGGTGTGTGTGGCTGTCCCTTCCCAGCATAAGCGTGGTGAGCTGTGGGAGTGGGGAGCGGGTTCGTCCCTCACTGAATGCCTCAGTTAACTCTAATACAGATCAGTGCGTACGAGGGGAAGAGACACGGACTAATGAGAATGCCTGCCTGTTTTCTTTTGGGGAAACAAAAAGCTGACTTGCAGCTCACTGACATTTCTATAGTCACGTTGCATTGGCAAGCCAGGCAGCACCAGTAGTTCTTTTGGAAAGGCAGGACAAGGGGATCGAATGTGTTGCCCCCATCCCGGTCCCCCCACCCTTCCCCTCCATGTGAAAGGAGCTCTTTGAGTGCAGGAGCAGTGAGTCAGTGTAGCTCTGAAGGGGGATATAAAGGCAGCTTTGTCGGAGCCCTCTCCAGGCTTTGGTGCCCTGCACGGTGCAGATACCCTGCTGCAGCCCCTTACCTGAGCACTGCCAGCTCCCTGGCACTTCAGCACACTCAGGTCACTGCTGGGGGGCAGGAACCTGTGACCTGCTGCTGTGCTGCCTTCCAGATGCACCTCCCAGGCCGTGGGAAGGAGAGAGCCAGCAGCCACTGCAGCCCCTGGCAGGGTTTGTTCCTGATGCTTTGGTAACGTGCTTGTGTTCCCCCCAGACACACACAGACACAAGTGAAAAAGAAAACTGTGTTTCTTAGATCTCCGGCAAGTTCTGACATGCCTTAAAGGGCTTAGAATAAGAGTAAATGAAGTGCTCACTCTCTTACTTTTCCCCTTTGTGACCCACTTTTTGCAGATGAAGTTGGTAAGCCCACTAGGGCACACCTTGGTAGAGAAGAAAAATTTCTACTTTGTTCTTCCTTGTAATAAAACTATTTTCTTCTAAAATAACTTTTGTTCCCACTTGGCTGCAGGATTTGATCTCTAAATGCCCGGTGAAGTAAATATTTCTGTATATTTATCATCAGCATTTTGACTAACAGACAACCAGCCACCTCTGCTGTGAAACTTTCATTTTAAAAAGCTCCCCCATATTCTGCTTTCTTTAAAGAAAGAGAGAGAAGTAACTGCCTGATTATTCTTTGGCAAAATCAGCGTATTCCCTGGTTTAAGTTAGGGAATGTTCTAGAAGAGAAATTACTTCCTGCCTGTATTGCTTGTGAGCATATTGTCACCAAACTCTTTTTTTATGTACCCCAAAAACACTGATGCCTGCCAAAAATCTTTTGAAAATTTCTGGAAGAATCTAATCATCTTCACATGGCTTGTTTGCTAATCCTGGTGAACTGGTTGTGCAATCCTGTGTGAGGAAATGGACTGCTTTTCATGCATGTAGGGCTCTACCCAAACTTTGGGTGCTGATCTGGAGCATGTGTGAGCCTATCAAGATCCAGGCTGTGTTATCTGAACAGTGCTCCCTTGTGACCTCACTCTGGACTCTATTTCTGGGACTTAGTTTACATTCCTGTGTCTTCAAATATATATTTCATCACCTTCAAATCACAAATAATAAACCCAGAAGCTCTTCAACATGAGATCTGTAGATATACTCTGGGGTGTAGTGATCAACAGGGTCTCTTTACCTACAGCCAGGATGTGGAATATATTTAGCCAACGATACAGAATAAATAACTGTATATTTCATCAACTGCTCCTTTTGCAGATCTCAGAGATCTGAAAGGGTTTAGCAGAAGAGATTAACATTGGTGGTTTTTTACATATGGCGAAGTGGAGGCAGAGAGACTTTAAAGCAAGGTGCCAGGAACAGAGCCTGAATTCTGCTCCAGGAATTAAACCCTGTGATTCCTGCTGGAATAGACATTCTCTATGGAAGAACAAGACTCAAATCTTTATCTAAAGACACCCTGCATTTGGAGGGTCGAGTTTTTGTGGATAGAAGTGGTGACCAGATGATTTTGCTTTGTGTTTCCAAGCTGTCGCCATGCTGCTATAGCGAAGTACTTCGGTGATGCCACCCCACCTTGTAACAAGTGCTGTGACTTCTGCAAGAACCCAGAGGCAGTGAAAAGGCAACTGGAGGCACTGGAACGCTGCAGCAGCAGATGGAGCAAAACCTGCATCGGGCCCACAGGATCCTCCTGGGATAGCTACGACCCAGAGCTGTACGAGGGTGGGAGGAGAGGCTGCAGAGGCTTCAGCAGGTCTGTACCAGAGAGGTTACACTCAGCTCGTAGGAGCCACCAGAGAGAAGAGCATCCACCAGCTGCAGGCTCAGCCACTCCTATTTTCAGCACATGTTTCTGTGTGGATGGTATTTTCCTGTAACTTTCTGGCAGCAGCAGCTGGAATTTCATTTTCCACACACTTCGGCAGCCTTGTTCACATTTGTGTCCCAGAGAGCCAAAAGCTGTTTTGACAGAGCTAAGAATTGCCCTGCACAATGTAATTGGCTGAAGAAATTAGCCTGAAATTTTTGAAACAGCAAGTGAGCTCAGCCTGTTCATAGTCACAAGGATCAAAAATGTTTAAAATTGAGACCAAGATGACATGGTCCAGAGTTCATTCCTAATTTAGCACAGCTGTCTGTGGGCCAGCAGGCCAGGGGCCACTGACAGGACTTAGTCACCACAGAGGATGTAATGAAGTGCCAGTGTCAGATTCTTCTTCAGATGGCTACATTTTCCTATCAGGCTGACAGCAAAAGGAAGGTGTGCAGTGGGAAAAATGATGAATTCTGTAAAATGTTTGGCAGCCTGGAGGTGACGACTTTTCTTTCTCCTTTTTCCCTGGCAGAGTGGCAGTGATTATATAGCTATGTCAGGATGAAGTCTCTCTACTGGCATTGCCCATGAAGCTGTGCCAGGATACACAGTACTGTAGGCTGGCCTGGCCCTCTGCTTTACCTTAAAAAGCTCGAGATTGGTACCTTTATTCTTTGGCCAAGTCCAGCTGAGTCAGAGGAAACCAGGACTTGTGACCTAAGCCTGTGTTTGGTCTCAGGACCTGAGAAGCCACAGCCAATGCTGTTGTACAGAACATGGTTTATTGAACCTTTCCATGATCTGATTGTAGTTTCGCCTTGGAAGTTGTAATAGTCAGCAGTCCTAAAGCTCAGATTTGTGATACCTGTAAGTTTTGGCTGTGACAGCCAGGGGAAACAGTGAACTGCTGGGCTACATCTGGTGAGGATCAGCTGCTTCATTTCAGTGTGTTAGAGATGGAGATTTCATTTATTACAGCACCCTGTGAATAAGTGAGGCTGAGGAATGGATGTTGTGCCCTTTCTGGCATCTGTGCTCCCAGGGCAGGAGGGACTGACATGAGGCAGTGACTCCTGAACCCCTGGGATGATCTGGCAGAGCTTCTGAAATGAAGCCCTCCATTCTCAGGGCACTAGTTACATGCTGTTAGTTCATGCCACTGCCTAGGAGTTGATGGGATTAACAAATGCTATGAATTTTTGGAGGACACTCACTGCTGTCCAGGTTGGGGAATGGCAGAGAAACTCAAAGTGAAGACATGTTCAGAAAGGATGTGGGATGCACCACTGGGGTGGCTTCCCAAACTTGTCCCCCTGTTAATGCTGCAGCTACAGAAATGTTTGTTCCTCTTGCTTTCCTGCCTTATCCAGGTATGATGAAGAAGGCAGTGGGAACTGGGATGAAGACAATGAGGAGCGTCGGAAAAGGGAGTGGGACAATTTCTACAAGAAACAGATGAGTCTGCGCAAAGTGAGTTGGGGTCAGTTTTTAAGGGATGCACAGAGGGTTTGCTGTGAGCTTGTCTGACACTTGTAAAGGCTTCCTGGCACTGATGACAGTAAATTATTTCATCTTTGTGTTGCTTGTCTTTTACTTCTTGTACCTTTGCTTTTGCTGTGTTCTCCATATTCTGGGCCAGTCCCAGAATAGGAAGAAGTGCAGCTTATTCATGTGCTGGTTTCTCTGCAGTGCTAAGCAAGAGGAGCCTATTGGTTTTAATACCCCTGGTAGTAGTAAAAACAGATTTCCCCATTCAGCTTCTCTTAAATATTCCTATAGCAGAGGTGAACTTTTGGCTTTGATTCTCATTCTTTGTCTTCTTGGCCCTGTTTTGGTGCTTATTCAATGCCTTTATAACTTCAGCTTTAATTTTCCCTGGAGTAGGGATGAAGAATATGCCTTTTTTGCTTCTAGATCTGCATGTGTGTAGTAGGAAGGGAAATGTTTGACTGATCTTTATTTTCTTCCAGGGCAAAGAACCAGAGAAGGAAGATTTTGTTCCTCCAAGTAAATATCTTCTTTGATTTATAATGGGTTTTCTTTGGGAGAAGAAAGTTTTGTGTTTTGCAGCTGCATGCAATTTGTACAACATCACCACTGGAGGTATCAGTCCCTAGGCACAGAGGTCAAGCTTTTGGCTGTGAAAACTTGGCTGGAGGAGATGGATCACAGCTTAGCTTTGGTTGGGGTGAAGATATGGAATGCATCTTTCTGAACATTTCCAAATAAGCAAGAGAAAAGGAAAACTCTGTCTAACCTGACTTCGTAGTGAAGACTATTTCTGCAGTGGTTATGCAGCAGTAGTAATAATAATAACAACAATAACAATGCTCTAAGGAAACTGCTGAAAACCTTTGCTGTTTGCAACTGTGGTGCTTGGGATCCTGTCTGGCACTGTTGCAAAAGAACACTTGATAGGTCAGGTTACTCTATCCAGCCTGATATTTTTTGGTTGATACTGTGGGGAGCAGAAGAGATTTGAGTTTCCTAAGAGCCTTAAAGAAAGGTTTTCTGAGGTGGGAAGATTTTGGAAAGCTGTTAGTCCTGAACTCCAAAGAAGATGTTCTCAATCAGAGAAAACATTCTCACTTTGGTTTCTGCCTGCTCTTTTGGAGTGTGTAGCTTCTCCAGGTAGAAAGGGTGACCACAGTGTTCCTTGGGGTGACAATGCAGGGAGGAGAAAGCCAGGCAGTACTGGACCTGCACCCCCCCATGACAGCTGAGATGTTCTCCATCAGACCAGCCCTGCCATGGCTCCTTTCCCAAATTCCTCTCCTGTGGCAGGTGCAGACTGTCCCCTGAAAGATGCTGCCAGCAGGAGGATCTCCAAGCTCACAGTGAAGGTGAGTGATGTTGCAAAGGACAACAAAGCCTCTGCCTGCCCTGTCCTTACTCCTTTGGGGGTGGAAGTCCAAGGGGCACTGAGACTTCTGTAGAGCATTTCTGAGTATCCAATGTTTCCTAGGGCCGGGAACACTGCTTGAAGATGCTGGAAGAAGCTTTGAGCAACAACCAAAAGACTCCAGCAGCAGAAGGAAAAGGGTATGAGATGAGGAAGAAGGGGTGCATACTGAGCCCCTTAACACAGGACCTGCTCCTCCCTGAGCGGAATTACCATTCTCAGGGAATGTTTTTAAGTTTTTTTGTCCAAGGACATAGTTTCACTTAACAGCATCTTCCTGGCAGTGATATTGAGGATGAGATCTGAGGATTCCTGTGGCTGATCGCTGTTAGCAGCTTGGTCCCAGAAGTAGCAGTTCTTCCCTATCCCACAAGATGGGGATAATGTACTTCTCAAACGGAGCAGTGGGCAAGAATCTTGATTTAAAACCGTTTTCATCACCCTTTCCATTCTCCATCAACTCACCACTACATCTCTTAGGACGTAACTGGAAGTTATCACTTATTCTTGCACCAGAGGGAGTGGATTTTGTACTTTCTGGGACATACTTAAGCATTAGTGTTCCCTTTGCAGATGCAGAAGTGTGTCTTGCCAGGAATCACCCCAGCCTGTGTTTCAGGTCAGACCCTGGTGCCTGTGCAGTGGAAATGGAATATGAAGCTTTCCGGACCAGCAAAATGGCAAACTCCTACAAGGCAGCTGTGCTAAAGAAGGTAGGGACAAACATCTACACCTGCTGCTCCTTGGAATGTGGGAGCTCCAGGGCAAATAGGGCAGAGTTTGTGTAGGAAAGGTGAAGGACAAGCTCTGTTTTTGCCTCAGGTATCTTAAAAATCTTCTTGATTTTGTTTCCAGGAGGGCCCAGAATCACCTTGGGTTCACAACTTGGTTGGCTTTACAGGCTCTGAAAACCTACATAGCAGTGCAAGCTTATCCAGATATGTTCTAGTTATACAGGGATTTGGGAATTCCTCAGGCTGCTGCTGACACTAGAGAAGCCTTGGTTTAGGTTATCTGGTTGCCATCATTCTTTCTGAAGATATTTCTGTTCTTGAGGCAGGTGCCTCTCCAGGGCAGATACTTGTTTTGTTGCTATGGCTTTTAGCATGTACAAAGGCAGGAATACATACAGATTTCTAGCCATTAGAGAATATTTTTGTTCTCTTTTCAGGTGGCAGAAATCAATAAAGCCTCCAAACAAGGGGAGTTGTTCTCAGTCTTTGGGTCTGGAAAGGGTGGTAACGGCAATTTGGAAACAAAATCTGTGTCTCTAGCAGAAGAGGACTTTGTCCCTGCATCCCAGGTCCCCTCGGTGAGTACTGACGGGATAGACAGGAGGGAATGGTGTGTTTTTTCTGTCTGCCTTTTTATAAATTTATTTTGTGTCCTTTCTGTGGCCACAACTGCATTTTTCCATTGTAATTGCTTTTTCCTGTCTGTCACATTATTACTGAATATAATCTGTGTGCAGGCCACAACTTAAGTAAGTTTTTTCTCATCTTGCTACCTTGTTTCTTATTGCTGGCCTAGGACTTCCACCTAATCCATTTCCCTCATGTCTGAGTTGATGGGTGTGATAATCAGTCAGCTTTAGAGCCTCCCCCAGCTTACAGCTGCCCACACTGGTGTATTGTATGCAGAAACTTAGGTCCATTCATGGTGCTGAACACAGGGATCTCACATCCTAAATTTCTTCTTCTTCCTGTCTCCCCAGTTCAAACCCAAGCGTGTGGGAGCAGGATTTCCAAAGAAATCCAACTTGTTCCAGACAGCTTCAGAACTGCTGAAGATCCAGGAGGAGAGTGATGCAAAGCCTACCAAAAAAGACTGTCCAAATGGGCAAGACAGCAGCAGCTGCGGTCTGGACCTGGACACCAGAAACCCTGTTCTCCAGAGGGAAGAAACTGCAACCAAAGCAGTGGGTGAGAGTACAGGGGTAGAACTACACCCAGAAAAGAAGAGGCAGCAACCCAGTCCAGACACAAAAACTGTCCTTGGGGAGAGCCCTTCTAAGAAGTCCAAACGTAGCAAGAAGCAGCAAATGCTCGCAGAAGCAGCCAAAAAGGAATCACAGGATATTTCCAAATTCTTCTCCTTCCCCAAAGTTGGCTCTAAAGCCCAAAGCTGCAGCATAGCAAAGGGAGATGGCTGTTCTGCCAGCACACTACCTCAGGTTTCTTCTCAAAGTGTGTGTCGAGAGAAACCAGCACCTCAGGAAAACAAAGATGGCTCTGGAGATCTGACTGGGCAGTTGCAGGCAGAGAATAAAGAATTGAGAGAAACAGAAGTAACACTAACTGAGAGAGGGAAGAATTTTAAGACCCACGAGGCTGAATCTGAATTCCTTGAAGAAGAAATTGATGTGAAGACCAGGTAAAATCTCTATTTCTCTGCTTCCTGTGTTGGCCAGAGCCCCACCAGCCTTGTCCTGGAAACCTGTATGAGGTCTCTGGGTGAGTGAGGGAGACTCTTGCTTTACCATGCAGTCTCAGGGCCACTGACAGTGAATGCAGAAATATTTTCACTGTGGAATGATTATAATTGGCCTTCTCTCCACTTTTCCCACTAGTGTTGCTGAAAATGTTGCAGAAACTGAGCTACCTGTTCTTGGGGAAGGTGACAGTGGGAAGCGGCCAGGATCAGATGAGGTAAAACTTCAACGAATGCTGATTTCCTCTATTTCTTCTGCTCATCTTGTACCAAATTTCTCTCTGGGAGTGGCAGTCCTGCTCTGAGAGTGTTATTTATCTGGAGAGGGCCCAGCTGCAGTTACAGCAGAAAGGAGAACCCCAGTTGTGCTGCATTCCTGGTGTTTCCCTTCTGCTCTCTGGGCTGTGCCAGCACCTTGGGCTGCAGTGGAAAGCTCCCCCTCCACTGCTTTGTTTCCTCCTCTGTGCAGCTCCTGTCACTGTGCCCTTACTGGTGACTTGCCTGGAATGAGTGTCTCCACCCCCTGAGATCTGTCACTAGCTCTAAGTAGGGAGCTGCTTTCTCAAGGCAAGGGCACTACAGGCCAGAGACACACGGGACCATTGGGAAGTGACCCCTGCTCGCAGCCTGCCTTGCCATTCAGTCTCTGCTTCTGCATCTGTCAGCTGAGGCAGCCTGGCAGCTGTCTCTCCAACACTGCAGTCTCTCTTTCAAACTGAGCAGGAGTGTGGCTCTCCTGATGTGGCTGATTCTTCCTGAGGGGTGTATTCTCAGCAGACATTCTGAGAAATCTTTCCCAGTCAGTTTTTCCTCTATAGGACAGGGTCTAGCAATTAGCTGCCCCAATAGGAGCACAGGATACTTCTAAATGTGGTATTCTTTAAAGGGTTTTTTCTCAAAGTCCCTTTGTGTGGGAAATAGTGTCTGCACAGCAAAAGGGGTTACAGAAATTCCTACTTGGTATTCACTGGAGGGAGAAGCTACAGGATGCTGCAGAGATCCATGTTCTTGGAAGGTGGTGGCTGCTTGGAAGGGCAGTGCTGCCACAGGAATTGGTAGGTTTGGTTTTCTTCTGTCCCCTCTCCAGAATATGGAAAGTCCTGCAAAAAAGCGGCTACGGACAGTGGCAAAATCTTCAATTCTGACCCAACCAGAGGGCAAAAGTGCTGGTTCAACAAAGAAGAAGGTGACTTTTGATTCAAACTTAGCACAGTGTTTTAAAGAAGAAAGCAGCAAGACCATACAGCCAGTGACCAAAGGCATGTCCCTCAAAGAGACTGCAGACATCGTTGTCAAGTGTTTGACTCCATTCTACAAGGGGGGCAAATTTGCTTCCAAGGTAGGGCATAGCTCAAGGTCCTCTTTAGCAGGAGACCATCTCTCTAGGGATCTGGGGCTCTAAGAAGGGGGAGGTGATCTGGATCCCACTTTTCATTTCCAAGTTATGTTTTGGTATGTGCTGTTCTAGTGACTCCAGGTGCAGCAACTTCCCTCTCCCACAAAAGGGTTGGCAGTTGGTTCCACACTGCCTTGTGATTGCTCATATTTTCACATTAAACCCTGGCACCTTTTTATCTCCCACCTGTGGAGTAGCAGCAGCTCATGTTCAGTGCTGGTGTAGTTTCCTTGCTGTGCCCTGCAAGGCAGGATGTGTGTGCCTGGGCTTCTCCAGCACTGCAGGGCCAGCTCTGTGTGTTCAATGTAGAAGTGGTTTATGCTACAACCAGTCTGTGCTACAGGCAAGACAAACATGGAAACAGACTGGGTAAGGTAACTGGTGTCTGCTTTCTGCTCTTTGTCTTCCCCAATCCTGCAGGATTTGTTCAAGGGCTTTGCCAGGCACCTGTCTCACTTACTGACCCAGGAGCAGAGCCCTGCCCGCAAGACAGGTGTGTCTGGGGTTATTTCAGTGCCAGATGGGTTCATGGCTTTAGAGGGGGCAGGTGTCTTGAGTATCAACGTAAAAGATGGTGTTTCCTCTCTTGCAGTGAAGGAGGAAGCACAGAAACTCATCCAGGAGTTTTTCAAAACAAGGCTCAGGTGTGAGAGTGAGGCAGACTGGGAGGAGCTGCAGAGCTCGGAGAGCTGATCCCTGCTGCTTGTTGGCTCCTCCTTCCTCCAGGAGCACCATCAGGAGATCTGGAAGAACTCAGCCATGGAGGGTTTTATGAGACTGCAAAAATGAGATTTATTTTTGCTTTCCCCACTGCATTTTTGCTCACTTCTTTCCTTAGTGACACACTCCCAGGGAACCAGTTTTTGTGAACTCATGGCGAGTTTCCCCAAAAAATGGGGTGCTGAAACCCTCAAGGACCAAGAGGTGTGAAGTTGTACCTGCTGTGTTTGTTAGGGGCTGCTGGCTTGGATGTTCTGCACTGTCTCCAACCTCTACTCCCTGCAGCAGTCTGGGCAGGGCTCAGACTTTCCAGTTGGGGCTCTGCTTTGGAATGGCACCTTGCTTTCTAAATGGCTCCTCCCCTTGCTCCCTGTCTCTTATTTCAGTGTCACCAATAGACGCCTTATGCTACAAGTTCTCATTCTTTGCTCAGGGCTGCCAGTGACAAACTCAGTGTTTGAGTTCTTGGATGGAATATTTTCCTTTGAAGGGCATGAGAGGAGCATTTTGTTATTACCATGGAGGCAGTGCTTGCTTTCTAAAGGAGAAGAAACTCGGATTCTTTTTCTTTTAATGTGAACTTCTTTAACTTTGTCTAGTTCTATTTGCTCTTTAATTTAAGTGAAGATATTCTTTTAGTACTAACCTCTGTAACATCTCCAGCCTTTGCTTGTAATCCCTAAAGCCATATTTGCTCCCTGTGCCTCACCAAAAGTCTGCAGTACAGGGGCAACGCTGCTGTTGTAGCTAAGGTTCTGCTGTGACCTTCAGATTGACACTGTGTACCTCTGCTGCTATGTTTATATGGAACCTGAACCTGATTCCCTGGCTCAAGTCCTTTTTGTTGGATTTTTGTTGGGTTCTGCCTCTATTCCATACCTGCAGGGGCTGGTGGCCTCAGGCTCTAGTGCTGCCAGAGGAAGCTGCAGCCTCAGAGGCTGCCCAGGGCTTTGGATCACTGTGGTCCACAGGTGTATTTTTTTTAAATGTTCTGAAGGGTATATGCAGAACTGACAATAAAGCAATGTTACAACTGCTGTGGATTGTTCCTGGAAGCTTTTGCTTACCACTCAGTCACACAGACTGGTCACAAGTACATTAAGCAGTACTCAAAGGGAAGATGCTGTAGTTCCCATTGGCATCAGCGCACCAGGAAAGGTCTAACTGTGCATCAGGGCTTGCATTGAGTACCCTCAGATCTATCCCCCTTCCCTGCCAACAGTGACAACATTTTCCTCAAGCTTTGCCCATTAGCTGCAGTTAAGTTTTCCCAGGTTAGATGTAAGATCTATCATATCATACCTTCAGAACATCTCTGTGATTATTTTATTGCAATTTCCTAAAGGGCAGTTACTCCTCAGGTCGTTAGGAGTACTGTGGCAATAAAAATAAATTAAATATTTTTGTACAATCCAAAACGCTTCAGTATAATACAAGTTCTGTTTGAAGATGCTTCCTCCATGGGCTTGGAGCCATCATTGAAGTCTGACAGCTGCATGGCCATGACTGACTTCTTTATAGTAGAGGGAAGCATATGCATATAATTATGTCAGTGAGAAATTAGTTAACAATAAACTTCCTTACCATTTCAGCTCAATCTGTGCCCCAGCATATATGTTAATTGTATTATTAACACTGATCTGCTTTTCAATTAAGATGCTTTCTACAAACTCCTGCTTCACCAATCCTGCTACAGGACCTCTGCATATCAATTCAGAGACAAATCTGGCTCCTGGAAAACACCAGCAGCCAGTGCAGGCATTGCACGGCCTCAGCTGGGCATTGGGATACACAAATCTCTAGCAAGCACCAGGCTTTGGTCATGAGAATTAATTCAAAACAGAGAGGAGGAGTTGCACAGTTCAAAGCTTGAAGGCAAGTGCTTGCTTTGGGTCAGCTGCTCTTTGTTGGAACGGGCTGTGGTGTGGAGAGGCCCTTGGGGTTTGTTTAGCCACAGTGGATTGTTTCAAGGAAGTGCTTGGGGACTGAATGGCAGGTCACCAGGGTTATGGTCACTCCATCAACAAACACTGTGGTGGCATTCTTAGAAAGCAGCTGGCCGAGGTCATGGGTGTCTTCTGGAAGAGTTCTCTCCCAAAAGACAGGTCAGGGAGCACTGGTCAAGTTCAGAGAAAGGAAAATGCTTTCCTTGTCCATTTTCCTCCTTTTAGGTTCTAGGAGTGCAGCTCTGTTTTATCCAGGATGACAACAATCGTGTGGTACAGTTCTTTGGCCTGTCAAAACATAAACCAGCATCAATCACTCTTTGCCCCAGAAAGAGCTGCTTCCCCTAGTTAAATATTCCCATAAATCACTCCCCATAATTAAATATCAGCCATGTGCTGGGACCAAGCTGCACTTTGGAGCCTGGGAAATGCAGTGTCTCCCTCCTCCTTTGGGATAGGAGAGAGGAGCAGCAGCACTGTCCCTTAGCAGAAGCTCAGCTGGGCAGGGGAGGGCGATTTGTGAGGTGCCAGGAGGAAGCTGCAGGTCCAGGCTGATCTCACCTGTGACAGTTCCACCCACATGGCCCTGGGGCTGCCAGGGGAGCCATAGTTGAGCTCCAGGCCGGGAAGGCCCCCGTCGGAGATGGGCCTCAGGGTGCGCATCTTCTGCAGCTCCTTCAGGGGAATGACCCAGGACAGCACCTGGGAAAGGGAAAAGCCACCAGCCGCTCTCAGGAGCAGTCCCTACAAGGGAAACCATCTGATTCTCACCTCACATCACCTGAAGGGCCTGCTGAAAGCTGAAGGAAGGTCTGGGGCACAGGGTGGTGTGTGCAGGACACAGGGCAGGCTCCAGCTGCCCAGCACAGCCTTGGAACTCCCACAGGATTGGGACAAACAGGAATGTGTTCTACATTTAGTTTTACTGTGGACTGTGCTCGCTAGCATGAACACTGGACTTACAACAGAGCCCATGGCAGCAATGCCTGTTCTACTCTCTTGCTTTGGGCCAGTGCTGTTGTCAGAGTGACTGTCATGCAGGGAGGTCCAGCTTCTTCCTGCACAAGTCCTTCTAAAGTCAAAGTTAGTATCTGGCAGCCATCAGGGGGAATTGTCTGGCATACCTGGGTGGTGCCATCCACCACTATGATCTCCTCCTTGTTCACACCAAAGAAACAGGGCACGGGGACCGTGTCATCGCTGATTCTCTCCACGACAAAGGTGGTGTAGCCAAAGAAAGGCAATTTCATCACATGCTCTAGAAGAGTGCAAAAAGTGGCCTGAGGGAGGCAGCTTCCAGCCAGCAATTTACTGCACCAGCCTGGGGTAGTCGAAGCTACCAGTGTCACCAAGATTTTCTACATTAAAAAGTAATACTGACAACTTCTGCCTCCCTTCCTGGCTTCTGAGACTCAATTCTCAGCAGCCTGAGTGGATGTCCTGTCCTTTTCTGACCAGAAAACAGATGTGCAGCCAGAATATCAATTAAAGCACAGCTTGTACACAGCTCTGAAAAGCCACTGCAGACTCCTACAAGAGATGGACCTTCTACCATGACCATCATGCTTGGGAACAAGTTCTAGTCCACAGTGAGGGACTGTCAGGGAATTCTATTGTCATGGCCCATTCCAGGCTCCAGGAGTCATCAACAACCTCATGAATTGTCCCAAAGGAGCATTCAGAGCAGCTTCCAGAAACTGAAACAGCCTAGAAACTGAAGCAGATCTGGATGTCTCCTCACCTATGAACTGGATTTTTGCATCCAGTGGCTGGAGGGGCTGTCTTGTTCTCAGCAGTGTAGCCACGTGGTTCTGCAGAGACTTGGGGCTGATGGAGGGCTGCAGGATCTTTGGAGTGTACTCCTTCAGCTCTTCCCTGTGCCAAAACACAGATTCTAATTCACCCCCTGCCCAGCTAAAATCAAACATCAAGCCAGGGGATTAAGAAGAAGGAGGGGATGGGGTAGCAATTTTGCATTGTATATCTGGGCACAAGGGTGAAGGGGGAGAGGAAGAACACAACAGGTTGGGCCTGCATTGGGTAAGGTGGAAGGAAACATCAGAGACACTGAGACCACCCATTTCCACAGAGAATTCAGCTGTGCACCACTGACCAGTGCATGGAGAGAATTCCCTGCTTCCTGGAGACAGCAAGGTCTCTTCAGTGACCAGCAGGGTTATGCCATTTCCCTGCTGCTGGTGCTTTAAGGAGATGTGATGGAGGCATCACCTCAACTCTGACTCAATGTGCATAAGGAAAGGAAGGAGCAGCAAAGTACAGCTTGAACTGCAGGACTGAAGGTTTCCAGTATCCAAGGGAAATTTCATTCCCGTTGGGCATCTCACTACAGATTTCAGGAGTCCAGGGTTGAAACCTCTGATACTTGTGAGAGAGAGCAAAGGAGGATTCACCCAAACCATGAGCTCATGCCTTTCCTTCTTGGTGTTACAAACCCATGGCAATCAAATTAAATTACCATAGCACCCTCATGACCCTCTCTGTTCTCCAGAACTGGACATTTCTTAATTATACAGAGAGGACTTCCAGGTACCCTTAACCCCTGTGGTACCCATGATCGTCACCCCTTTGCCACAGACATACCTGGAGGGAGCAGAGTTCTGCTGCTCTGCTTTGGCCCAGTGCTGGAACATTGCCAAAAGGCCCACCTGCATCTCCATTTCTTTACTCTGGCTCAGCAGCATCCTCCCGTTCAGGTAATCCCACAGCACCTGAGGGACAGCACAGCAAAGAGACCTTTGTTAAACCTGATAAAGCCAGGCTGCACAGACCCACATCCTGCCCTGCTGAGAATGCAAAACAAAGGCTCTCTGGGCTCAGGAAGAGCCTGGGGAGCTGCACAATGTGAGGAACGGCACTGCTCCAGGCTAAGGCTGCAGGCACAAAGTCTTCCTGGCATCCGTAGCTTCAGTGTTTAGTCACTTCCAGAAACAGCAGACAAAGCCTATCAGCCAAAGTCCTCCTGCTTTTTCAGCCCCCTTGGGAATTCCTGTCAGCCTGGACACTACACCTGTCCCTGCTAGGGAGGGTCCTGCTCTTGCTTACCTGTCCATAATGGACATCTGTGTAAACCTGGTTGTCAAAGTGCAGAGGTGTCCTCCAGATGAGCCTGCGTAAGGTCACGGTGACCAGCTTGTCCTCCAGCAGGTAATCATGGAGATACTCCTCCAGTTTTATTGGCCTCACCATTTTACCTACATGACACAGAGACAGGGTCATCCATCCCTCTGGGTGGAGAGGCTGGGACAGGAGCCTTGCTGCACGCCTCAGTTCCACCCTGCCCTTAGACTCCGACAATCAGCCATTCCAAAGGGACACAGAGCCACACACTTCTTTCAGGAACAAGCAAAACAGCCTCTGAGAAGGATAAATCCTTAACCCTAATACAGAAGGAAACTGCTTAAGAGGACTCTCCCAGGAGTCAGCAAGGGTGGAGGAACTATTCCAAGCAGGAGCTGTGATGCTCCCTGTTGCAGAGGCTGGTGAAAGAGAGGAACACCATACTGGGCTCTACTTGCCAAGATTTTTGTCGTCACTCCTGATAGCAAAGAGAACAAAGTCCTGTATCTCTTGTTGTTCTCCTATTCCCATCTTCTCACAGATCTCCTGCAAGAGCTCCTTGGCCACCTGAAGCAAGAAGGAAATGAATACCATGACAAGGCAAGCCCAAGAGCAGGTAGACACATCATTATTCCAGGTCAGATAAGGGATTTCCCTGGTGTGGCTCAGAGTCTAGACCAATGAAGGAATTTACAGCTGGAAACTCACAGTGAATGTCCTGATCCTGGTGAGGTATTCTATGCCTCCAGGCATCAGCACCACCAGCCGGCGGGCACCGTGTCCCTTCTGCAAAGGACAATGTTCAGTCAGCAAGACATGCAGGGTTCCACCAGCCCCACATGTGCTTCTCCTCCTCCTTCCTCATCCCTGCCTCCCACTGCTTGTCCATAGCACCTGCCTCTTCCCTACCCACTCCATGGCACTGCATTTCCCAAGCTCCTTCCATCCACATGCTCCATTTCCTTTCCTGGAACACCAACTGCCCCTGTCACACTGCACGTAGCACCTCCAACAAAGCCTTTTCCCTCTCCCCAGCATCACCCACTTCCCTGCTCCTCCATACCAGCAGTGCTTCCATCTCCACAGGGAAAGGGAGGTGCCGACGGCCCCCGTACAGAAAGTTTTTCCGCAGGTTGCTCTGGCAGATCTTGGCTATATCTGCAGGAAAAGGGAAAAGCTCCATGTGCTGAGCCAAACAGAGTACTAGACATCATGTCCTGTGGTGTTGGGTCATCCTGGCTGGATTGAATTTAACCCCTGGTCACTGCTACAGGAGCAGAGACTTGACCTCACCTCCCACCTGCCAGGACACATCCAAACCGTGACAGTGTCCAGGACAGAAGAATGACTGGATGGGGGAATTAGCTCTGGAATATTTGCTTTACAGGATACAAACAGTCTCACCATGGTGGGTGCTGGATGGATCACTGCTGGCCAGCTGCAGGAACTTGGTGGCATAGGGCATCAGGGTTTTGGAAGGCAAGAAGTACCCAGTGAGCAGGTTTAGGAGCAACCAGCCCCTCAGCTCGCTCTGCCTGTGGAACAGAAAGGACTGTGGGCACCTTGGGACAGGACAGTTCCTGCTCTGAGCAGCTTAAAGCGAGCTTGTGCCCTTCTGAACACCTCTGGCAGCTAGCAGAAAAGGAGGTGTCAGCCCTTGGTCAGAGGTTTCTTGTGCTGAGCAAGAGATTGATTCAGTTATTCCAACAGCAAGCAAAGAAAGGGAACAATCAAGGCCGTTCTGATGCCACTGCTGCCACCTCACAGGGCAGTGTGGGGCCAAGCCAGTCCTTGACTGGTGTTTATCAAGTCCTCAAGGCTGGGAGGAGGAAATCAGGTCTCTGAGCAGCACCACGACCAGGAGCCACCAGGAATATATCTGGTGCCCAGATAGATCAGCAGCCAGAAATACAAGGAAAATATCCACTAAAGTGAAAATGCCAGACCCAGTGACTGGCAAAATTTCCTGAGTGCTCAGCAGGAGCTTCAGCACTGGAGCAGCTGGGGACAACACATCATGAGGGGCACCCTCTCCCCTGGCCCTGCAGCAGATGGTTCCTCTCCAGCTGTGCACATACAGGAGCTGGCAGTGCTGGTACTCACTGGTGAGGGTTGTGGGTGACCTGTTTGATGACCTGGCAGTAGATCTCATCATGCAAATTCTCCTTCTCCTTGCACAGCTGCATCCAGAGAGGAGGAAACAGCATCAGAGAGGGGATGAGAGCATCAGAGATGTCCCCAGGTGATCTCTGTGCCCTTCCTCTCCCAGCTTCAGAGCTCTACCAGTTTGGCTTAAAGCTTGGGCTTTGCAGCCTCTAGTCTCCAGTGCTATTTAGGCTCAAAGAAGGAGAGAGAAGAGGCAGGTTGTCCTCTCATCCAGACAGTGATATCCAGGGAAACCATTCGCATGCAACCTCTCCCCACAGTCTGTTTCAGCTCCCTTCCTCATGTAGGAGGTGCGATTATGGCTCTCCCTCCTCTTTTCCTCCCCAGCAAGGTCTTGGCCCTCCTCCATTGGTGCTTTTCCCAGGGGAAGCTCACAAACCTGAAGGATTTCATAGATGCTTTGGACCTCAGCCTGATGCTTGTGTTTTGGCTGATCTCCCATGAACCGCATCAGCGCTGCAAGGCAAAGCCTGGCCTTTAGTCTGAGCAGGGGTGGTTCTGCCACGGGGCTGGCAGTGGGCAAGGAAATGTCCTGAAAACTCCTCTGCTGTTACAAGGCTTGCACTGGACATGTGGAGTCAGCCCAAAGCCCAGGCAGAGTGTTCTGGGACACTTCGCACTCAAGGCAAAGTCCCTTTTGCTGGAAGCTTTCAGCAAGGACAGGGGGTTATGAACTGCAGAAATGCCTTAGGAGCAGCCCTCCTCGCCCAGTTTCCACTCCCACTGAGCCCCACAATGTCTGTGTGTGCCCACCCCGACCACCCCACTCCCCCCACTGCAGGGCTGTGTCCCCGGCAGGTCCTTACTCTGGAAGTTCTTTGTAGCCAGCTCGTTCAGCTCACTGTCAGAATACCGGAGCAAAGACGCCTGGATTGGGACCTACAGGGATAACACGGGATAAACCAGGGCTGTGGATCACACAGAGCTGTCCCCTGCAGGCTTCACCAGAGACTTCAGCTCCCAGGATCCCACAGGCAGCACGGAAGAGCAGGGGACGCCTACACTTGATCAGAGACTGCAGCTAAGGGTCTGTTCTTGGCCGTGTGGGGACACAGCCGGAGGCAGTGCTGGAGCTGGGATTCTGGCTGTGGCCGGGGGGCGAGGCTGGGCTCACCTTGGTGTGCCGCACCAGGTCAGCTACACTCTTCTCAGCAGGCGTCCCCTTCAGGCCCTGCCTAGACAGAGGGAGGGAACATGCAGTCCAAGAAATACCCCCAGAAACGGACTGGTGTGGGTCAGGCTGTTTGGGAGGGAGCACAGCCTACTCACATGGACTGAGCCTCTCGGAAGTAGGTGGTGGCGAAGTCAATCATGGTGTAATGGTCACCAGCAGGGACTAACATGGTGCTGGTGGCTTCTGGTGTGAGGCTGAGGACGGAACTCTGCAGGAACACCACCAAACCCACCTTAAAACATCAGCTGAGGAACTGCTGTGTGTATTCTCAGCTGCCAGACCTCATCAGTGTGTGGTGCCTCCCCTCCAACACTATGATGGATTTGAGTGTCTCATCTGCAAAGACTAAGCACTCATCATCTTCCCTCTACCCTCAGAGGTCAGACACTACCAGAGCCATGGAGACCCACCCTGGCAGCTCCCACAGACCCCAGCCGTGTCCCCTGGATGCTCCTCCCCGAGGACTGCTCACCTCCCTGCTGGTGTTCCTGCTCTCTGGGGAAGCTCTCATGCTCTTCCGCTGCTCTCCCCGTCTGTCCATGCTGGTGCTGAGGTAGTCAGGGGCAGGAGCCAGCTGCACCAGGCTGGTGGGGAAGAGACCGCAGCGGCCACCACTGGAGCCGAACTGCCACCCTGGAAAAGCAATGGAGTCAGGAACCAGGGCAGCTGCCAAGAGAAATGAGCACTGAAGCTCTCTGCTGGCAAAGGAGAGCATCAGACTCACCAGGTTTTCCTGCATCTCAAGGTAACATATATAAAACTTATATATTCCTGTAACTGAGGCAACTGGGACAAGGCTTGTCTGGCAGAGCTGGATGCTGATGATGCTTGCCTGCCCTGTATTCCTCTGGTTCTGGGCACCATGGATCCAGCAGGCCCTTGATCCTGGTCCTGCCAATCCCAACATGCCCCCTCACCTGGCTCCACGCCCTGCATGGGCAGCAGCTCGATGAGGTCACCCTTCTTGAAGCTGAGCAGGCTCTTGTCATCCACGACGTAGCTGCGCAGAGCCACCACATAGTTGGTGTCCTGGGGAAAAGGCCAGTGCCAGGTCAGATCTCGTCCCAAGGGTGGGAAGGGCTCGGATCATGTCATTCCATGCACACTCTCAGGTTCAGCTAGGAAACCACTCCCTACTGCACTCCAGCTGCTGCCTCACCTGCCTCAGCTCCTGCATGAAGACTTCCACCATGGCCTTGATGCACGGAGCCTTCGGGGAGTGCAGGAGGAGCTGCTCTGTCTTCAGGGAGAACTCCAGGGAATTGCTGCCCTTCATCTCCACTGACAGCACATCTGCAAAGCTGGGAACACAAGCCAGCACACTCAGGCTCTTCTGCCAGAGCTTGGGATGCAGAACATGGGGATGGGAGCCCATTCCAAGGACTGGGAATGGAGACATGCCTCAACATGCTCCATGTTGGCCTTTCACCAGCTGCTCATGGCTTTCACCCAGAGGAGCTCCCTGTGATGACACACATGGAGCTGAGTCACCCCCAGCGCTCACTCGTGGTAAGCAAAGCTCAAGGTAGGAAGGAAAAGGAAAAGCCAGACTCATTAAAAGGAGGGTCAGTGAGTCACAACTGGCCTAGGACAATCTAGGGAGCATGGCACAACTTGGAATTTTAAGCTCTCCCATTCAGTTTGCCTCCAAGACCCTGCGTGGCACTCTGTGTGACAACACAAACTGTCCTCCAGCAGCAGCCAGGGCCCTTTTGCTCACCAGTAGCTACGTAGGATCTTGAGGTGCTCAGGATGGTATCCAGCTGCTTTCTCCACCTTCAGCAGCCTCATGCCCCGGTGAGAAACACCCAGGATCTGCACATCACTTCCCTTTTCACCCTGTAAGGGAAGTGCAGCACAGAGAATCGAAGTCTCCATCCCACCTGCACAGGTGGCACCAGGGAAAGAGGTGCCACACCAGAGGTGTGGAACTCTGCAGGGTATGGAAGGTACAGAATCACTGCAGTGTGGCCAGGCAGGGGGACAGAAAGAGTGAATGGGAGCCACAGCTAAAGCAAGCCCGGGGTGTGATGAGAGAATTAAGATTCACCTGAACTGGGAAAAGGCGGGAGAAATAGTTGGCCCAGTTGTCCCGAGCAGCCACTACAATCCTCTTCTTTATCCCGTCCTCCTGAATGGACTGGGCGTTGTTGCCAACCTGAAACTCCACTAGCAGGGTTACAAAACAGTTACTTGCTCAGAAAGACAAAGGTGGCCAAGTTTCCCTCTTCCAAGGGGTTCATTCCCAGCAGTCCCTCAGTGTTCACAGCACTGCAAACCACGTGCAGAGGGGAAAGGACACTCACACATACCAGTCTACTACTGGTTTCCATCCCTTTCTCCATGAAGATCATGTCAAGGATGACAGTTGGAATTTGAAACAAATCAAAATCCTATCCTTGGGCTTCAGTTTCCTCTCCCCCCAATAAACATTTCAGAACTAAGTTTTTCTGGCTCACAGGAATATCAGGGCCATTTGGAATAAACAAACATTCCTACACTGCACTCTACAAATGTACTTTCCTGCTGCAGTGACAAACACTTCTCCTCTGCCCTAAGTACTGACTGAAAAGCCTGGAGGCCAGTTTCTCATTCCAGACCAGAAGCTGGGATGGGCACAGAGGGGAAGGGGTGATGGGGCTGTTAATTACTCAGCAGGTCTTTCATCTTGCGCTTCTCCTCCCTGGAGATCCGAAAGCTGGACTCAGAGAAGGTGTCACGGATGATCTGCAGAGGAAGGGAACAGAGAGGTTTTCATTGCAAAGGCCACAGCTGTGTTGGAGGTTGTGTTGGAGCATCTGAGGGTGTTAAACTGAGTCTCAGAGAGGAGTGAACAGGGGCTGGACAGGATGGATCTGGAGAAGAGACTTGCACTGCTTGGGATGGAGAAGTGAAGGTAACTTGTGCAATGTAATTATGGAGTGTTTTGTCCCCAGAGAGACAAAGGGCCTTGAGCCATGCTCCAGTGCTTACCTGTTCACACAGCAAGTTCAGACAATAAGGGTGGCTGAAGTTTTCTTTGGGGTAAAACACCTGCAAGAGGAGGGTAATAGTGATGTTACAGATATTGCAGAAGTAGCTCCCCAGGGAGGTTTTGCAATCCATATGCCCTGTTGCCAGGGAGGAGTGAGTTCATCTCCAGGGACAGGCAGGGAGGAGACACTGGGAATGTCAAAAGAAGGACCAGGAGTGAAGGACCAAAACCTGAGTGGTCAGACCAAGGGATGAACCCTGGGGAGTTTAGCACACTCTCTAATACTTGATTTTAAACACAATTGTTCTATTTTAACAGGAAAGCACCAGGCAACAACAAATTCAGTTTTAGATTTCTCAGTGGTCTACAGAGGAAGGAAAGGACAGGTAGAGAAACAGAGACAAGTGTCAGTAAGGCAGAGCAGGACCCGGATTTCCCATGACATGATCCCCCACCTCCAACTCCTGTGTCTGTGATCCCAGAACTATCTTTGTGCTCTTATCTTACACTAAGTGCCTAAAAAAACCATTTTAACCAAAGATGGGACAAGCTTCCCCCCACAGCCAATCCTCAGCTAAGGAACTGCACCTCTTTGCGCAGAAAAATTTTCCAGGCAGGGTCGATATAGGAAAAGCTGACGCTGGTGGTGAGCTTGTACAGCTGGGTCTTGATCCCATCATCACCTGCCACGGTCACAGCAGAGTCTGTGTGGGGAGAAAGAGCAGTGAAGATGGGCTGTGAGGGCTACAAGGTCCTTTCCACCCACCAAAGACCTACCAGGAGAAAGGGGACAATTCCTGATGGAATATTCCTGTCAGGGAATATCCTGAAGGTCAGTGACCAGCTCATGTGAGCACAAACCAGTCATTCCCAGAATTTCTGGTAGCATTTACACGTCCTGTATCAGCCCCAAACTTCAGTGCTAAGAACAGAAACACTCCAGGCATGGGGAGCACCCAGCCGCCCATGCAAAATACTCCTCCAGTGCCCGAGGTTGAAGACACAGGTTTCACTTTATGTTGTTATAAACAGGCTGCTAAAGGTTTCAAAGGGACACAAAAGTTCTCCCCTGAGCTTAAAGGCTGCAAGGTTCTGGTACAGGGCACCCCAAACTAGCACTGGATTGTCTCTCTGCACATGTGTTAAAGACAGACTCAGTCTGAAGGCAACTGTTCAAAGTTGTTACTTTATGGGGTAGAAATGTCTTCATTTAAGCACTTCAAACTTTCAAAACTTCAGAGTTCATAGACATTCCTCAGCCTGTCTCTAAGATCCCTCCAGAGGTCTGTAAGGTGAAAAACCTGGCTTCCCATTCCTCCCTGATCTAAAGTCCACCCACTAATTGCCACTTTGGTAATTATGCTTCAGGTAAACAATAAAAGTGTTGTGGGCTGGACCTTGATAAAGCTGTAACCCAAAGGACCTTTCTATTTTTAGCTGCATTTTTTCAGAAGGGAAGAGTTAGAGCTGGGAAGTGCCGCGCTGGGTGCTGGGCCAGGCTGGAACGGTGACGTCTCTCTGCTTGCTCACAGATCAGATTGCACCATCTCCCTGGTCTCACACAGCTCTCTCAGCCTCTGGCCCACTGGCTGATGCCAGGACCTGTGCCAAGACTCTCCTGGGCTGGTTCCAGCCCCAAATCCCACATGGGTGAAATCAATACTCACCCTTCCCTGGGGATTCCTGCCTGTCTTGCTCCTCAGGCATTGGTGGGGGAAGAGGGGGAGCACCAGGGGCCTGGGAAGCTGGTGGGGCACCCTCTGGTTTGAAGACAGACAGGAGAGGCAACTGCTTTTCCTTGATAGAGCTGAAAGCTGGGCCTGGCTTGGGCTTGACAGGTGGAGGTGTTTTCTTCTCCTGTGGCATAGGAGAAGGGTGCAAGACAGTAAAACCATTTGAGCCAGTCTTTCTCTGAGTTCCTGGGCTCTGTCCTGACACTGCTGTTCTAAGTCATCCTAGGGCAGCAGCCCACCCCTGGAGCAAGACCTGTGTGAATAGCCCACCACTGCCCTTAGATCTACACAAAATCTACAAAGAGGTGATCAACGAAACCCAGAGAACAAAGTATTTGAGATCAAAGCCTCCAGTTTGGAAAGGAAAAAAGGATGTTAACAAGCCAAAGCCTTGGTGCCAAACATGGAGTTGCTTGCTTCCAGATCAGCCTTAAGCATCTCACAATAGGACTTGATGCTCCAGAGCCTTTTCTTCAGGACCTCAGATGACTTTACAGACTGGAACCCAGTCTAGGGTGGGCAGCACCACAGTGTGAGCTCTCAGCTATCTCATAACCCAACCAGAAATCATCTGGCTGCTACTGCAGCACCGGGGAGATCCCAGCCTGTTGGAAATGGGATGGATAGGTTCTCTCTGCTGAGCCCCTAAAGTGACCAGAGAGCCAAGAACTCACTGATGGCTGAGGTGAGCGGTTCATCATTCCCAGCTTGGCCAGAGCCTCATTCTTGGGGTCATTCTTCTTTATAAATGGCTTGGCTACTCTCCTACAAGGGAACAGGGAACAGCGTTATGGAGTTTGGGCACAGTGCAGCCACATGGCAGAGCTGAGATAGAGAACCCCCATCTGCCTCCTGCCCGCAGGGGGATCCCACACTCTCACCTGATGGGCTCGATGGGCTGGGGCTCGGGGGCTGGTCTGCTCTGGTACATTTTGATGATGTTCCCAATCTCACGGCTCGGTGCAGGACGTGCCTCAGGGCCTGAAGGCTTCACTATAGGCGGCTCCTTCTTTGGTTTTGGTGTCTCCTTTTTTGGCTTTGGCTCAGGAGGTGGCAGAGGGGAAGCAGGAGCTATTGGGGTGACAGCTTTAATCAACAGACCAGCAAAGACACATTTGACTTTTCCTTTCTTTCCCTCTGATGCTGACTGGCCATGGCCTTCCACTGCCTTGCTTTGGGATCCCACTTCCCAAAGCTCAGACATTCCTCTTTTTCCTCTCCTATCAAGATGAAGACTCCCAGAAGAGTCAGATCCTTTCCTCCTCTGCCTAAATCCTGGCCTGGTGTTCCTGGAAAGTTCTTCCTTGTCAACCTGCCTGCGTCTCCACTGCACAACATCTTACCTGGCTCTGGGACAGGCTTCACTACTTTCCTCTCCTCCGGCTCCTCTTTTTTCCTTTTCTCCAACTCCTCTTTTTCCTCCTCCTCCTCCTTTGGCTGGGGTTTTGCTGGAGGAGTCCAGGTTTTGCTAGGTCTGACTTTCTTCACTCGGATGTGCTGCTCTCCTGCATAGAAAGGGAGACTTGAAGTAGTCAAACCCACACCAAAAACCTGGCACTGATGCCACAGTTCCCACTCTTGCCTCAGTCAGCAAAAACCTGTTTTCTAGAGTGAGGGAGAATGTGGCAGTCACAAGCACAGAGATTCCTAGAAAACCAGCCCCACAACAACTCACAATCTGAATTGTCCCGAGCTGAACAAAAACCCCAAACTCCTGTGCACAGATCACCAGCAGCTCCTGCAGGGACTAGCTGGGTTCCAGACAGGGAGATAAGAACACCTGGCCATGCCAGGAAAGCTGCAGAGCAAAGTGTTGTGATAAGTGAAATTCCTGAAGTGGCAGATGCTCACCTATCTTCTGGAAGTACTCTCTCTTCTGCTGGAAGGTTTCCCGAGGACGGTCATCATCCTCACTGCTGGAGAACTCCTCTTCCATGTAGTCATAATCCTGCAGACAGTGCACAGCTTGTTTGGTTGGCACCAGCCAGCAGCACCTCTGCAGTGCTCTTCAGCTCAGGGGTGATTTTGTCTCAAAAAGTTCTGATCTAGAACCTCTCCCCATCCAGAAGTGTCCCAATAGATCAGTTTCTAACACAAGGAATCCTCAGCCAAGCACAGAGAAGGGGGATTATGTTAGAGGCCCAGCACAGCTTGCTGGAGAATAAAGAACCCAGAGTAACTAATTTTCCTGTGGAAAAATTCAGCTTAACTGGAAATGAATTGGCCAACCCTGCAGCCAAACCTCTACAGAGAAAAAGCCATCAAGGTTTGACCCTTAAAGATGCAGCAAGCAGAGTTTGAAAGGTCTCAGTATCATCAGTAAGCACAAATCTCTGCTCTCCTCTCTGCCAAACCACAGCCAGATGGGGATGGACACAGAGCAAGCACCAAACAGGAATTTCAAACCAAATCCACCACAGCTGTTGGTTTCTCATACCGGCTCTTTTGCCTTAGCTGGTGGCTCTGGAGACCTGGGTGGTGTTGCAGCAGCCTGGCTGCTGGAAGGCTTCTTGGGTTTTGGGAGAGTGGCTGGGGCTGAGGCTTGTGCTGGGCTTGAGACTCTTGGCCTTGAGTTCTCAAGAGACTTTTGCTGCTTCTGCAGCTCCTGCTGCTGCTGCTGCTGGGAAATGCTCATGGCTTGAAGGGTCATCTGCTGGGCCTGGGGAAGGAATTGCAATGCCCATGAGCCTGAGGCTACACAAACCCCCCAGTCACAGGCTGTCCTGGTTTTTCACTGTTATTCACAAAACATCCACATAGAGCATGGCGAATTTCCCAGTGTGTGGACAAGGCATCCCAAGGAGTCTTCTCCCACCTGGCCAAGGATGCAGAGCTCCTGACATTCCCCAAAGGCTCAGCTGCCAGCGTGGGACTGCCATGCACTCACAGGGCTTTGCACAGAAAGCAGAACACTGCAGACCTGCATCTGTAGCAAATCCCAGCTTAAAACCCCATGGGAATTACAGCTGAATCTTCTCAGGGCCTGCTCCTGCCCCTGCTCCTCACTCACCGAGGTGCCTCAGGGTCCCCATGGACACAAAGGGGTAAAAAGAGGGTTCCCAGTTTTGCAGTCTTAAACCATGCCCACTTTATAGAGTTCACCCCAGCACATGAGCAGAGAGTGACATGGAGCAGGCCCAAAGAGGAGGAGAGCTGGCCTCCCCCTCCAAGGCACAAACACCAATGTGTGGCTCTTGCCCAGTTCCTGGGCCCTTCCACTCACCATGAGCATGGCTTGCTGGTTGATAAAGGCTTGCTGCTGTGCTGCCAGCTGGCTGGGATCCACAGCTGGAACCACGGGCTGGGGCATCACCATGGCTGTGGAAAACAACACACACATCTTCAAAATCCTACAGGGGAACATGTCCCACAGAGCCTGGAGTGTTCACCGAGCCCCTCACCTGACACTGAAATGCACAGGCTCCACTGACACCCCCTGCCCTCTACAGTTACAGAAACACTGCTATTACCTGGCATAGGTGCAACCCCACCGGCCCCTGGCATCATGGGCATGGCTGCTGGCATCCCCACCATGGAGGGCATGGGCTGGTAAACTGGTGCTTGAGTCATTCCAGGGAAGCCTAGAGGCAAAAGACCAAGTGCACAGTGCTTTTGGAGAATCCCCAATGAGAATATCCTGAGCAACCCCAGAGAGCACTTCTGGTGCTCTTCACATGCACCAACCACAGCAGGACACAGCAAAACTCAGGTGGAAAAAGGAAACCTAAGACAAATGCGTGGCCTGCCAGGTTTTAAATAGCAGTATCCAGACTCTGTTTCTGCAGCCTAACTTAGGACACCACCATTCTTCGTGATTAATCTTATAAATAATTCCTGCCTGTGTATGGTGACAGAGGAGGGTTTCTCCTGAGGGCTGGGCAAAGATCTCTGGGGCTGGGACTGTCACATCCATATTGGTCTCTTCACAGTGGGTGGATGAACAATGAGCCTTGGCATTGTGTGTCATGGGGAGGAGCTGTGGGGAGAAAGGAATTCCTCTGCTCTCAGCAGTCACATCCCAATATGGGGTCACAAACAAACCCCACTGAGTTCAAAGCAGCAGAGCAAGAGGTGAGGATCAGACTCAGCTGGGAGCAGTCAGCACACTGCACAAATCTACTGAATCATGATGTCCTCACCAGCGAGAATGTCCCTGGGATGCCATGGGAAGATCATCATATCCCTCGCTCATCTAAGAAGCCACATAAGTGACAAACTGGCCTCAGGCCAACAATCTGTAATGGGGCTTGTCATGTCCCAGAGCCTCTCCAATAGCCAAAAGTAGTTCCAGTCTCAGGAATGACTGAACTGGATGTTTCCCACCTTTCTGAGACTGCTGGGTATGTTCCTACCCATGCAGATTTGTCAGTGCCTTTAATATACTGGTGTTTGACTCCACTCTGCTGCAAATGCTGGAGTCTTAGCTCCACAGAAATGAGGAAAAGTAAAGAAACCAAACACACAAACCAGAACCTCTTCAAGGTTCAGACTTACTAACCCAAGGAATAGATACAGATCATGGGAAATTCTGTAAGGAAGTAATAAGAAAGATTAAAACCACCCCTGACAAGGGCACCAACTGTTCTGTTAGGGTGACTAGAAGGTGAGTACATGACTTACAGGTATTTGCCTAGGAAAGAGGTGGCCTGGGTCAGAAACAAGCTACCTGCTGCCTTGACCCCAAGACCAGCTCAAAAGAGAAATTAAAAGCACAAAATTGTTCCCTTATCTAACACCTTCCCCAGAGCATCTGTCTCACCTGGGAGTGAGGAGTGCAGCCTGTGCTAAAGCCCAGTGCTCTTCATGAACCAGCTGAGCCTGTGCAATAATTAGCATTTAAGGGGCTCCCTGACTTGTGCTCACTGAAGGCCATGTGGTCCCAGGTGTTCCCAGCTGTCCCCATGCCCTTACAGACCTGTGGAAGGAAAGATTCCTCTCTGTGTGGGTCCAATCTTCCCACCTCCTTTCATGCGCCTGGTGAGAATGTCCCTGTTCTCCATATCCTGCATCAAAATAAGCCCGAAACACTTCCCTGAGCTCAGAGGGACAGACTTCTCAGAGGGAAAGACATTCAAAGGCACATCTGAGCTGAGCTGGGGCAGTGAATAGGCAGGAAAAAAACTTGAAGGACTCACAGGGACAGGGGAGCTGCAGAGAGAAGGCAGGAGGGAACATCAGGGGACTTACAGATACTCTGGAGCCCTGATGCAGCACAGGGCTGAAGAGATCATCCACATAGTGATCCAAGCCTACAGGGGTCCTCAGGTCATCTCCAAACCTTGGATCTGGGAGCAGAGAGAAGTCTGGTGACAAGGCAGGTAAGAAACTTTCCCCTGCCTCCAGCCCCTCTCAGTCATGTTTCAGAGCAGAGCTCTACAACCAAGAAGAATCACCTGACTCCCCCTCTGCCCTGATTCCCTGGCTAGGGCCCACCTGGCCCTTCTCAGTGTCACCCACAGTGCTGGGCTAAAGCTCACCTGGTTGGAGACCAATGAGTTCTGGAGGCAGGCTGGGTGGGGGGAAGGCAGGGGCCTGGATACCTGGAGCAGGAGGGATCCTGTTGAAGAGGAAAATGAGATGAGGACCAGAGTGCTGAAAGATGAACCCCTGGGTGACAGGGGCCACAAGTGATGAGGCAGCAGGAATAGGTGGCTCACGTGTCCAGGTCAGAGGACTGGAGGGTGCTCCTGTCCCTTTCTGGAGTGATGGGGAACTCAGTGGGGGCCTGGGAGGAGCTGCTGAAGTTGCTGGTCTCCTCCATCTCTCCAATGAGGTCCAGCACAAAGTCACAGCCCAGCAGGTCCTGCCATGTGTTGCCAGTGAACATGGAGACAGACCACCCTCGAGTCTTCTTGTCACAGCCCCTGGGAGAGGAAAGGTGTCCAGGCAGGCACAGGAAAGAGAGAGGAAGGAAAACATTATATTCAGTTTCTTCTTGCCTTGTCTATCCTGGCTTAAGTCCTTTAGATTTAGAGTATGATTCAACTGTTAAGTGCCCAGGGATAGAAAAAAACTAGAATCATTCAAGATTTTTCCTTTTTATTAATTTTTTTTCTCTGAAATTGCTCTCACAGATCACACCAGTGGTTCCTCTGCTCCTAAAGAAGCCCATTGTTTATGGCTGAGGGCTATGTTAAGGGTAAAGAAGGGAGCACAGACTGGAGTGGGCAAGAGGTGAGTATTCTACATGTGGCCATATAAATTCCAGCCTGCAGGCTCAACCAGTCTGAACCTTAGAGCTGGTGACA
Source organism: Picathartes gymnocephalus (assembly GCA_013390045.1). Classification (NCBI taxonomy): domain Eukaryota; kingdom Metazoa; phylum Chordata; class Aves; order Passeriformes; family Picathartidae; genus Picathartes; species Picathartes gymnocephalus. The sequence goes on along the minus strand of WEKY01061462.1, from coordinate 234,331 downwards.
GCCTCTCTCACACCCTCAGACCTTCTCCTGTCCTCTGGCAGTACCTTGCACTCAGGATCCAGGCTGCACACTGCTCCCCAGTCATCCAGGACTCCACCTCAGCCGAGAACTTCTCCTCTAGCACAGAGAGCAAGGTCAGTACCCACAGCCTCCCTGGCAGGACCCAAAGCAACACTCACATTCCATGGGACACAGGCAGAGCCCAGCTGGAAAGTCTCACACACTCCTGAGCAGGGCCACAGGAGGAGTGAAAGCTCATGGAAGGCTCCACAGGGACACATTCACATCCAAATTATCTGTTTGATGGCACAGGTTGGCATTTCCATCCTGACAGGTGAAAACCCTTCCAAGTGTCCTGGTTTGCTTGGGGATCACTCCACTCACAAGGAGCCAGAGCAGGGATGTTCTGTGTTCAATTCACAGAGCTGCTGGCTGCTCAAGAGGCAGCTTCAGGTAATATTTGAGAAGGGAGAAGGGCAGAAAGTCCCTGTAACAAATTCCTGCTGCATGGGCTGTACTGTAAGGGATAGCAGGAAAACCAGCCCTGTACAGATGCACAGCCTGAACAACCTTCTGCTGAGAAGGGCCCAAACCCAGGACAATCTCATCCCTTGGCCTGACAAGCAGGTCCCACCAGGCCCAGACTTGGCAAATTTTGGGTCTAGATTCAGATGCTTGTTTCCCCCATGCTAGTACCAGCAAATAGTGTTCTGATCCTCTTTCCTACGTTGAGGGAATTATTTCCCAAATGCTGATTTCTGCACTGGAAAAGTCCCTAGTGACTAAATGACAGCAGGAGCGCAGAAGACTGAGTTACCATTAAAGGTGTGAACATCCAGCACCATCTTCCCTCTCCTCTGGTTTGCTGTCCACTCCAGCTGGGTGGGAGGGTAAGCCCGAGAGGGTGCAGGCTCTGTCTCTGTGCCCTGAGCTGCCGTCAGGATCTTGCGCTGGCAAACAGCGTTGTAGCCCTCCATGCCATAGTCTGACACAAACCTAGGACAAGGCAACTGCATTTGGCACTGCTCATCCCTCTTAACCCCTCTGTAAACCTGGCTTGGTCTTTGCTCCTCTTACTTCAGCAGTGGCTTCTCCAGCGCTGGTGAGGGGCCAAAGCAGCTCAGCAAAGTCGCCATCAGGACCCAGCCTCGCTGGCTGTGCTCCCTGTCTGGGTTCCTCCAGGTCTGGGCAACCACCTGGCTGAAGATTTCATTGCGCAGAGCAGCATCCCTCAAACCTCTCCCAGCAATGTAGTTGCCCAGCAGCACCTCCTGCCAGCCACGGAGACTCTTGTCACCAATGAACCGCAAAATCTGGAAGCATCCGGGGGGAAAAAAGAGAGAACTGGAGCTGCAACCCTCTGTCCCAAACTGAGGTGTAAGAAGTTGTAGACACCAGGATGTTTGTGAGCCTGAGAAGCCAACACTCACATTGGGGTCTGGCCACAGGTTTTTGTGCACCACCAGAGTGCTGGGGGATTTGGGAGGCAGCATTTATAGAGATTGGATCCTGAATAAAAGTCAGGGTGACTTCAGTCTCTTCTGAGGTATGACTTAGAATTTGGTCTAGGGCAAAATATTTCCCCTTGGGCAGGGCTCAGACACACAAGTGAGTTACCACAGGATACCTCTGAGCCCACTGTTCAAAAGCCTGTGGTACAGTTAATATTATACCAAGTACTATGGGATGTGGTGTCTCAGCACACTCACTGAAGAAATGATTCAGCTTCTTGGCTATGCACATCAACATCTTCAGTGCTTTTTTAGTTTGTATTTCTCACCCTTAGGTACAGAATGATTTCTTTCACCCTCTACACTTCAGTATGTCACAAATTAATTTTTTTCTAAAATGGACAGCTTTGGAAAGAACATTTAAGGGTAATAACACTTCTAAAAACAGTTAATGGCACCAAGCGTGTCAGAGATTCACTGAGGAAAACAGGGGATGGTGGTTGTTTAGTTCTCATGGAATTCTTTGTAGTAAATCCCTACTTCATTAGCAAGGGAGAAAAACTGTCTTTGATCTTTAGAAAAATAATACTATTCTGCTTAAACACAATCCTATTCACAAGATTTTATTGAAGCTTATGCTCTTCTATAATTGGGATCACGAGGAAAAAACAAGAGACTGTTTTTAGGTATTAACTTTCTTAACGGGCTTATTTTAATTCTATGTAATTCCCAAAAAGATTACCAGATTTACTTAGAAAGTACTTGGTGTTTCATTCTATTTTCAAACATTTCCATATTACCATTTTAAAGAAGAAATATAAAGAAAGCTATGTTTCACATCCACAGAGATGAAATGGCACCATCCCCTTCACACAAACACTCCAGAGTGAGGGTGTGGTTCCAGGTATAGCTTTCCTGATGACAAAGTCCCAGCCCTTTTCCAGCCTTTATACAACAGTTCACTGTCCCCTGTTGGGTACTGACACATCTGTGAGCCCGAGGGGCAATCGAGATGTTTGCTGTAAACCACATCATGGAAAAGATCTGGGTTAAATGAAACTTTTTTATGACTGATAGATGAGTAAGTGGTTGAGAAGACAGACTTCCCTTATCATTCCTACTGAGTCTGGAATACTGGGATATTAAAATTTAGCAGTCCTATTCCTATATGTCCTGCCAAATTCTGAGGCTCCATCACCATGCAATTCACTTGGATCCCTGTTGTCTGTGGCTGGTCTGTGCCTCCCCAAGAACACAGCAACCCTAAGGGGCTCTGTATGATCTCTGCCAGGCTGCTCCAGGGCCCAGAAGGAGCAATTTATTCTGCTCTTCCATGTATTTTAAGAACAGTATCCATCACCATCAACTTGTTGTATAAAGGCATCAAGACATTGTCTGTGCCCCCCTGTTCTTCAGCAAGGTCAAGAACGAGGTCCCTTACCAGTTTGTTGATCTCAAGTGCATTCTCCTGGTGTTCAGCATCCAGGTGGGTTAAGGGCTGCTGCAGAGGCTGACCAGGGGCAGGGAAATCTGGCTTCTACAGAGAAACAAAAGGATAGAAATATTTGGTCCTGGTGTTGCTAAAACCAGTGTGTCTGCCCACAGGGGAAGCAGTGGGGAGAGATAAAAAGAGTTCCCACCTGGAAGTGTGCTTTGACGAAGGAGGAGAAGGGGTAGCTATTGATGGTGGGTGGGAGGGAAAGGTCACCCTTGACCTTGACTTCTGGGGGCTGTGTCTCAGTTATCTGGTTGGCCTGTGCTTGCTGTCGACCTGCAAGGGAAGGAGGTCTGGTGTGGTGGCAGGACACAAACAGCTACAGCAGCTCCTGGCTGACCTGCCCGAGCCCCTGAGCCAGCCCCAGCTCCAGGGACACCCAGCCCAGCCCTGCTGCCTCAGGCCCCCCAGCAGGCACAGCCTCACCTCCCTGGCACTGCAAGGACTCACTTCAGGAGGGAGATTTTACAGCTCTGATCTTTCAGACTCTTCTCCCCAGGGAACACCTGGAGATCCAAGTCTGCTCTGCAGCATTTGCAGGGCAGGAAATGCTGAGCGCATGCAGAGATACTGCTGACAGCTGCTCAGCCCACAAGGAAGTGAGAGACCTTTGTAATGAGGGATTTATCACGGATAAGAGAGGAGCAAACATCACTAAGTGAAGGTATTTCTCAGTGCAGCACAGCTTCTGTGCATTCCTCTATCTGAACCATGTCCCCCGATGCTCTCCCATCCTCCCTGTTCACATCCCATCCGCTTTCATTTCCACTAGTTTCACTGTTCCCTGAGCTCCTCGGGCTTACATTGCTCACTAGACCAGCTGATAGTCCCTGGAGGGCTCTGCCATGAAATGTGAGGTAATTGGGAATCCAGCACAGTCTGCTCCAATTCACAAGGCTCTTCTGCCTGATTGTGTCCCTTACTGTCCCCCACAGAAGGCCACAGGCACAGCTGGCTTTGGGTTTGACACCACACAGACAGACAGAGGCAAATCCTGCCTCAGCCTATTGCAGCTTAAATATTCACATTGTACAGAGAGTTACAGAGGAAACACTACAGCAAATAACTTAATTCCCGAGGTCAGGTCAACAGCTTGTGAAATTATTGCAGATAGCGGTATTTTTGTGATTTGAAAACCAATTGGTGCATCCCTAAGTGGATAAATTAACACTTAACTTGTTAGATCATTACATCCTTAAGTTATTATATTGTTATATCCTTGGACTGATAAATTGTTATATCTCAAGTTATTACATTGTTCCACAATCAAGTTGTTACCCTGTTTCTCCTTCCTTCTATTTTAGACTTCCTTTTGAGGAAATAATTTTTAATGAAACCTAAAAGTATTTCTTTGAAATTGCCAAAACTGTCTTTTCTTCCCCTTCAATTTCCTTAAAGATTTTAGAGTAGGTAAAAGGTGGGTTTAAGTTCTTCCACCCCAGATACTCATCTCTGCCAGAGACCTGGGTTCATTAAGCAGTTTGCTGTCACATAACTTTGACCAAAGAGTTTTGCACCATCCCTGCCATCAGTTCTACCAGCCCAGTTCAAAAGAAGAGCTGAAAAATGAACAAATATACTGATTTTCAAGCTGGTGTTCTTCCCCCTGGCCCAAGTTGCTTTTCCTCCCTGCCATGTCAGGAAACAACATCCATGGTACCATTTGCCTTTATCATATTTACACTGCAATGATAATTAATCAAATCCAACCCGGTGACAGGCAGCAGGGAGAACAAACGCATACATTGATATAAACAAGGAAATGCACAGTGAAACAGTGCAGGAAAGGGAGGGAAGGAGGAAGATTTCTCACCTTCAACAAAGTGCAGGAGGGCTGCGAGCTCTGCAGGGATCTCCAGCAGCCCCACGTCCTGGTGAGGGAAACAAATCAGTCACTGGCTGCTAGCAGAGGAACCACATGAAAACCCTGAGCTGAGACTGGGTGAATCTGCCTTGGAAAAGCTGCCAGGACAGGGATGGAGTATCTGAGCCAAAGTAGGAACTTCTGCCTCCACAACATTCAGAACCTCTGCAAACAGGGAGACGTCGCATGAACACAGCTGTGTGACATGGGGTCAGCATCAGAAGGGAAAGGGGAGTAATTCCTAAATGGAAAATCACCTGCCACAAGGGGAATGACAGAAAAGTTGGCTTTCTTTGACTCATCTCTCATTCCCGTCAAGTCTGGCATATTGCAGAGATTGCACCTGAAGGGTAAGGGCCGTTTCCTCATGCACTTTCCTGACATTTTTCTTTTGATTTTTCAGTATCCAAAAGTGCTACAGCATAAAAAGAGACCTGATTCTGATCTTTAATGTATGTTGGAGGTTCCTAAGAAAGCTCAGATCTCTACCTGGGTAATCCAGATGAGAATCTGGCTAAGGAGACCTGGATTTTTCACTGACTTGCACCTTGCACTCCTGCACGGTAGGAAGCAAATGGGTCAATGAAACACAGTGTATCAGCATCACTGCATCTAGAGCCTGCTCAGGGCACTTCAGATAGAGCCACTCAGATTAAGCACTATAAAACCAAGCCAAAGTCACAAAGCCTGAGCTTTTGGGGTTTTTTGGTTTCTTGTTTTTTTGGGTTTTTTAACGATCTGCATAGTAAAGCCTCTTGTCACCAGCACATTATCCTGACATCTCTCTCCACATAAAACTTAAAGACAGATTAACAGCATTTTTGATGAGTTCAATTTTGCTCATGAGAATATACTTGATTTCAAATCTGGCTTTCCAATGGTGTATTCAGGAAGTGGACTGTGAAATTCCACAGTTCTGGATCCATACCTGACGAAGAAGGTGATACAAGAGCACACAGGGCTAATTATTCTTGTTACTGACAGTCCTATACAGAATTGTGGATAATATCAATTCAGATTCCCTTGATACAGACACTGCAACAAATGTGTGTCTGGTCTAGACACATAAATACTGGCATTAGTTAGAAGTGTTGATACAGGCTAAATGTGTTATGAAGCCTTTAATACATCCCTTCCTCTACATCAGCTTCTGTTAATATATTTATGCAGGATTGTCTCATTCCCACCCTTCACAATAGAACATGATCATCAAAAATAATCTTCCCTCCACCTCTGAAGACCAGGTCCAGTGGTGTGAACAAACACAGTGCTCTGCCTCAGGACTGATTTACGATGCCTGGCTGTGCCCAGAGTTTGGGAAACACTGAACTTATGAGGTATTTCTGCATTAGAAGGCCCTTTATACCATCTAACCTGCATTCTGTACTAGGTTCCACACAAGTGTGTACCCCCTCCAGATGTTCTGCTGTTCCCCAGCAAATCTGGGCTGAGGAGGCACAAGGGACAGAAAACACCTGGAGAACAAGATTTTTTTGATCTCAGACCCTCCCAGACCATTTGACAACTCACCATTCCGTGGCTAGGACTACTCTCTGTGTCACCACAGGCCAGGGAGCTCCTTCTTTGTTTCCTTTCCTCTAACTCGTGCTGCTTGGAGATGAAAAGGGGATGGAGGGTGGGAAAAGATCTGTATGAAGTCACTTCCAGCTATTCTGGGGGCAGATGCTGTGGGTGGCAGGAGATGGTGCCCTGCTCCAGCAGACAAAATGACAGAACAGCTACAGAGCTTTCTTGGGAGCCCAACACATGGGTTTGGGTATCGAGAAGGGGCTGCCCAGGCAAAGACCTGAGCTTTGCTGAAACACCTCCTGCCCTGCACAACTCAACAGCGAGAGCCTCAAGCACCTGCCCAGCATCCTGCCACACCTTCTCTTGCTGAGCATTTGATGTGGCTCAGGACAAAAGCATCCAGCAGCTGCCAGAAATATTCACCCGTCTCCTTCAGCATCAAAGCACATGGTAACAGCCTGAACACGGACAGATGAACTTGTCCATGGAAAGGAAACCCTTTAGAAAGATGGGAGGGATACCAAAAGCTAAACTCCCTCACAGCTCTGCCCTTTTTCACCCGTTCTGTTGTTCCCCAGCCTCATCACTCACCTGACTCCTACTCCGAGATGGGGAAGGAGGGTCTCTGTTTCTGTCTCTGTCTCTCTGCTGCCTGTCAGTGGTGCAGAGCAGTGTGACTACATGGGAGGTTGAGGGCTGGGCTGAGAAAGACAGTAACAAGCTAAAGTCCAAAGGGCAGGGCTGTGTGGTGGGTGGAAAGGTGGAACTTTGCAGGAGGTGAACTTTGAGACCTTTGCTGCTGCTACTGCATGTACAGAGACCTCAGCAAACAAACACTGAAGGAAGAGAAACAGATTCAAAAGAGCTGCACTGTTGTGGTTACCTGGGAGAGAAAAAACTGGATCCTGTCCAAGTGGGAAGGGCAAGAAACAGAACAGAAACTCGTGCTTTTCTGGGCATGGCGGGAGAGGAGGCACCTCTGCAGGTTTGTATCAACACCATTGTCCTTAACCCTCTGCCCCACCATGCCCTCAGACATGCCAGGAGCTGTGCTGGGTCCTCCCCTTGTGAAGGCTGACAGCTGTGACATTCCTGTTGCTACTCTAAGGATGAGTGTTCTGATCTCCTCTTTCCAATTTTATTTTAATAGTTTGTGCAGAATACATTATACCCATTTGACAGAACTATGGCTCTCTCCTGTACACCATTTTCCATCTTCTCAAAAATCTGCCATTCTGTTCTCACCCCAGCTGATTTCCAAGAGGCCAAGGGCTTGAGCAGCCTGAGGCAGCTGTAAGGGATCAGGGAAGGATCATTGTGGACTGAAAAAATCTTGCATTTCAGTCACCATCAGAAATTTAACCAGGCAACAAAAAGAGCAAGATGAATGAATGGTTCCTTACAGCTTGAGCAGAACAGTATCTCTGAAGACCACAGATGCAACCAGCTCTTGTCTCATACAGAGCACCCTGGAGAAGCCAGACCCTTGAATCAGCTGTGTTTGTAATACCTGTGCCAATTCTGAATGTCATCTAGAGAGAGAAGGCTCCAGCCTCTGTGTTTCCTTCATTTGACTACATTTATGTCACACAGAAGGTGAAGGACATGTCACTGGATCATTCCTAACAAACCTTCCAAAGCCATCCCTGCCCTGGCCTCACCCAGTCCTTAGCTCGCTCTGCTTAGGGCAGAAATTGCCTCTCCTGTACACCTTGCTCTGAGGGCTGTTGTTACCTGCCAGCGCTTCCTCCTTTGAATCAAAGGTCTGGAGATTAAAATCAGGGTTTTAAATTGCACCAAAGTCTTCTTCAGCCTCCTGTAACGCTTCCTAGAGGATGAGAAAAGAATTACCTAATGAGGGAAGCATCAGCCGCAAACATATTGAGCATGCCAGGAGCCACCACGAGGAGGGGCCTGGACACCCCCACCTGGCTGTCCCTTGGCAAGGCCAAAGGGCTGTCCCTTGGCTGGCCTTTGACCCCTGACCTTGCCTGGTAACCTCGGAAGTGAGCCTGGATGACCGTGACTTTCTCCTGGAGGACACGGAGGCGCCGGCGGTGAAGGAGGTGTCGGAATTTCCTCTGCAGAGTGACAACAGCCCAGCTCTGCCTCTGCAGCCGTCGTCTCTCCAGCAGCTGCCTGGCCTTCTCCTTCAGAAACACCTGGGCAAAGACAGCAGCTGCTGACCCCCGAGGGAAGCAGCAGCTTCTCCCAGAGGTGATCAATGAAAAAAACTGCTGGTTTATCCCTTTGTAGCCTTCAAGGGTTCTTGCTCAGGAAACTGGGGAGGGCAGGAGGCACAGGTGTAGTGCCATCCAGAGATGGATGCATCTGTGGTGGACAAGGAATCAGGGAGTGGTGAAGGTTAGCAGGCAGCAAAAGTAGAAGCCCGGGAATGCTGGGTACACAAAGGACTTGGCCATGCTACAGTAGCCTGGAACTGGAGTCTCCTGTTAATCAGAAGTGCTAAAAATCCCTCCTTAGCACTTGAGACAAGAGGCAAAGGTGAGAGGGGAAGGTGTACAAAGCCCTCCCTCTTTGGGCAGGCTGAACTCCTCTCTGTGCTTTGCCAGCCTGGGAATGGCTGGGTGGGGCTCTGCAATCCAGATGGGATTCTCTGCAGGCATCACCTTTGTCACTCCAATCTGATAGAGATCCGAGGGGTTCCCCAGCACGTGAGCCAGCACTGCTGCACAGCCTTCTCTCTGCTCCAGGCTGCTGCGCCTGCTCCCAGCCAGGAGCCCGTACCTGGAACAGGAGGAGCGGGTGTGGCAAAATCCAGGGCTGTACGTGGAGCCCTCAGAGAACAAATCATCCAGGGCCAGGACATCCCAAGCCAGGACACCCCTGTACCTGGCCAGGAAGCTCTGGAATGGCAGACGGACTGGGTATCCCTCCCTCTGAATGTGGATTGCCTCCAGGATCCCGGAATGTCGCAGCTGACATCTGACATATTCCACATCAAAGATATTCGACAGCTGCCAAGATAAAGCAGAAGAAAAAATGAAAAACAAGAAATAAAGGAAAACTAAAGGAAGAAGACTGCAGGCAGGGAGTTTGGAAAGAGTCTCCTTCTCTTGTCCTGTCCCTGGATTGGGTCTTGCCATGGGCTGTGGGCCATGGAGCACAAAGCCCAAGGAATACTTTGGTGTCCAGCTGACCCTGGCTTCTGCTCCTGCAGCACAGGATTAACTCACAATGGCCACAGGGGAGGAGGGGACACAGAACAGGGAAGAAAAGTCTCGAGCTATCAAATGAAACAAAGAAGTTTAAATCCCAGCTGTGAAAGGAGAGCTGTGGGTGAAGAATGAAGGAACTGAGGGACTCCTTGAGGAGGTCAGGGTACTGCCCTACCTTCCTGGGATTAGGGGTGATGCACCGGATGAAGAAGGCATGGCTCCTGGAAAACAGAAGGAAGAACCTCAGGTCACCCTCCTTTTTGTGCTGACCCTGGAAGACTTCACACTTCTGGGTGGCAACAGCATCTCTCACCCTCTCAGCTTGGCTGTGAGGTCCTGCAAAGACTGCTGGAATTTGGACACCAGTGTGGAAGCCTGAGGCCTGAGCCCTTTGCTCCTGGCCCCCAGCTCCCTTTGCTGATTATAGGCAGCTTTAGCCCTTTGGAAAATATGAGACACCACCTGCAAAAACAAAGAAATTACCAACACTCTCTGAACTATGTGGAAAGAAGAATCTCTTCCACCTGAAACTTAAGGGGGGCATTTTCCCTTGGCTCTGGCAGTGTCAGGAATACAGCTGCGTCCTCAGGCAGTTTGTGTGTTTTATGTATAAAATGCATCAATTGCAGGCAAAGACAATTTGCTCAATTCCCAAGTGAATTCAGTAAAATAAATCTTGTGACTTCTCCATGTTCTCCTGTCACCTGATCAGGAGCTTTCTGCTTCTCACATAAAGACAATGAGTGGATCACTGGGTGTCTGCAATAGAGATCTTCCTCCTGAGCCACTGCTGTACCTTGAGGCGGCTCTGGGAGAAGATATCCAGCACCTCTGGCCGCAGCTGGTCACGGTTTTTATTGAGAAACTTGTGGACCTGCAGAGGCAAAGTCTGATTTAATGCACCATTCAGACCACTCAGACAGGCAAACACCCCTGTTACACACACTTGGGCTGGGGACAGGCAGCTGGAGAGGTGGAACAAGGGGAAAGCCCTGGAGAATGAAGCTGGTTCTTCCTGCTGCCACCAGGGTGGAAGGGACAATGACTTCTGCTTTAAGAAGGGATTGCTCCTTTTCTCCTTCACATCACCCAGCAGGCTTCGAGCTCTCACTTTTTTTCCCAGCAGCAAGAGCTTTCCTGCATTTCCAGGGCTCTGGGGCTGTTGTGTCACTGAGGGCAATTCCTATTTTGCTTCTGCTCAGAGACAGCTTAGTTGGCTCTCTTAATAGCAATGTCCTCTCTTGTGATACACTGATGCTCTAGAGGGTTGTGCAGCCACAAGGGGAGAGCTCTGATCACAGAGCTGCTCCATCAGAACACCCACAGCTTGTCCCCAGGATGGGTTATTTCTCCAACTGCTCCAAGACCCTGCCAGCTCACCTGGTAGGTGACAGGGCCAGCATAATGCTGCACAGTGAACTCTGGCAGAGGCAGCTTGGGCTTGGTGTACCAAGGGCTGTTTCCATGGTGGTAATGGCACTTCTGGAGGAAAGTGTGGTCGGTGGCCTGTAAAGGAGATGACAAACACATTTCCTGATGCTGTGGCTGAAAAGCCACTGTTAAACCGAAGGTGTAAAAGCATTGAATGCTAGTGCAACCATTCTGGAAAACAGCCTCAGCTTAACCATCCTGTGAAAGGGAACCCAAGAGAGGCTGAGAGCTCCTCACCTGAGTCAGGGATGTCTGGTCATCCAGGATGCACAGGATGCCGTGGGGCTTTGCAGTGAGGAAATCCAAGCATGACTCGCTGTACGTCTTGGAAATAGGAATCCAAGCTAACTGCTCCTGGCTGTATTCCTCCTGCACGTTAAAGACAAACCCAGCCATGCAAACAAGGACAAATGGAGGAAACTAACAGAGGGATTCGGGTTATTTATCAGGAAGTTAGTGTTTCACTGCTGTTAGGAATTTGCCTAGAATTGTCTGGTTTTGTCTCATGAAACTTCTTCTAAAGCCACTAATGATTTTCCTTATTTGAGAGAGGAAGGCTGCTAAGCTGAGTGATAAAGTGAACTGTAGAAGGCAACAAGTCTGATAAATACACTTTCATCCCCAGGACTTAAGTGGTACAGAAAATGCTATGAAGAAGCCAAATGGCCTTTAAAAGTACCCACTGAGGTCTGGGCTCTTTGACCCCGACCAACTTACTTATAAATTCTAGAAAAGGGAGCAAGGTGCTGACAAAATCTCCTTTCCTTAATTTATTGCAGAATTAGTAAAAGATATTAAATAGGCAGGTTTTTGGAGTAGGATTCCATGGATATTGCTTAAGAGGATCATCCAGTTTCTTGCTCCCTGCTGAGGGATATACTGAGGATGCCTCAGCAGGGAGTTCCACTGAGTTCCACTTACCTCTTCCTGGGCAATGACAGTCTGGCTGAAGAACCACTGGAGGTGCTCATTGGCAAAGTTGATGCAGAGCTGCTCTAAGCTGTTCACCTCCAGATCCTGCAAAGATAAGAAGGCATCATCCCTTCCAAGGCCCGGGGAGCTGTGGCTCCCTGTAAATGCTGCCCAGAATGAACTGGGCTGAGCTGCTGGTTTTGGTCAGTGTGAGTGAACCCTGACAGTTCAAACCATCTTCTGTCTGGTTTGCAAGCTCTCAGCCTGGCTTACTGACTGGGCTGAACAGCAAGAGGTGAGACAAGCTGTGAAGGAGCATAAAGAAGAAGAGATCTACTCTTGGATGCACAGCCCCATCTCTGTATTACCTTGTTTTCAGCATTCTTTGGGACACAAAGGTTTTAACAGGAGTCCTAAGTAAAATACTCCAAGGCCTTGATAAGCACATGCCCTCACTGCCCAGGCCACAGCAAAGGAACATGAAAAATAACCTCAAACCCATGGATGTCCACAATGCCCATGGCACAGTCAGACTCCCAGGGAGCCAACCACTCATTGACCCTCAGCAGCAGCCACTCGAAGAGCAGGTAATACAAAGCCTTGGCAATGGAGTCCCTGAGTGGGAGAGGGGACAAGAACCAGTTACTGCAAAGACAGCACCCCTGGGTGCATCTGGCCCACCCAGACATCAGCAGAAGTCACCTGGCATCAATGGCTCCTTCTACCGACAGAGGGGTGAAGATCCGATCGTAAGATGTAACCTGGATACATAAAGAGACAGAATTTACTGTTATTATCTCACAAAACCACATTTTTTTAATCCACAAGGAAGTTAACCCAGTTAATAAATGGATTTTTTTTTTCTATTTGGCTGAGAATTCACCCAGGTATCAAAAGAAAAACTAAATCCAGAATTTTGATGTCAGAGGTGAAGCCACTCACGTCAGAAAAGAGCCCTCATAGATGTGAGTTCTGCCATATTTACAGAGCTGCCTTGAGGGGTTCAGCCCATCCCAACTATTTTATTCCTGCTGTTACCTCCCATATTTTGAGCCTTCTAAGGTTAGGCCATTGGGACAGGACATCCCTTGCTTCAGGAGGAATGAGAAACCACCAGGAAGGTACTCACAGTGACACGGTGAGTGACAGCACTCTGCAGGAATTCTGCTGAGACACACAACAGACTGGCCACAATCTGAATCTCGGTGTCACTGGCGAGGGCTGCGTGTTCAAAGGATCCTTTCTAAATAATAAAGCGTTCTTTATTATAAATATATATTACTATATATTATAGATAGGAACAATGGATGGGATACAAGATCCCTCTTGTATTAACATTCTCAACAGCACCTCAGCTGCACGGAGCTGGTCACAGCCTGGGCAGAACACCAGGTTCATTCTGGCTCCTTAAATAGCCACCCAAGCTCTAATGACCTCCGGTTGCCTCCCATCTTCTGTCCCTGCCTAGATCAGTCTAGAGCCCAAGACTGAAGGGCCAGAAAGGTCTTCAAAGGATGTCATCCTCAGTCAGGAATCATGTCCTTGGTCCCACCACATGGGATAACAGCAATATTCAGCACAAATACCCCATTCCCAAGCTGTTGGGGATACTGTACCTCATAGGAGGTAAAGCAGATGTTCCCCAGCTGCAGAATGGCAGCCAGGACAGCCCAGGTGGAGCTCAGCTGATCCTCTGAGAGGCTGATTCCCTCCAGAGCTTGCACCAAGACCAGAAAATCCTGACTGTCCTCCTTCCCCAGGACCTCACATGCTCTGCCCTGAGAGAAAAGGGACAGATAATGGTGATCAACCCCTTTAGGCCCAGGCAAGGGAGTAAGACAGCATCAGGAATCTTCAGAGAAGTAGTTCAATGTTTTAAGGACTGGAGGAAACTGAAGATATGAAAGACACCACTTGTAAGGGGCCAGTCTCTTTTCTCTCCGGAGTATTGAGATTAAGATCTCTCTTACCCACACATGCCAAGTTTCTGTTGGAATTGCAGTACAAGCTCCCCAGGATTCCCCTAAAGGTCACAGAAATCCTGGGTCAGGGGGGCCTGCAGAACCTGTTTGTGTTCAAGGGCATTATTCGACCTTAGCTGCCAGCTTTCAGCAGATTTTGGTGAGATAAGGATGAGGTCCAGGCAGCCCTCGGGCTTCTTGCCAAGATCCAAGATAGATTTTGTCAGTCTCTGCTACCTCCTTTGTGCATAATCGGATCTTTTTCCCTTTCCTTCTCTGCAGTAGGCTGGGATCTTCCTGTTAATTATCACCTTTAAGATTTTGTTTTACAATGCTTTGCCAGCCAACAACCATTAATCACTCATTAAGGGCTGGGCCCTTAATTGCCCTCCGTGCTTGAGTCATTAATGGTACTTGTCCATTCCTCGCCTGAAGGCGAGGTGATAGCAATCACTATTGAGGATTCCTCCTGACCGCATCTGCTGGGAAGAATTTGAATTTGCCACCTGGGAATGCTGAGTAACGCTGAAATAGGAAAAATCTCTTGCTATTGTTGTGACCTCCTTGATTATGGAAAACAATCTTTAAAAAACCCAAACAAAACAAAACTCACACCCACCAAAAAAAAAAAAAAAAAACCCCCCCCCCCAAAAAAAAAAAAAAAAAAAAAAAAAGTGTTACAAGGCTGTGACTTGATGTAAGTCTGACAAACAAATTCAATTTAAATAATTGCAATCAGCAGTATATTTCAGTGGTTTAAAATCTGCACCCATTGACTCAGTCAATAAAGCAAGTGTTTTGCAGAAGGTAGAAAGAAATCTTCCCTGCTTTTTGCAGTCCCACAGTAAATTACAAATGCAAGGAAAGGCAATGAGAAAAGGGGTTTTACACCACACGATGGAGCCGTGAGTCTACACAACGACTCCTTGTTAAAGACCGTCCTTTCAGAGTAGAAGGCGCCCGAAAGGTGAGAAAAAGATCACAAAAGAGACAAAGATGTTGATTCTTAGTTCAGGTGTGAGAAGGAGCAGAGCTGACTTTGGCATAGTCCTGAGAGTCCTTCGCAGGGGAGCGAAGTGATTTGGTGCCTCTCTAACCAAACAGAGCGGATGCCGTGGCCATTTCTCTCTGCCAGCTGCTGCAGAGCACCCTCAGCTCACTCACCTGGTTCAGGTAAAAGTAGGACTCTGCCTCCTGCAAGTACATCTCCTCTTTCTGCTCCACGGGCAGCCCTGCCAGCAGCTCATAAAATACGTGGTAGTTCCTCTCACCATGGGCCTGATGGGACACATTCATGGAGTTGATCCATATTTAGCTCCAAACCCCTACAGAACACACTCACAGAGCAGGACACGGATTCTGGGGTCAGCAGGATGAAGCCAGAACCACTTAATTGGAAAAGTTTCCAGGGTTTCCCACTGACACCTTAAGAACATTCCATCTGAGAGCAGTCCTTTCCACACAGCTCTCATATTTGACCATTTCCACACTCCAGACATTAAGAAAAACGAATTGAGGGAAAATTCAGCTTTCAGTAACCCCTAATAAGTGGCTTAATCCTACCTGTGTGATACAGAGAAACCTCCTATTTTATTCAAATAAAATAAGTGATCACCCTGTGCTACACAGAGGGGACACAGTTCTTGCTAACAGAAGAAACAGAAAGAAATTCTCATACTAATTCCCACCCCTGTTGCTTAACAGTAAATTTAAGATTAAATGTTAATAAGGGAGAGAGGGGGACACTGGTCCTCACCTGAAACACCACACGAGATTTCTCCAGCAGGTACTGGGAGATGGATGTTCCCACCACGATACCACTGAACATAAGACAACAGATCCCATTAGGAGCTGGGGACAGGTTTTCTGCAGACTTGTGTCTCTGCAGATAAGAATGATCTGAGGGATATAATCTACATGAATTTCCAAAATATTTTTGACAATATTGTGGGACTTTCAGGGAAACCAAGGAATCATAGAATAAGAAGGAAAGTTCTAACGTGGGTAGGAATAAAGGTGAATCCTCTTAACAGTCTGAAACAACCATTAGAGTTCCACAAAGTGTCTGTGCCTGACCTGTGTTTGTAACAGAGGGTTTGATAAGTGACCTAAAAGATGAGCTGAAAACAGCAATGGGACAAATCTTCCTGTTTGTATGAAATTATTCAAGGCAATGAGGATGAAGGCCAACTCTGAATAAACGCAGGCAGACCTTACAGTGCAGAGTGAGCAGGAAAATGGCACATGAAACCCACTGTAGATAAGTGTGATGGGTACAGACCCAGCTTCACATATAAACAGAAAGGCCCCAATTTAACCATTGCTTCTTAGGACTGAGACCTGAGGGTTTTGATAGACACTTCCATGAAAGAATCAGCTCAGTGCTTGGCAACAGCCAGGAAAAAACCCCAAACAAACCAACCAAACCCAGAAGTTAGAAAGGAAGGAGGCTTAAAACAGAAAGGTGTTTTTCCACAGAACTGGTTAGACCTGTGGAACACTTGTTGAAGGCTGTTGAAGAGGCGTCAAGTTTGTATGAGTCCAAGAGGAAACTGGAAAACCTCAAGAGACTTAGGGAAACTCCTGAGCTGCTGCAAATGTTAAAGAGCTCACGGGGTGTTAGGGAAAAGCATGGTGTGTGCTTGGGCTGTCCTTGCCTCAGGACACAGCAGGGTATCAGATGGGACCTTGGTATAAACCAGTTCAGCCATTCTTATTTTCTTAATTTAACACTCATCTTGAGAAATAAGATCTGTTGTTTTGTGGAGGAAACACAGAAAAAGCAAAATAGGGGTGTAAACTCATCCTCTTGCTGATGATAACAAGAGTGAAGGGGAGGGAGGGTTATTGTGTGAGCTCTCAGCACTGCTCCACCTGGTCTCACCCAAGGAGCTGGAGGGACCCCGAGGGGATTCCTCTACTCACTGTCGCAGGTGGACATTCAGCAGCTTTCCAAAACGGCTGGAGTTGTCATTGAGGATGGTTCTTGCATTTCCAAAACTCTCCAGGATAGGTAGGACATGGCAGGGCTGTAAAGAAAAGAGGGAGGGAACACTTCAGTAGCAATCACAGGTTTTTAAACTCAAAAGGGGCTTATGTACCTGTCAGTTTGAAAATATTTTAAAAAATGGGATTTCACTGGTATAAGTCTCACATGGGTAAAAGATGTATTTTTAAATGTCTCCAGATATCATTATCTCTAGCCAGTGGTGAGTTGCTCTGTGAGCTCTTTACCCTTGCTGCTATAACCTTTCACTTTACTTCTGCTCTGTGTTTGTTCAGATTCACCTCCCAGACTCTGCTAAAAGCTCTCCATGGCAGCTACCAGCTCTCTGTTCCAACAGATACAGCACTTTTCACAGCATCAGATCTCCCAGGTATTAAAATACAGAACTACAAATACACCAGCTGTCCTCGTGTCTTTATGGCAGCTTCACCTTGGACCACAAACCCTCCCAAGGGCAGCCAAAGAAAGAGCAGCAGCAGCACGGCCTCTCTCCCCTGTCTTTGGCTTCTCTTCCCTGCCCAACCCTCAGGGCCTCCAGCCAAGCTCACTTGCCTGTTACCTGTCTGATCCTGTGGCTGTCAGATCCCTGGTACAGCGTGGTCAGGTATTGCACAATGGCTTTGGCAGCTTCTGTTTTGCCTGATCCACTGTGCCCGCTGCAGGAGCAAGAGGTGGAGAAGGTGGCATCAAAACAGAGGTACCTGATGTAGGCACATCAGAGGCCCTGCTACAGCAAATGAGAGGGGTTGTGCTGAGTTACAGCTGAAGATCTATCACCCATTGCTTGAAACACTGAGACAACCTGACAAAATGGGCTCAAACAGGATTCCACTGGGAAAGAGACTCCTTTCTCTCCCACTCCTCTGAACTGAAGTGAAACTAAATTCAAACTGTATTTGCACAGAGTGAAATAAAAATCCACCTTATCCAGGTTCTCCACTGGCAACCCTCAGGTAAGAGCCAGAAGGATCAACTTACAGACGGCGAAATAGAAAAGTGGAAGTTTTACATTAAAAAATTAAAGGGCCTTAAACAAAACCCTTCACTTCCTACCTGATGATGACACACTGCTCCTGCCCTGACGACTGGGACAGCGTGTAGGCCATCTCTGCTATGGCAAAGATGTGTCTGCATGGACAGAAAGAAATCCCCGTTAACTGAGCCAACATTTCCACCTCAAAAGTGCAGCACCAAAAGGTTCCTCATCAGGGATCTACATTAGAGATGGGCCAGTGTCTCGATCAAAGAGACTTCACCTAAAAATCACAGAATGGTTTGAGCTGGAGGAACCTTAAAGACCATCTCATTCCTCTGCCATGGACAGGGATGACTTCTGCTAGACCTGGTTTTTCCAAGCCCTGTCCAGCCTGACCTTGGGCACCTCCAGAGATGAACTTTAGCTCTGTAGAATTACAGGCCCAAGCAACTACAGCTTTGCTAAATGAGCTGTTCATTTCCTGAGACATTCATCCTGCTCTACCAGAGAATTGGAGGAAAATAAAATAGTTTCTAGAGCACAAACAGAACAGAGTTTAGAGAGTTATTTCAGAGAGAGAAACATACGGGGCATTTTTTGAGAGAGTCCCTTGCTGGTACTTGGTAGCCACATCTTCGGAGTAGATACTGAGGTCTTTGAAAGGATTCACAGAAATCAAAATTTGCCCAATGTAAGTCTAGGACAAAAATAAGAAAGGGAGAAAAAAATCTGGTGGCTTCTTAGAATTTTCTGAATGAAGAATGCAGCTGAATGCATATATTAATACAAATATACAAATTCCTGTTAAAGGAATATTGTTTATTCTGACTATATTGCCAGCTTATCCAGGGCACAGCTTTTCAGTGGTCATTTTCACATCTCTGTCATTCATAATTTGAGAGAAGTGAGCACTCACTGGTCTGTGGTCATCTTCTCTGGCCACTATCTATTCTCCAAGCTCCACATGAAATTACAGGCACAGGTTTGAACATTTGAGTCAGTAAATGGAAAAGAGAACAATTAATCATCCAGAACCAGATCTGGACTGCAACACTGTGAAATGTTTGCAGAAACTCTGAGGTTTCTTCTCAAGATCGACAATTTTTAACTCAGAACTTCTCTGTTAAAATAGGAGAGTCCCACTAGAAGCAGCTGAGGCTAAAAAGGAGCCCAAGTATGCTAACAGGTTGGCAATTATACCAAAATTTCAGAGAAACTCTGAAACTTTCAGATTTTAATGCAAATATTTCATGCAACCTGATTTTTGAGGAAAAGCTGGGTGAGTATACTTTTTATCATTGTTCCCAGTAACGAGTGAGATCCTTGGTGCATTATTAAAGCTTGATGGCATAATATAAATTATTTTCTCTTCGAGCTCGTTGCTCAGAATGAATAAGCACTGAAGAAAACCAAACCAAACATCACTATCCATACATAAATGAGATTGCGATGGAACCTCTTCTTCAGGCACAGCAGGACTGAGCTCTCACAGACTTCCCTAAAAACAGAGGAAAGGACTCATCAGCCATGAATGTGTTAATAACAAATATTAACCTTTCTGCCCTCCCAAGGATCACAGAATATTCTGAGTTGGAAGGGACCCACAAGGATCATCGAGTCCAACTCTTAACTGAATGGCCCACATGGGGATCAAGGATTTTGTGGGAAGCTGGGACTCTTCACTGATTTCATGTGGTTCCAACATATCCAGGATTAAACACATCAGAGAATGGAGCATTCAAAGCTCAGAACTTCCTCTGTGTGATCACAGGTCCTCGCACAGCCTTTACAGGTGTTTGTCTCTACAGGATGACGGGAGGGGAGGATGTGTGAGGAGCAGTGTCAGGGGCTCCTCTTTCAACAACAGCAGTGAACCAGCAGTTTAACAGCTCTTAAAGATGTAGGACCTGAGTTTTTCACAGCTGAAGGCAGCAGGAGTCACTAAAGCCACAGATGGAATGTTAGTAGGCAAAGAACATAGAAATGTGCTTCTCATCCTGCAAGATGTCCTTTCTTACCACTCACTTCACGCAATAAGAATGGCATGTTAAATTCCCAATTCTGTCCTTCTGCTACACCACAGAAGTCACATCAGCCTCTAAACCTAATTTCCCCTACCCACTGAGTATTTTGGGGTTTTTTAGAGCCCATTGTAGGACTGGGAACCATTTGGCAGGAGAGACAGAGTTGCAGGGATGGAGCTGTACAGAAGCCTGTTAACCAGGCGGAGCTACTGGCTCTGACTGCAGAGCTATGGTATTCATCCAATTAATTCTATTTGCTCCCAAGGAGAAAAAAATTTATTTTCTCCTATCTAGCTAAGGATCTAGAATGTGTTTTCTGTTGTTGAGCCACCTTTGCAATATAAGAAGCAAACCCCTGTGACCTGAATGAGCTGCATACACTGGGGACACCTACTCCAGTCTGGTCAGATCTTCAATCTCCTCAACTTCTGCACAGTCCTCTTCACACATGTGCACCTGAAATGCACAGATACATGACTGAAAATCAGGGGAAGTTCAGTTCCATTCCAGGACTGGGGACAACACCCGTACCTGTTTCTGCGTGAACTCCATCTCCAGCAGGTTGTCAGCAACATCTTCTGCCTCCCACTGGTCCTTGCAGACCCTCACACGGCTGCTGGCCAGCTGGGGGTCCTTGGAGATGGCCCATTTGCTCAGGTTCTCGATGGTTGGCCGTGGCAGCAGCAGCTCAGAGTTCAGCCACGCTGCAGGGTCACATCCCTGCCCCTGCTGCCGGGACCAGTGCACACAAGGAGTGACCATGGATCCTGCAGTCTGGAGGACACCTGAACCCTCTTTGACATCTACCTCGCTGCAATAACCTAATGTATGAATTGGCTCCTCTTCCTGATGTGGGAGGGAGCCCTGCTCACTCTTTCTCTGGCTTGGACCCATCAGAGATCTGGGAAGGTCGCATTTGAATCTGCAACCCTGTTGCACAGGAGTGGCAGATTTTCTCTCTGATGGACATTTCAGTTTCTCTAGGGAACAACCATTGCCAGAGCCCCTGAACAGGGAGTTCTTAGCCTTAACCAAGCTGTGGACTCTGGGGAACACTACAGCAAACTTGGCATCAGTAGCACTGTTCTTCTCATCTGAGCATGGAAAGGAACTGGTTCCATGAAGAGGGGAACCACCAGAAGGAAAATCAACGTGTCCCACTTCCTCTACCATTTCAGGACCACCTTTCCCCTCCCCTAATGAAGCAGAAGATCCTTTGTCCCTCAGCTCAGCCCTCCCCAGCTGTCCAGCTGCACCCGGGAAGGCTTTGCCAGACCGACCAACCCACCCAGCAGTGCTCAGAATCCGGATTGCCATTCTACTTCTGAATCCAAAAGGTTTGCTGCTCCTCTTCTTCCCAAATTTCTTCAAGAGCCATCTGGAGATACCAATTGCATGTGCCACAGTCAGCAGTCGAGCTTTCAGCCTTGCTTTTTTGGCAGGTTTTTGGCCAAGCCAGCTGGTGACTTTTCTAAAAGCAGAACGGGTGTGCAAGTGCTTGGATCCTTCCCCACCATGCACAGGTTCTGTTTCAGAAGGTGCCTCTACAACCACTTCTGCTTTCTCTTTTTTTGCCTTTGTAGGCTGACCTGAACTCTGTTTAACTTTTCCAATAACTTTTCCAACTTTCTTCTTCTTTCCAGGGAGCTGCTTATCAGACGATTTTTCTGTAATGGTGGAGCAGCTTGAAGTATTTAATCTTTTCTCTCCAAAACTCTGAGCTGTGTTGGGTTCTTTTTGTTCACTGAGAGTTTCTCGAGTCATGGGTTTTGAACAGATGCTTTCAACATTGTTCAGGTCTGAGCTGGGTCCCAAGGCCATTTGGGCAGGATTTGGTTTCTGGCTTGGTGAGAGTTTGGTCTCAGCGTTTTTATGCTGGTTTTCCAGACTGAGGGGGATTTGGCATCGAGAAGAACATTTCTTTGTAAGCATCAGTGCTGGTAGGCCCTGCCTACTGCAGTCTGAACTGTCCCTCTGTCTACGTCCAGCCCCTTCACCTTGTTCTGGGATCTCGCACTTCCCAGGTTTCTCCTTCAACGTCCTCTGCTCCTTGGAGAGGAAAGAGCCATATTCCAGCTCTCTGCCTTCATCATTCACCTTCTCTTCCTGTTCATATGTGCTAAGGTGAACATGGAGTTCTGCTTTCACAGCATTTGGGAGTGGTTCTGGTTCATTTTCTTTTACTTCATCAATGTTCTTTGCAGAGCTGCTCTCCCCACTGCTGTCAGAATTCACATGTCCATCTTTTGATATATCTTCAACTCTGTCATTTTCTAGTATATTTTCCTTGTCTACTTCAATATTTTCCCTGTTCCTAACACCCTTAACTTGGAGTCCTGAAGTGCTTAACTGATCACATGCCTCACTGCTCTCAGCTGGAGCACATTCTTCTTGTCTCAGCACGTTGTCTGGCTTCCCCATCTTCTCCTCTGCTTCCAATCCTGCAAATTCAGTGCCTTCAGCCTCAGATTCAATTTTTCCATCCATGATCACCTGCTCCCTTTCAGGTTCAATAGATGCTTCCTTACTTTCATCAGCCACTTCCTTGTAGCCTTTTCCTTCACTCACAGGGGCTTCTTTGAGCACAGCTTCTTTCTCACTGTTGCCATCTTCCTCTGAAGAGCTGCTCTTCTCTTCACTGCTGGAAGTGCTGCCCACCACAGCCTCCTTTGTACCCATTTTGTGGGTCCCATGGCCTTCACTGCTGGAGTCAGAGCAGGAGTTATCTGAGGTTTCCAGAATATTTTCATCCTCACTTTCAGTGATGACAATCCTGGTAAGTTTTTCAACTTGCTTTTTCCCAGTCCTCTCACCCTTTTCCTGTGCTGTACTGCCTTGGGATTGAGATCCTGATTTCTGCTCAGAAGCCTCCTTGAAGTCCTGATTCCCTCTGTGCCTTGCCCTGGGATTCTGTGCCTTTTCTGCCAAATTCTGTTTCTGAAAAGAACCTTCAGCACCTTGCTCTGTGATCGCCTTTACAGCCCCCAGCTCAGGGCCTGTTTCACCAACACCAAGTC
The DNA here is from genome assembly GCA_013390045.1 of Picathartes gymnocephalus. NCBI lineage: Eukaryota > Metazoa > Chordata > Aves > Passeriformes > Picathartidae > Picathartes > Picathartes gymnocephalus. Next base: position 211,484 of record WEKY01061462.1, on the reverse strand, counting down.
TCTTTCCACACCTCTTTTTAAAACTCCATTTCTTTCTGTTTGGGATGGCTTTTCCCTCCTTGTCACTGCTGTCCTCACTCTCCTGCCCTGATGTCATTTCCCACTGCTTGCAGGCCTTTCCTTTTTTCCCCTCCAACCTGGACATTCTGTGTTTTCTCCCCAAACCAGATTCACTTTTTTCATTTCTCCTGCAGGCTCTTTTTCTCCGGAATAACTCCTTGTGGTCATTTTCTTTGCTTTCCCGAGGCCTCCCCAGCCTCTGGAATTTTAAGGTCTCCTCTCCAAGGCTGTCACCTTGTCCAGGCAGTGACTCTTTGCCCTTCACTTGCCCTCTGCTCTTACCTGCCCTCCTCTTCTCACAGCAGATCTTTGAGTCTCCTGCAGAGTTTCTCTCACAATTGAACACTTTCTCTTTTCCAGCCTTTTTCTGCCGAGTCTTGGATCGGGGATGAGGCATTTCCTCAGTGTTCAGGAATATGTGAGGGCTTATCTCCACTCACCTGTGATAGGAAACATTGTGCATTTTTCTGTGAAATAAGTTACAAATGGAGGCCAGATACTCCTGAGCACTAATTTGCCTCATTTCTGTGGAGCCAAACAGATGTTTGCAGAGCCTTGCCTGTGCAGTGCCAAACTGCCAGCCCTGCCCCAGGTTAATCTCTGTCTTATTTTGTCACAAATCACCATGATTTTCTTCTTTTATTAGAATCATACCATCATAGAATATGATGAGCTGGAAGGGACCCATCAGGATCATCCAAGTCCAGCTCCTGGCCCTGGCCTCTCCATTTTCTCCTTTTTTCTTTTTCTTTGTTTTTCAGCCAATTCTATGGATTCTCCACAGGCAGAAGAGAAACTTCCACAGATTCACAAATTCTGTCAGTGGGTAACAGAGGATGGAGCAGTCCAGATTTTGTTACTGATTCCTCCTAACTCCACGAAGCACTAACTTATTTAAAGGCTGAAATCCAGCGTCTGGAAGCCTCCAGTCACTTGTTAGACTATTATGGGATGCTGGCAATATATTTACCTGTCTTACACTGACCCTGCACCCCAGTGGCCATGAGTGCAATGTCTGCACACAGGCTACAAGCCCAAAAGGATTCTGGCCAAGCTTTCCTGGAACTTCCATCCACAGGCACCTCCCTGCCCCAGGGAAGGGGATGGGGGGAAAGCACACAGTCAATATTGCAATTCAGCAAGCTTTAAAAGCTTTAAACCTTTACAGCCACTATAAAGTCTAACAAGGAATGAGAATTTTTAGCATTTACTACCTCAAGAAAGATGGAAATCCAGCCACTCTCCATAATATCTTATGACCTCATTGCAGACTGAAACTTGTCCAAGTGTATTTACAAGTTATTAAAATATATTTTGAAAAAAGGCCATTAAAAATTACGTTCCAGTACTCTGGGAGCAACTCTGTAAGAAACAACTCCACGCATCAAAACCTTTGTCTCACCTCAGTCATTCCAAGGAGGGCAGCAAAACCACATTTGAGATCTGCACAGCTCAGGAAGGCTGATGCTCTAAGAAAAGCACACTTGGTGTGTGTAAGGCACAGGCTTTTATTGCAAATGTTGGTTCCTTTCCTGTACCACCTATTTTGTGCTGTTCTGCACCACAGAACAATCTGCAATGGGGAAAAACTGCATCTCCCTTTCCCCCAGCTGCAACTCTGATATCCAAGCAAACCCTCAAAGCAGGTACATACAATTAAGGGTTCCTCAACAATCAGTGTCCTCAGGGCTCCCTCTAAACTTGCTTTTTTTTCTGATCTAGAGCTGACTCTGTTCAAACCCTCCTGGACACTCTGCACAGTGCAGAATTCATCTCTTAACACCAAATCCTCTTCCCTCCCTCTCTTGGAACAGGACTCTATCACCCGTAGGTGTCTGGTCACCTCACTTCAGCCCCCCCCCCCCACTTAATACCCCAATCCTCCTGGCCTAGATCTCTAAATCCTGCAACAAGACTTTTGTTACTGAGATTAATGGCAGCTGAATTAGACCCTAAATCCTCAGTACAGAATAGTTGTTAATATTCTGTCCTCCTGGGGGCTTAAAGTTGATTCAGCCTCTCTATAGGGCCAAATGCAGTAGCAAATAATAAATAAAAGTCTGCTTTTATATGCTGTCACTAGATAGTCACGTGTCTGCAGAGCTAAAGCCTTTCACAAAACTAAAATGCTGAAATTCTTGGATGAGGAGGAAAATCAGGAACACTGGCCAAATTTGTAGGGAGCTCAGACACAGGAGTTTGGTTTGACTCACTGTAAAGACAGGACAGCAGACTGAATCTGGGTTAGAAAGTGAAAAACTGGAGTTCCCAATTCTTCAGAGACAGGGTTTTAGAGCAGATTGGTTTGTAATAACACCACTGTTATTACTGGGAATGGGAAGATGAATCACTGCTTATATAAACAATTCCTTTGACATCAGACCTGCTCTGATTAACTGCCCTGGACCATCTGCCTGCTGGACACACTGCAGCAGGTGAAAGATGCTGCTCATCAGTTTTCCAGCTCCCCTCACCACACCAACTTCACCCAAATCACTACAGGAAAACAAACAATTCGACTGCATTCTCCCTTTTCAGAAGAAATGAGAATAATTCACATCAGAGAAAGGAGATCCTCAGTGCTGTCAAGAACCACAGCATGAACCTACATATAAAAAGAAGAGCAGAAAGCTCACGCTGCTATTTTAAGACCAATAAGGAATTGTCTGTCTTCCCTGAGCACAGTGGATTCTCCCAACTCATACAGAGGACAGTACAATCATTAATATTAAAGGAACTTGCCTAGAACTTAATTCTCAAGTTTCTATTTTCATTCAATGTACAAATTGCTCAAACCCCTTCTTTTATCACTCTGCACAGTAATTTTTGTAACCTACCTACACTGATTCCAGCGAGCTGCCCAGTACCTGGATCACAGGTCACATCCATGCAATGGGAACATATTTCCTCTCCCATGCCTTGTTTTCGTGCAGCCCAGGGTCTGTTCCAGAGTTCTTGCAAGCCTGCCCAGCTGTGGAGTCTAACAGGGATTCTGGCTGGGCTGTGCCCCAAGAGCAGATAATTACACATATATGAAAGGAAAGTGGCATCAATAATTCAAGCTTTCTCATGGTACCTTTTGAACTTTTCAACCAGCAATATCAGCAGCTGGCTTGCAGAGTTTGGGATAAAAGAAGAGGTGGGATTTCACCCAGGTCAGGGTCAGAAGTAGTATGATTAGGTTCACCTCCAAAGAAAGACTGAAAGGCTCAATTCCAAAACCAAAACACATCTGCTATAATGCAAGAAGCTACCAGATGAGGCACAGTGAATACTACCTAAAAAATAGCTTAGGCCAGTGAAAAGAAGTAAATCATAGGCCCCTTTCTTCTGCATCCCTGGAGTTTTATTCCAGGGAGCCAAGCATGGATAGCTCAGCCTCTGCTCCCTCCTTGCCAATACCAAACTCTCTGCTGAAACAGGAAAGCAGCTTTCAGCTCAGCACTGAAAAGACAGCAAAACTGGCACCATTTTTTGCCCTCATTATGCCTAAATCTCAGTCCAAATCAAGCAGAATGACTAAATCTCCTTTCAACTCAAATTTCCAAATAAAGTTGTTCTCCTCTTGCAGACAGGCCAAGGTTACTCACAGCCAGTGCTTTGTCCATGAAACTCTGTTTAATTCAGGGATGGTTTTGCCCTGCCTGGGTTGTTCTCAAGAAATCAGGTAACAAAGCAGGCAGAAACGCTGAGTGAGAGCTGTACATGCAGCCACCCTCAGCTCTGCCCAGGCTGCAAAGGGACAGCAGGATTTAACTGCTCTGAGGATGTCCCTGCCTCTGTAAGGTTTCCTGCCCCCTCCCAAAAAGCCTTTCCAGGGGAGCTGGAGATTAAACAAAATGAACTCAGGTGTGGCCAGCTACCAGAACAAGTGACCCAAACATGAAATGCGATAAGATTTTAGATGCTTTGCAGTCTTAGTTTGGGTGGGACCTGTTTGTCCATCTCCTTCCAAAAGCCCCTGGCTGTTACGTTCCATACCTTGAGGGCTCCTCCACTAAGAAGCAAAGATAAAAACTGGAGAACTCAAGAAACATTTTACCTGAGCTTTCTGTCCCTGGATGCTCCACTTCTCTTAGTTCACAAGAATGAGGCTGTAGAGCAACAGTGTAGTTAATTATTTCATCACGTTCTTTTATTAACTGTCCATAAATAACTCCCTCTCTGCAGAAAAGAGAAATCTCTCCTGTGAAGCCCAGAATGACTGATGGCATCTGGATCATGAATTCCTTAACGAATCTTGCAGAAAAGCCCCAGGGCTCTTAGCTCTAAGCTTCTCGTGTGTGTGTGTGTGGCAGGGAGGAGAAGCTGCTCTGAAAAATTCACTTCCTGGGGAGGAAATGGCTCTAACAAACTCCATCAGGATCAGCTGGAGCCTCTTTAAGGCTCTGCATAGCCCGGGCAGCATCGGAGCTGTGTCTTTGTTTTCTGTGATTTGTTAGAAGCTTCAGATTTCACCCTGGGATGGCTGAGATGAAGTCACTGATCACATTCACTTCAGACTCCTGTCTGCTCTGAGCTACCGGAGATGAGAAAGGCTAAAGTGGTGCTGGATGCTCCCTCCCCACCCCAGTCTCCAGCCTGGCTGTCCCAGCACCTCTAACCTGAATTCTCTGCACAGACTGAACACATTTGTTTGCCTTTTAAAGTGCTCCTGGCAAGATGCTGGCTGTTGGTTCATGTCTCGTTAAGGGAGAGGGAGATAAGAACCAGGAAAGATGAAACCCATCCAGATTTCAGCTCCAGATCCTTGAGTAGACTGGATAGTGGAGTTTCCTAAAGATTCCTTCATTTATGCAAAACACCAGGTCCTTTCAGCCACTACAGTTTTAAAAAGTTATTAGAGAGTGACAACACATCAGAATCCCCTTTTCACTGCAAATTCTTCTTAAGTCAATCACATGAAATAAAAGCTTTGATGCTATTGCATAAAAGAGAGATGAAAAGGTAACTCCATTTTTAAAAATTACTAAATCACACAAATAAAAGAGTAGAAACTGGCTGCGACTGATCAGAGAAATGACACTTTTCATAAATTCCCAATCACCTTGTTTGCTTGGTAATAGCTCAGGTAAAGAGATTGGTCAAAACTATCATTAGGAACAGCTGTTTTTAAGATTGAACTCACTAAAAGTATAAAGAAGGTCTCTTCTTGGTTTGCCTCCACAGCAAGTAGAACTGACAATCCAGTCAGGATCCTGAAGCCTGTAAAACTTGCTTAAAAATATATCTTTTTTTATGTATCCCCCCTCCTCCCCCGCCTTGCATTAATATAAAATATCTCCACTCTTGCTTCCATATCATATGCTGCCTCATATTGACAGAAAATAATCTCCTTTGAGCCTGTACCCCAGGCTACTGAGAGAGAATTCCTGACCTCTCATTCCTGACCTCTCACTGTTTCAAACTGGTAAGGGCTCTGCTGCCTTCTTCCAGCTATTTTAAGACGAGCCAAAAGGTCTCCAAGGGCCTCTTCCCCGGCCATAACCCGAGGAAGCCAAATAAAATATTCATGATTGCAAGGAGAAACCAAAACAATTAAGTTACATAGGTTTGAAAACAGCCCCCTTAAATATTTCAGGAGCACTTTGTTGCCCAATTGTCTGCCGTTCAGCAGGGCCGGATGATCCTGTTACACTGCAAGGCAGGGTCCTGTGGCCCCATCCCCGGGGTCAGCGCCAGCCCCAGGCTCCGGGCAGGGACGGACCTGATCTGGGTGAGCTGAAGGACTCTGCCCTGTGCTAAGACACGGCTCAGACTTCTCCCTCCTAATCCCCTGAGTGCCCTCCGTGCTTCGTGTCTAAAAGGAGCAAACTGACGAGGCAAGGCCAGGCAGGGCTGTACTAAACTCGGTCCTGGTTTGGTGACAGCAGTTTGGTAACACCAGGGAGCTCCTGGGAGAGCAGTGCCAGCAGTGCCAAGAGCGACTCTGGCACGGGCAGCAGCCTACGGCTCATCCCCCTGCTCCTTCACTGCTGCTGTGTCCTGTGCTGCTCTGCACCCCAAGATGGGATGTGTGTAACTTCTTCTTACTGTGCACACCAAGGAACCTGGGTGGCCTCAAATGAGCTGTCCTTGCTCTCCTTCCCTGTTTCTGCATAGCTGGGAACCATGGGTTTGATAGAGAATTCCTTTGAGTCAGTGAAATCCCCTGGATTTAAACTGGGTTTCAACCCAATTACGCATGAAAGCAAGAGGCTTTTTAATGGTGGGGGGGTGGGCTACAGCCCCCAGGGCTGTTCTCCTGTGGGAAATAAGTGCTCTGCAGAAAGCAGCTGAGCCCCTGAAGTACAAATCAAAGGCTCAAAGTGGAATGTCAGATTGTGCAGACTGAAATGATTACACCCAGGTAGTTGAAAATCCCCAGCAGACTCTAATAAGCTTGCAGAGATAAAGGTAGAAGGAATCACGCAGCTGAGGGTGAGCTCTCATGTTACAGCCAAACTGACTTTATGGGACCACTCCTTCCTTCCAGTGCCTTCTATATTCCCCAGCTGTTTCCTCGCACCAGTGCTGGTGGTCACCTCAGTGCAATTTGATCTTACAGGTAAATTGACCTGATGTTGAGCTTCCTCCCAAATGAGTGGCCTGCTTGCCTGGAATTGCTCTTGCTGGTTATGCCTTTATTCCAGATCATAAGGCATTAGTTAGTTAAAAATTAAATTTAAAAGCACAAATGTGCACCAAGAGAAGAAAGGAAGCAGGAACAAGCAACACAGGAGGGCAGAATAGACCTTAGCCATAAAGGTGAAATTCTTTTGGAGCTCTTGAGCTCTGAGAGGGAATGAGGAGAGAGGGCACAGGAAGGCTACAGTACCTGGAAGAAAGTTTGGTTTGGAAACTTGGACAGAGGCTCTGCCAAAAGGAGATTATCCTATAGTGGAATAACAAACTTTAATGGGATACTGGGCCACTCACATTTTTTATGCCCTGTGATATTGTCTTCACAGTTTTGAGGCTGCACAAAGCAGGAGAAGGGGGAAGCACTGCCAAAACCTGACTGGCAATAACCTTAATAAGGGTCAATGAGCCCTTGGAGTGCTTCCAAGCATTAAAGCATTAGCTCTTGGAGAGGGCCAGCAAACTTCTATCAGATCCCAGACAAGGAGTTCAAGTGAAAAGTAGAGGTAGGCACAAAATTCGAGGGGTTTGGCAGCAGCTGAATCCTCTGATCAGAAACAGGCCATTATTTTTAGTGTCAGCTGAGGGGCAGGCTAAGAGTAACCACAAGGCTCAGAAGACAGTTCCTGAAAGGGAGAGATGAAGAGGGATTTTTTTTTCCCCCCATTACATTCAAAAGCTGCTTGCATTCATTTATTGAAGGCTCCACCCTTCACGACCATCTCATCCCATCACCGATTTTACTTGCTTCTCATTTTCTGACAGCACAAAAAATACACCCTAATTCTGTCACAAGCCTTTCCATCCCTTCTTGCTCGACTCAAAACACAACTGAAAGCACAATTCATGAGTTCCAGTCTTACCCTGCTTTGTCCCTTTGCAATTTCTCCTGTATTTTAGGCATCGGAGCTCCAAAAGGATTCTTAATGTCTCTGCCCACAAGAAAAGGAGCTCATTCCAGTGAATCTTTCAGTTCCAAAGCTCTGCTAGAAAAAAATCTGCCATATCTCAGCACATATCCTAAACTACTCAATCCCATTTGTAGTCTGGCTTGTGCTTTAAGGAAAATAAGAAGCCTGGATTATTTTTTCTTTTTGCTGTTAGTTTTGAATCTAAATGCATTATAGGGTTTACAAAAGATGGTAACATTTTTGTAACTCTCTCAGTCCAGTGGACCTACTGGATTTTTCAAGTTATGTGGGTAAAAACAGGGAGAAGAAAAATTGCTTCTGCCCTGTCTGAGCAGGACTGTCACATTTCTTCCCCCAAGCCTGCCAACAAATAAACACTCGGAAAAGGCTTTAGAATCAGTCCATCTGTGAGGAGCAGAAAGAAGCAGCTGGGTGCACCAGGATGATGCACATGCACAGGGTCACACCAGCTCAGAAGTTGCTGATTAAACCATAATTTCCTGTAAATTTGCAGCATCAGTGCCTGGCACAAGAGGTGGAAACAGCAGGACACCTCCCTGCCAGCCTCAGTCCTTCAGCAAGAGACAAGGAAATAATGAAGCAAACAGAAACAAGGAAGTGAAAACTACTTTGGGAATGGAAACTGAAAGAGAAGGCTCTCCAAAACCTCATTAGCAATAAATTAGGTCTCCAAGGAGGTATTAATACTTTTAGAAGGAAGTGTGCCTGAAGCACCAGCTGAGCAGCTCTACAAGCATTTTTTCCTGCTGTGAAAAACAGAATTCTATTCTATTCTAGAAGAATAGAATGTGCCATCCTAGTGCTGTAGGTAAGAAAGGATCCCTCAGCCTTGCTTGGGAAGATCAAGACAGCCTGAAACAAGAGGGCTTCCAAGGAGAGGTTTCCAAAGTGTGCCAAGGACAGCAACTCAGCACCATTCCAGGAGGATTTAGTTCTTCCTCACTGGCTGTCACAGTGCTACAAGCAAGTTACAGGTGAGAAATTTTAGAATACTTTCTTCTTTTTCTTAGCTGGAAAAAAAAAAAAAGTGGTGTTAGGTGAGGGATAAAGGAAAAAATTTTAAAGAGGAGAAAACTGCTTTCTGCAGAGTTTCACCAACTTCAATTCAAAATCCACTGGCAGACAGCACAGCAGCACTGCCAGACCAATCCTGTCTCCATGCAGTGTTACATCCACATTATTCCAGGACAAACCAGCAATGACCTTCCAGAAACTATAATCTGAACCAGTGCCCTTTCCTGGCACCATCCCCCATCCTGTATGGATTGCAGGATGGTGACACAATCTCTTCTCCTACCCACCACCTTGCTTCACCTCCAGGAGTGCTCTTTGGCCCCCTCAGCTCAGAGAGGGCAGCTCCACCTTCTCCCAGGGATTTGTGGCCAATATAAAAGAAGCTGCTGAAGGAGAGAATAGATATGAGAGGAGACAAGGATCACAAAAGGGAATTCAGAGTTTTATTTCCAAAAAAAAGAGCAATGTAGTGTTGAAACAAAAATCAAATTCAATTAGTTTTTCTCCGATTTGAACGGCTACAAAAATAGATTCTACCCAAATCCATAAAGCCAGTTAACAGTACCATAACAAACCCCAAAATTACTCATTCAGATACCACATACAGCAGTCACAGGAATCTAGCATATATTACTTAATGTTTTTTTTCTTAAAGTAAATTTCTAAATGTTTCCGTTAAAACTGAAATACCCATAGGATTTTAAAAAATTGTACAAAAAAATAATTGTTGGAGGTAACAGTGTGCGTTTATTAAAATCCTGCGCCAAGGCAGTAAAACATTTATAATTTAAAACCCAGCCCAGTAGAAAAGAGAAATGTGCAAACATTTGAATGTCAGATGTACTCAGAGGCTTGTGGTGCATCAGACCTGGCATCCACTGCTGTCCTAAAGCAAGGCAGGCTCCAGCAGGAGAGGTCTCCAAGAGGTACTAAAGGGAGGCAGAAGCACAGCACACGAGCTGCAGCTCCCCAGTCTGGCTGCTGGGAGCACTGGTGCCTTCTCCCCAGGGACGGTTTGCCCAGTCAGTAGTGTTATGGCACTCGATCCAATGCCAGGAAGTCCTCGATGAGTTCTGGTCAATCTGCTGTAGGAGGGAAGAATGCAAAAGCCATTTTTAAAGGCAGGCATTGAAAGTTAATGAGAGCTAATGAGTTGATATGCTCACATTGTTGCTGGGAGCTCTGGCTGCCTCACCAGCTCACTTTGTGATAAGGGTAAGAGTCAGGAGCCTTCAAAGGATTTTTAGCTCTTCCTTTACCACTGGTGCAGCACTTAAGGTGCTGAACAGTGCTCACACACCACTCAGCCAGCAGATTCCCACCCTGAAAATTCAGGTCAGAGTTCTGCACAAGGCATTCAAATAAGCTGAAGCTTATAAAGAAATCTCATTCTACTTTCTACTTCCTTTGGCTACTTCAAATACCTTTAGCCTCACCTACCTCCTCCATTACTTAGTCCATGTCCTAATGGACTTCTTGCCAAATTTCTTTCTGCATAGCTCCTGCAATGACACAAGCAGAGACTCCTTATTGCAATGCAGTCTCATCCCATCCACTCCCAGATGCTGACAGAAGACCAGGATGAGGTAGTGTCCAGAAGAAGTGCACAGAGCAGAGCATGTCAGGCAGTCACTGATCCTTCCACACCAGCAGTTACCAATCCCACCAAGCTTCCTGCATCCGTTGCAGACAGTAGTCCTTTGCCTACACTTGGTAGCCCCTGACCATTCTAGGGAGATGAGATAAAGCCCCGCAGCCGTGGTGGTAGCTCAGCTCTATTGTACAGACAGAATGGGAGCAGAGACACTGAACACATCCAAGGGACAGTGTCAAGCCAGGATTAAAACTCCAGAGTCCCATCCTTGACCAACTAAGCCCGTGTGGCCTGCCCTTAGATCAGTATGGGTTGACACAAATAGAAACCTGTATGCGAATACTCAGAGTCCTGCTCCTTGGGGATGTGGGAATGTGATCTCTCCTGCTTTTCGGAGAGAAAGAGACAAAGCATTATTCATAAAAAAAACATCAAGGGACAGCATGTGAAAGAGAACCTGCCTCTCATTGTTGCCCTTTGGTAGCTTGTGGGATGCACACGTGACCAGATTCCAGCAGAAGGATCCCTGCCGTCAGGTGGGCATCCCCCTGCTGCCAGCTCAAGCTGCCCTCCCCTGCCAGCCCCAGCCATGAGGAAGAGAAATTGGTTGATACTCACCCTCTGCCCCCCTCCAGAGTACTCTGGATCTCCTTCAGCACTTCTGGAAAGCAGAGGGTTAAAGCAGTGAGCCAAACCAGTGGGGATCTGCTTTCAGGCAGCTGCCTGACCACATTCCACCTCCCCACTGAACAGCCTCCAGAACCTGCCTCCCACAGCTCAGAGGTCAGTCCTTAGATCATCACTGCCTCTTCAACAGCACCAGGTTTTTACTGGGCAGGCTGGCACACAGGACTGAAGCAGTCATTTGCCAGAGGAAACGTTGCCAATCCCCATGTACCAGAGCCCCAAAGGAACTGTCTGTTCCAGCTGTCATCTTACACAAGTCCTATTGGAAATAAAGATCCTTCTTCTATCTCAGCAGGGAATGCAGCTCTGCAGAACAACCCCTGCCCGAGGGCATGGCTATCTGTCCAACCCCTCACTTCTAGGGATTCAAGAAAATCCAGCATTTCTACCAGTAATTACAGATCACTTGGAACTGGAATCCACAAAATTCCCAGCAGCTTTCTCCTTTTCCCACCCAGAAAGGCACCTTCCCTCTCAGCAGCAAGATTTCATCTCACTCACTTTCATCATTGAGTAAGGCATGTTCCATCAGCCTTCCAGACTTCCCTTCTAAAAAAAGAGTAGGAAAAAAAGCTTTTACCTAACAATATTTTCCCCTTTTCCTGAAACAAGTGCAGTTTTGGAAACCCACAATGGAACTGGATTTTTCCCCCGTATTAAGTACTTTTTGACTTTACGGAATGCTTCACAACTAATCCTTAAAGTCTCTCACACAGTGAACTGTATTTTCCAGCAATATTAGTTTGGATAACAGAAGATCTTAAGTTCAGACATTTCCACCAGCAAAAACTCTCTTCTGTCCTTTAAGGGAATCTTCCACACACAACTTACTTCAGAGCTATCAACTAACATACAGTCCAGGCAGGCCACAATGTTTCCCTCACATCCCTTCTTATTTTTCCCTTTCTTAGGTAGAAAATATCAACTGTAGCAATAGGAAAGACATTTTGAGATTTACATACACCATGCACACTTATTTTTTTCACTTACCATCTTCTCCACAGTCACCTGGACTCTTTCCTGGTCCTCTAAAAAAGGAAAGGAGGGAGAAAACAATTACAGATGCTGAGGAACAAAGGTGCAGAGAATTTCTGTGTGTTCTTGGCAGCTATAAGAGGCTCCAGTGCACATCAACTAAATGGTTTGCTGAGTGTAGGAAGGGCTTCACCACATCCTGGTGATGCAGAAGTCTGCAGCCATGACAGAACACTTCTAAACTCTTGGAATAAAATTCCCATAGTATCTCTGTGAGTGTCAGGTCTACTGTTACTCACTGATGTTCCAAGAGGAGAGGAGGAATGCTGGATTCCCTTTCACAGTGTAACAGCTCAGCCTCAGCACTTGGGAACAAGCAAAGCAAGCCAGGGCTTGCTCAAAGTTTGTGACTCCAGCTTAGGGATACCAGTTCCAATGCTTCCTGCTTTGTCCTACCAAATGTACTCCAAGTATGAAAACCATCAGGGGGAAGGTTACATTTCCTGATGCCAGGCCCTCTATGGATGTTACCTTCAAAGTGGTTTTTTTCCTCCCTACTCAGACACAGTCAGCATGCAAGAGTGTTACAGACTTTACCTGGATTTCCTTGCAGCATTCTCTGTGCCAGACCTGTTGTGCACGTGATTGTTGCTTGTCAATTCTGGCATGTCCACGATGCACCGGGGCTCCACCAACCATTTGGTGGAAAGGGAAAACCTCTCAAACTCCGAGGGCGAGATCAGATAGAAACCTACAGATGATTGGGAATTTATAAGGGCAATTCTCAGGAAACAGTTCCAGAACCAAGGGTGATCCAAAAAAAACCTAGGATCTAGATCCAAAAAGATCTAGGCATGGTCTGTGTTTGGCAGAAAGGGTTTGCATTTCCTTCTTTCTAAGCAAGGAGGGATCACTGAGGAAGATATTACCCCAGTTCCCCTCTGGTTAGCCTAGAGACTGTGCAATTTAAGATTATGCTGAGAGAGAATTCTGTTGTCCTGTGCTGACACTTAGGAAAAACAGCACAGAAAGATGTAAAAAATTAACTGAAAAGCAGCCATCCATCTTCAGCAGCCGTAGGATGTTGGATGCCAGTTTTGCAATGTGAGTGCTGAGACACAGGCATGTAGAGGAGGCACAGTGGAACCATTTCCCCAGAGCCTGCTGCTTCGAGAGCCGTTCCCCTCACACCAGACAAAAGCAGGGCAGCCAGGTGGAAGTCACTTAAGGGGCACATCCAAGCTGAAAACCACTGTATCCATTAACAGTAATGGAATAAACTCACTCCTGCTTCTTCTAACTCATGTGTGGGTACCTGCTGGCAGCTGGTACTGCCCAGAAACACACAGTGAACACATTTCTGAAAATTCTCACATGTGTACACAGCCAGCTAAGAACCACTAAGCCCTTCCCCACTGTCTCAAGCACACAAGAGGGGTGATCTGGGAGAAGCCCACCTCACCTTGGCCATATTTGGTGAAGACACAGGATGCAATGCCACTCACATCCTCCTTGCGGATGCAGGGGTAGCGGATCTGCAGCTTGAGGAAGGGCAGGGAGATAATCTGGATGTCTCCCAGGTTGGTCAGCACTGCCAGGTCGTTCTCGCTGTAATCATCAGTCTTGCAGCTGCCGAAGTTGGCAACTGTCACCTTCCGTACCCTGCAGCCCTCCAGGGCTGTCAGCTTGAGCTTCAGTTTGGAGCTGACCTTGGGCAACGTGAAGACCTGTCACAGAAAGGAGACACTGACACCTCTTCCTGCACAAAGGCAGCAGCAGCTCCCCAGGGCATATGCTCCTCCCTCCCTGGACAATGTTTCCATTCACAGGGAATACACACAGGTGTAACCAGAGCCAACCCCCTGCTCACAAGAAGGAATCAGCCATAGGCAGTGTGAGAATGTCTTTCTATTCTGACATCAGTTTTACCCTTCAGGCTGTAACTACACTTCTTCCCTATTTTTTCAAAGCTTCTTCATAATTGGCTATAAATTATTACAGAAAGAGAACAGGGTTTGAGTTACTGTGCAAAACAAGAAACTTTTAAGCGACTTCACAAAAATACCTACAAATTCCTGCTTCTGCACTACCCACAGAAAAGCTCTTACCCAAAAGCAGAAGCAGCCTTATCCAAAGAGTATAATGTAATACAGATATAAAATTTCCCTATTCAGCATGTGCTGAACACCCAGTTTGCCAGCACACACGTGATTTATGGACTGTACCAAACAGAAATGCTGTCCCAGGGCTGTTCTTCAGGTACAGGAAAACAAGCACTCCCAAGAGTTCTCTCTCCACTGAGCAGTGCCCAGTGCTTCAGCAGATTTCATACACAGTTCATAGGCACCTCCCTCCCTCAATACATGACACTCACCTTAAATTGCTCTTCAGATACCACCAGCAGCTGGTGGCTGCCTTGCATATCAGGACTCTTGGAAAGGTCATGTGCTACTTCTAGAGGTTCTGGGAGGGGAGTGCTGCGTCCATCCAACACAAGTATCCCCACAACAGGAGCCCTGTGCATCAGCTGAATCTCTTTGGCTAGACAGGCAAGATAAGGAGGAAAAACAAACAGAAAAAACAAACAGGAGTCTAGTCAGAGACACTGTTAGAAACTCATTCACATCCTTTCGGGGCTGGAGACCTGTACTGTCATTATAGAAATGCTGCCTAAAAAGATTTGGCAGTTGAAGGGCATTCTGACTGGACTGAGCTGTGTTAAACAGAAACCATTGTTACATAAAGACAACAGGCCCAGCTGTCAGAACAAGGGACATGTGCAGCGAGGGTTGATGGCAAACTTCAGTGACAGCTGACACAAATTTACATTTCTGAAGTGAGTAGGAAACGAGGCCGAGGCACATCAAGCAGTGCTGGAGCTCCAGTTCAGCTGCTGCAGTGAGCACTGCTTAGCTCAGACACTGCCACACTTGGCTCCAATCACTGATAAACAGCACTAATTGAGCAACCCTGCTTTTCTGCCCATAACTCCTGTGAGTGATGGCTCAGACCTAGCAAAACCCTGCTTTCCCCAGGCACTTACCCTGCTCTGCCCTCACAGGCTCATCCATCCTCCTCTCAGCTGGAGGAACACGTAAACAGAAGGCGTAAACTGTCCCTCCATTGGTGCCAGCCCACAGGGACGGGCAATGCCGGGAGCCTGGAGCAACAAAAAGGCCCATGAGCAAGGCACCATCCATGACATCCTTGGCTAACAGATTTCCCTGGCTATCCAAAACCTCCCTCTGTCTGCACCCTAATTATCTTCATATTAGGGGAGAGCTGCCAGGCAAACTGCAAGTTCTTAACATTCTTTTCCCAATACATCTCCACCAGCAGCCCTTAGAAAGGACACTGCACATCAGCAAAGGCAAAAGTACCACCACCTGAACCACCACCATTGCCGTGTCCAGTTTTCACACATTTATATTACAGATGAGCAGAGTGAACTTGTGCATGCTGTGAGTTTGGGCACAACCAGCCACCACCTTCACCAAAATTAAAAGGCTCTGCTGGAGATAGGGGTGAACTTCAGAGCAATGATAGAAGGAAAAGTTCATACTAAAAAGTCAGATGCCATTCCAGCATGACTGAGTATCCTACATAAAGACTTGATTCAAAGATGAGCTGCCACTTGCCTTGGATTAGCCAGCAGCCCAGAATGGCTAAATAACAATTCTGCATGACAGCATATGCTCTTGTTCTATATCGGTTTTTCAGCACAGCACAAAGTAGGACACAGGAGGTGCTGAGTTTTCCTGGCAGTAAATCCTAATACACACTCCTTGGCAGAAGAAGTGAAAACCCATTTGGAAGATGAGAGAGATGCTTTTCCTACTCACTGTCTCTCAGGAAGGTATCAGCAAAATACAGGGTTCGCACAAAGCCAGTGAAAGAGTCTTCTGCAGAGCGGGCTTCGATCTTGCGCTGGACTGGAGCCAGTTCCATCTCCTGCAATGCGTCCTGGTCAAACTTGGCATTTGCTTCTTGCACCTTCACAGGTGAGGAGACACACTGTCAGTCAGGGATAGACACAGCAGGGAGAGAGAGGGAGGGTGGCAGCAACAGAGAGGCACAGTAGAGTCACATCAGTGAACTTGTCCTCTGAACTGATGTTCTCTAAAAGCATCTGTTTTTATCTAACAGAGCAGCATCAGAAATTGCCATTTTTCCCTCATACCAATAGCTACTGATTTGATAGCAGGGCTGAGACCACCTCCTGCTCTAGGCAGTCTCAGCAGGCTCCAAGCTGTAAACAGACAGACCCCAGAAAGGTGAACCCCTCACCTCTGAGGCATTCCCACCACCTCCTCGCCGCTTCCTACTGGACACACGGCTTCTTCTGATCCGCCGGAACGACTGACGGAGGGACTTCTTCAAGGATTTCACCCGAGACAGGGGACCTTCTAAGGCCAACTGGTCACTGGGATGCAGTGTGCACCTGGAAGAGGGAGACAGTAGCCACGTGGTCACTTTCTACTAAGTGGCAATCACTCCCGAGAGGTCAATAGGATACACACAAATGTTGGAACACAATTATATATTCTGGAAGATCTTCAAGGGTGGAGAAAAAAGAAGCAGAGCTTCTTGCTACAATGACAGCTCTTGAGAAATCACTTATCACACCTTGCTTTGTGAGTAATTCCAGGTTATCATTAACATAAGGATTACCACAGATCCCCTGGAAAGATGACACTTACTTGACAAAGACCAGTCGCTTCTGCTGATGGTCAAAAAGCCCAAACCCATGACTGGTACCAAAGGCCACAAGCTTCCACTCTGAGTGCAGGGCCAAAGAGGTGACCACAGCTGGTGGCTGACATTGGACAAGGACAAATGGCTGAAAACCAGCTTCAAATTGAACAGGCCCATCTCGAGTTTTTAGCTTCTCGTGACCTTTCCATCGATAGCCCTCTTGGTCCTGCAGGAGATCTGCTTCAGCATGGTCCACCACGTGTTCTGCATCCTCATCATTCAGTTCCATCACCAGCACCTGAAAGGAAGAGAACAACCTTTGCTGCAGCTTTTGCTGGGCAGGCAGATCTCCAAGCTGCAGCCCTTCCCTACAGCTGCTAAACTACAGCACCTCTCAGGACAGACAAATAACAGCAGATAATGTCTAAAATACCAACTAGAAAAAGTAGAAAATCCTAGAATGGTTTGGGTTGGAAGGCACCTTAACGATCACCTAGTTCTAACCCCTGCCATGCACAGAGACACCTTTTCTGGTCAGAGGTCCATCCAGCCTGGCCTTAAACACTTTCAGGGACAGGGCACCCACAACTTCTCCAGGAAACCTGTTACAGTGCCTCACCAGCCTCACAGTAAAGAAGTTCTTCCTACCTAATCTAAACCTACTCTCTTTCAGTTTGAAGCTATTCTCCCTTGTTCTATCACTCCAGGACCTTGTAAGTAGTCTCTATCCATGTTTCTTGTAGGCTCTTTTCAGGTACCAGAAGGCTGCAATTAGGTGACCCCAAACCTTCTCTAGGCTGAACAATCCCAACCCTCTCAGCCTTTCCTCACAGCAGAGCTGCTCCATCCCTCTGATCAACTTGGTGGCCTCCTCTGGACTCACTCCACCAGCTCCATGTCCTTCCTGTGCTGGATGCAGTGCTCTGGGTGGGGCCTCAAGAGAGCAGGTTCCCATGAAGCATTTCCAGAAAAGAGATCCATTTACCACGAGAGAAATGAACATTTAGAAATTTAGCAGATCTCCAGATTACACTGAAGCCTGCACTGAAAACAATGTTTAGGTTGATTGTTCATATGCCAATACCTGTCCTGCTGTACCAGCTACAGCCAAGTATCCACTGTATTTACACAGGTAGATCTTCTGGATCCCAAGTCTTGGATCATCGCTATAAGGATCGAAGGTACCAACCTAGGCAAGAGAGCAGAGAGGGGCTGGTCTTTAACTGGGGCAGGAATCATAATTGCCCAGGTTTTCAGGAAGTTTCTACAAGCAACAGCTCTCTTACCTTGCGGAGTGGAGGCCACTCGTCCTCGCCCAGGGTGTTCATGTTGTCATTGGGATCAGCATCCGTGAGGAACACTCTCACTGTGCTCAGCTTATAAAGGAGGTGCAAGCACACACCAGAGGCATCCCAAAACCTCACTGTGCCATCCTCATGCCTGGGGGAAAGGATACAGGAACACACGTCACACGGAGGGTAAAACAGAGGGGGAAATACAAAACCAGAAAAACAAACCACAAACAGAAAGATTTTTAGCTTCTTGTGCATTTTTTGTGGGTTTTGGTTTAGTTTTGTTTTAGGTTGTTGGTTTTTTTTAATCCAGCTGTTCTTGGTGATCTGACACCATTACACCAATTTAAGACTATGCCAAAAAGACAGGGAAAAGGCAAAAAAGCTTAGCATATCAAAGGAAAAACTCATGCAGGCAAAAATACTGTTACTGTGAGGGAAGGGAAAAAAGATTAAAAAAAAAAAAAAAATCAAGCTTTAATCTTAGTTCTCCAGATGAAAATTTCCAACAGTCTTCCCACACAAGGACAGGAGCTTTTAACGTGCTCCACCATCAAGAATGAAATCTAAAGAACTCTCTCTCACTGAAACTCTCAAAAGTGCTTTGAAAAGAAAATGGTACATTTTTATGCAATAAGACAATCTCTTGCTAGATACTTCCACCTCTTAGCTAGATCTGTTCATGCTGATCAAAGCAGACAGGAGTCCAAGCTAAGATTCAGACTGCAAGGTAGAGGAAAAAATGCTTCAAAACATGAAAGATTAAGCTCCACTTTTACACTGCTTCCTTTGAACCAGGCTGGATTAGTGCCTGCACTCCTACACACTTTGGGGGTAGTGGGAATGGATAACACACCAGAACTAAAAATCAGCCACTTTCTGGGTTATCTGTGGACATCATGACCTGTTTGCTTAGAAGCAGCAAAATAAATTGGCTTTCCAAAGCCAGCAGCACAGCTATGAGAAACTGCACTGTAAAGCTGCAGCCTCCTCCCTAAAAGATGAGCAGACTTGAACTCCACAGGAAGGCCTCAGGTAGTTCAAAAGGGGGAACTGGAACTGGAAAGGGCTCCCTGACGGTTCTCAGGTCAGTGCCTACCCTGTTAGCAGCAAGTCCCTCTGCGGAGGATCTGGAGCGATGTTGGTGCCACCATCAATCGGCCACGGCTACAAACACAGTAAGAGAAGTGTGTGACTTCCTAGGCAGTGACAGTGTGGAGAGAATATAAAGTCAGCAGGAGGGCATGAACTCCAGTGCAAGTGGCAGTGAAACAGTCCATGCTGTCAGCTTTTGTTTGGATTAGATGTTCCCATTCTGACACCAACTGTGCCTTTTAGAAGGCATTCTACATTTCCCCGAGAAGCTTCATGCTTTTACATGACAACTTTGTTACCACCGACAGCTGGGAACACTCAGACTTCCCCTCTGGCTTGTCAAAGCTTAAAACAATATCACATTTGAATTCCCCAGTGTGAGCAACTGGGTGGTACTTTAGTGGTACTGGTGGTGCTTTGGGAAAAAGCCTCTCTCGACCCTGTCAAGAGGCAGGACAGTGTCTGGTGGGGCTGGAGCCTCTGCAGATCATCAGCAGCACAGACCACCCACACCCTGGGCAGCCACACCGGCCTAAACACATGGGAACACATGGAGACACAGCTGCCATACCATACTGGAGTAGTGAATGTTCTGCTTGCTCCCAGCGCTGATAATCCGCTCCCAGAGCTTTAGTGGGATGTTGGAGACGTGGTGAGAGCAGGTGATGGCTGAGCAGTGCAGGGAGGCCAGGTATGGAGGGTGCACTGCTGGCCAGCCTGCACTTTTCAAGTCTATAACCACGAGCTCTTCTTCTGCCAGCACCACCAGGGCAGAGGGGTCATCGAACTCTGCAGAAACAACATGCACTGAGGCTGACAAAACTGACCATCCAAGCTCAGTGCAAACAAGCTTCCTGTAAGGCTGCTTTGACAACTGTAATCACACAGCTCCACATCAACATTTTTGTTGGAAAAAACCTTAAATGCTCCTGTGTTAACTGGGCCTATCGAGTATGAATGGATCTGAAAACACTCACAGATTTACTGCAAATTCCTGTTTCTTTATATCACTCCTGGGACTGTGACAGTGACTTTTAATAGATTTCATTGCAGAATAGAAAATTTGTTAACCACAATGACTAAATAACACAAAGTTCATACTTGCTACTGTAACAGCCAGGTTCTGAAGACTTTATCTACAGCTAATTAACAGCACTGGGTGGAAAGACATGCATACACCCCAGCAGTGACCCATTTAGTGCTGTGTTAGGACCACAGTCCATCCAGGCTAAGCTGCTTAAACATGCTAATGCCTTGAGTTCTGCAGAATGCTTCTCTGCTTGAACTGACAAGTATTTACAGCTCAGCTCTTCTACTTTTCATTTGCTCTTCTTCTCATATGTTGTGACACATCCTCTAGACTTTCTTTTTAAAGATGTGTACATCACCTAATAATTCTTGTGCACATTAGAAACAACTACAAAAGAAATATGTTAATGTAACTTGACTGGTGACATCTGACACAAACAAGAATTTTAATTCTAGTTAAAGTGGAAAATCTTGAGTGAAAAAAAAATTTCGTCTACAAGGACATTACTGCAGCAAGGTTCATGAGTCAGCCACACCAGCAAACTAGTGGGGAAAACCATAACCACAGACCAGGTCACAGCAGTGACAATTAACACAGCTACAGAAATCTGAGTGAATATAAAGCCAGATTGGGGGTGATAAACAATGAACTATTAGGAAACTACCTCACTCAGCTTTTCCCCGTCTTCCTTCCTAAACTGTACTTTTACTTCCCTCCTTTACTTGGTTGATTACCTGGCATACACTTGCAAGAAGGCACACACCAACACTGTTCACTCAGCAAAAGTAAATTCAAGTAATTAGTACTTGGCATCACTAGTGAGGCACCCCAAGTTTCACCTCTGACTAGGCCCAGCCACAATACATTAATTAGTTCAGTTTCTTCATGAAAAAAATGTTTTCTGTTCAGTTTTACTTTGCTTTCCTATGTGCCATCATCTGCAGTTGCCGACAAGACTTCATAATAAAACTAATAATATCATCCCCATACTGTAACAGCCCTGCAGTTTGCTGTTGCCAACATTAACCAAAAGTGCTCTGTTTTAACAATTTTTTTCCCTACAAAGACACACATCTGAGCTCATTTCTTATGGCAAGAATCTATTTTAAGTTGCTGAAGTGGCAGGCACAGTAGAATTTGCCATGATTGCCATACAGTCACTCACCTCATT
>WEKY01061462.1:169512-190282 GCA_013390045.1 Picathartes gymnocephalus | reverse complement strand
AAAAAAAAAAAAGAAACAGGAAGGGCTGGCCGTTTTAAAAACTGTTTCCACAGCATATTCAGGGTAGTGGAAAGTCACCAGCTATGACCATGCTGCAATGCATAAGCTTTGTGCTTATTAAATTAAGTGGCTTTGGTATACAATTAATACCTTAGTATTGCCATTGCAGGGAAGACTGCTTAAGGGCAAACAAGGCAAGCTACGTAGATCCAATAAGCTTAGGCAATCAGCCACAAGGTAGCTTGTCAACCACAGAAACCTCATTTTATTGTAAAAAACTTCCTCATCTAAGTGCAACAGTTTCAGTTTCCTGTAGCAGCTCCTGTCTGAACCCACCGGCAGTGGTGTTAACAGGATAATTCAATTCTTGGAAAGTAGAAATATAAAGCCTGTTTGCTCAGTTATTTCATCCTAAAGGATTTCTAATCATATCCAGAAACTGAACTCTAAGCAGTCCAACTCTGACCTAAAAAATTCAGATTTCTTTCATCTTTAAGACTTTTGTTCCATCATCTTGAATCGCCACTCTGACAATTTCAGAGAAAGTAAAAGGCTCTCCTTCATTAACACCAAAAGGTACTGAACACAAGGTACTAAACAGTACCTCAAGTTTATCAGCATTGTGAGCTTGAAGGTTTAGACATGTAGATTCTGCACACTTGGAAGATGCTTATAAAGGCAGTATTGTGCAGGGAAAATCAGTAACAGACACATACAGGCACTTCTGCTCAGTTACACTGCATTTCTCTGCTCTCTTTTCAGTGACCTGAGAGGGTCTGTTAGAATCTAGAAGAAAGGCAAGAGGGAATCCAAAAGCTGTTTCTTTCTGCCTCTTTTCCCCAAGACATTCCTCCCCAGGATCCACGCTCTGCTTCCCACAACAGGCCCAAGGGATCCAACCTGCACCAGCAGACTCAGATGTGGAGCTGTGGCTGTCACCACCCTCCCTGGCAGGACACAGTACAAATTGGTCTGGAAACCAGTCTAGCAGGCAAGCCAGAGACTAGAAAGCCTGAGAAGATCCAGTAACAGAAGATTTACTTACAAGCTCCTACACAATTTGCAGTTTAGTCTGATCCAGCTTCCAACACCGCACATTTTTGGAGCTTGAAATAGCATTTTATACTCAGTTACTCCAAGTTAGCCAGAAGCAAGAACTACACCAGCACTAAAGAAAGAGTTCTTGGGGAAAACCCTTTACA
This sequence comes from Picathartes gymnocephalus, assembly GCA_013390045.1. NCBI lineage: Eukaryota > Metazoa > Chordata > Aves > Passeriformes > Picathartidae > Picathartes > Picathartes gymnocephalus. The sequence continues at coordinate 189,080 of WEKY01061462.1, read as the reverse complement.
GTTTCATGAAAAGGAAGAATGTACAGTTACTGCAGAAGTAAGGGCAAGAAAGCTCTTCAACAGAAGCAAGAATCTGACAAGCTCTACACAATTCCAGGAATGAGAACTATTCCGTTTACACTCACGTTCACCAGCAGTAAGGAAATTAAGTTCTCTATATACTGACCCTTGGTTCTATGTCACCCTTTGCTGATTTATTACCAGAGCTCCAGACACAAATCCAGGTACTAATTAAAAGAAGCCGTATCTCAGTGGGAGTAAATTCTGGTTTTAATTATTAGCCTCCTTTGAAGTGCTATTTCCAAACAACAATATTCAGATCCTCATTTCACAACCTTGTTATGTCCAGTGTCCAGCTTAAACAGACATATCTTTTCTCATTAACAGAATAGCCTAATTTTTTTGAGGAATGTATGGCATTTTTAACCAGCCCTTTATTTACACCAGTATTTCACATTTCACTTTTAAATGGGAAATCTTTGACAGCTGGACTCAATCTTTAAGGGTCTTTGCCAAAAGTAAATGATTCTGTGATTCTCTGTTAAAGTCTCAGAAACTCCCCAAACAACTGACCTCCTTATCACATTTCATATGCTATTTATACCAGGCAGATTTCCACACAGGTACACAGCTACCCTAATTCCTCAGTAATGCCCTTCCATCACATACCTGCAGCAGGATCTGAACTGAAGATTATAAAGAAGTCTATCACTCGTGAGGTAAAGTCAAAGGCTGTTTGCTGGCTGCCGTGGATAACAGAGATACTGTGCCGGTCCCCATAGCTAGCCCGGGGCATTCCTCCTTGGAATATTATATAAGGAAGCCTTAAGAGAAAGAAAGAGTTAAAGAGGTCCATGCTGAAGTGAGTGGTAAGAAAAATTTCAAAGAAATGTCAAAGGAACTTGACAACAAGTTCTTATAATGTTACTTTAAAGGGTTCATATGGCATTGCATGCTGCACCCTTTAAATAGGTGAGATTGAAAGGATATACCACAAACTTACCCATTTTTTGTTGTCTGCCAGTAGATCTTGGAGATGGCCTTGCAAGGAAAAGGACCTGAGAAAACAGAGTTATTTGCTACAATTTAAGAAGTGCATCTTTACATCAGAAGTTGCTGATTCTGCTTCAGCCAGGTCACCTCACCCTCCCCCCTGAGGGGAGCCACCTAAATTAGTAGGAGCCAGCACCACCTCCCCAGACCAAGCCACATCAGACAAATCTTCTGGGACACATTGACCACAAAACTCCTCAGCAAAACACAGCTTAGGCTCAGGCAAAGTTCTGAAACATGTTGCTGATGGCTACCAGGGAATGGAAGTGCTGCTGGAGGAGCTGATTAACCAGAAAGGATTGCAAAAATCACAGCCATTCCTGAAACTAATATAAAGCGGTAAAGCTTTAGAAGCTTCTCTATGCTCAAAAGGTGAGGTCATCCCCATTTGATGGGTTCCAGCAAATCAGAAGCTTCATTTCATCACTGCTCAGCTCGACAAAAAATATACCCAGCTCACTATCAATTACACAGGATACAAGCAACTCCTGCTGAACAGGACACCAGCTAAAACAAAGACCTGAATCACCAACACCTTTCTTCATAAGGGGCACTAATTTTGTCAACAGACTTGCTCTCCATGTTCAGGAAAGACTTCAACAATGCAAAGGAGTTTCATATCCAAAAAAACCCTGTGCTGAAATCCCTTCATTCAGGCTCACAAGCCATTCAAGAGGCACCTCTGTATTTTGCCATTAAACACTAGGGAGAATTGTGACTTGCATATCCTACACAAGCTCAGAATTAGTTTGAGTTTGGACAAATACACAACAGTTAAACCTCACTTACTGACCATAAGGCACAGTGTTTTCCAGAGGCTCTGGCTGCCTGTTGTCACTGGATACTGGCCACTGGGTGTAACTTCCATCATAGTGACAACTAATGAATTTACTGCCATCCCTCTGCCAGTAGAGGTTCTCCAATTGCTGAAAAGAAAGCCATACAAATGACTGCTCTCCAGAGAGCTGTTATCTCCCCAGAACAACCCATTCTTACTGAAAAAGCAGCTTTGTCAGGCTCTCCCTGCACCTGCTTTGTCTTCAGAATGTCAGTGAGAGCCCTTCCTGCCCTGCTGAACTGACTCTGGATTGAATCAATACCTGGCTGCCTAGGAAATGGTGTGTTGCTTTGTTATTCTGCAGGTCCCAGAGGACAATCAAGCCCCTGCTATATCCAATTAGGATCTGGTCAGGGTTCTTAGGATGCTCCCGAAGGGCTTCCACCAGTTCACAGGATCGCCTGTTGCAGTTATCTTCTGGTATCCTGCAGGAGCAGAACAGAAAACCAGAAGCTGATTCCAAGTACAACCTAAAAAGACTGTAATAAAAAGTGTAAGAATGAGAAATCAAACTACAAATTTGAAACAGGTAATTACAATCTTCCCACAAATCCTTCAAGCAGCAGAAAAATCCTAGGGGAGACATCACACCAGGCCTACCACATGGACATGCACCCAGCACCGTTTTCTTCAAGGAAAGGCCAAAGTTTACAATGAATTCCAGGACTGGATGCCAGGACTGTAAAGACAGTTTAAACCACCCACACTATTCTCTTACAGAACAAAGGTAAGATGGAAATATGAGTTTGAGATGTGAAGTAGGACAGTTTTCAGCAGCACTCAAATGTCCAAAGTGATAAAATCCCCATTTGAACAAAGCAGCATCCGATGTTCTGCCAGTGGTTGAAAAAATAAATGAGTATTTACAGATAAACAATTTTTTTTTTTCAAAACCAAACACAAGGGCCAGGGCACAAGGTTTGCAGATTGACCTCATGTGAACATGCTGTACCTCCAGAGTGACAACACCAGGCTGACCAGGACAGAACCTGTTACTTAACACACACCAGCACCAAAACTTACTTTCACCAGAGTCAGGCAGATATGGACAATGCCTAACACAACAGTGAGGCAGGCCCCAGTACATAATCTGGGGTGACATTTTAACAAAGGATGTGTCTGGTCATGGGATTCCACCTCTTGTTTGCTCACTCACCGCTGCAGCACGGCCTCGGGGGTGATAGTCCTGTCCTCCAGCACTCGGAACGAGGGCAGCTCCACCACAAAGATGTTGCCACTCTCTGTGCCCAGGTACAGCACTTCCCGTGAGGAATGGGGGAGCACAGCTGTTACCTGGGTGGCACTTGGTGGAGAGCTGGGGATGCAAAGAGACTTTGTTACTAAATCTGAAAGAGTTGACAACATAAAAGGGACGTTTATTAGTGTTACTTGTTTTGGAAGCATGATTTTTTTTAAGGAGGAAAACATCAGCTTTAAGACAAATTATGTCAAAAATTTTTGACAAGTGCATGGACAAAGAACTGGACACCTTTTTTACAGAACCCTCTCTGAGTGTTCCTAAAAATAGCTCACCTAAAACTGGCAAGATCAAGTGAAACTAAAACCACAACAGCATTTCAAAGTCTGACTTAAGGCATGGTTAGATTTACCTAACCTTAAGATTAATAGCTTGTGTTCTCACAACAGTGAATGCACAATATGTTAAAAGATGTCACCCTTTGCACTGGTTGAGCACTTTTAAAAGCCGATCTCCCATGCCCTAGCCAGCTGCTGGTTGATTTCCATAGGTGCCCTTTCAATGGATTCAGAGGAGTGGCAGGCTGTAAGAACTGGACAAGCTCTAGCTTAAACAATAGCAGAATTTTCTGGCTTGCTTATCCCCAGACCAGCTCCAAGCCCCTCCTGTGGCTTACCCAGGTGGCCCTTTGAGGGTGAAGCGATGCTCCTCCTGCAGCTCAGATGCTCCTCCGTGCTGCTTCAGGCTCCAGAGGTGCAAGCTGTTATCATCCAGCAGTGTCACCAGCTGGCACTGCAAAATCACACAACTTGCTTTTTTCAGAATGACAGTATTAAATATAACACAGTAAATTTAGCAGTAGAGTTGCTGCTGTTCATAATTCCCTGCTAAAACAGGACTGGGGAGCCAGTTCAGTTTTTTATGGCAGTGGACAAACACTGCAGCAATGGGATTTGGGGAGTGAAGGGAGACAAGAAGTAGCCTAGAGGCTAAAAACCTGGTTATAAAGAAAGGCAAAGGTTATCACCAAGGGGAATGACAAGGATTTAGGCTCCTGAAGAACATCAGCCTGTGCTGTAAAGCCCAGCCATGCAGCTGCAGGCTGTATCTCACCTCCTCCTGGCTCAGCACAGGTTTGCTGAACACACCCCAGCTTTGGGTGGGGCTGATACACTCTGCTATACCACACTCCTCACATTCTTCGTGTCCAACCTCATTCTGCAGGGTTGTGTCAGAATCCTTTTATGAGCCCAGCCCTGCTGGCTGGATGTTCAAATTGAAGCATTTTACCTACTGCAGCCACACCTGGTGCAACACTCCCCATGGGAGTTTCAGTTTATACAATTAGTTAAGCAAACAGACACCCAAAACTGCCTCAAGAATTAAATCCCTCTCATAAAGAGGCCACTTGTGCTACACTGGGGGCATCAGGCAACAAAGTCTGTGACCAAGACACCAGTCTGACAGTCAAGGGAAAGGGAAAGTGGTTAGACAGACACCAGACATTTGGAAAATTCTGCTTTTCTATTTTTAGAGTGTGGCAATAACTGCTCAGCAATCCCCAGGAGCAAGATTCAATACCCCCAAACACAAAAACTTAACAGCAGATGAGGTTAGCAGTGCTGTTTTGAGCTCCTGAAAATAATTAAATCATCAGAAGCAGCTCCTGTTCTATCTGTTGTGCAGAGGAAAGACCACCCAGTCCTACTGAAAAAACAGGGGCTGCAAAAGGAAAAGGAAGTTCTTGCTTCTGCAGCAGATTCCCTGAACTATCCTGGCCTTATTACCATTCCTAGGATGTTGCTGGAGATAAATGACTAACAGTTATGAACAATAAAGCTACTCTTTAGTTTAAAGCTTCTCTTTTAGTTTTACTGAGCATCTCCACAGCAACAAGAACTGCTGAGAGCACAAAATACACTGGGATAAATGTTCCCAACCAAGCAGCATTTGAATATACTTGGTAATAGGAGCCCAGATCCCTGGAATAAAATCAACACCTGTTTAGGAGAGATCTACATAAGTCACAGAGGCACTGAAAATGCACTTACCTGATCAGGTATGAAGTGAATCTGCATTACAGTGTTGTTTTCTTCATGTAAACCCATGAACTCCACCCCAGGAGCACCATATCTGATGAGTTTGTTGAGGATCTACAGTATTTAAGGTGACCCACAGCTACAATTAATTGGTAAGAAGCTTGCTAGCAAGCAAGACAAAAAGAGATTAGTTTGAAACTGTGTTTTACAGTTGGTGAGCTGAACTGCAAAGAATCAATGCAAATCTACTTTTGATTTTACATGCTTGGAACATTTGCAGGCTGTGCTCACTGTGGAGAACAGGGAAGTTCACGTCTTCCTTCAGCATATGCAGAAGAGGTGCCTGGACCCTGGTTTTTCTCAGGGATGTTTGGTGGTTTCCCAGACACTACAATCCTGCTTAACTAATTTGTAACCAGGAGACAGATGGCTGCTGCCTGCATGTGGAGTCCAGCCTCTGAGCACAAACAACACCAGCAATGAATGATTAAGCAGGCAGAGACAGCATCAACTTTTCCTTTCTGGGCTGGGTGACATGCCTGTTTTACAGCTCATCTAACTGGTCTCTGCCATGAGAATCACCTCACACACACAAAAATCAGACTGGACATCATTAGCTAAAAAAAAATAAATTACCACCTTCAGTGTTTAGGTCTTTAATTCCTGAATGGTCAAAAACTCAGGAAGTTGAAAGCATTTCTGACTTCAGCTCTAACCTTTGAAATAGAATTGTTCTAGGAAAAAAAAAAAAAAAGAAAAAGGAACCCTGCCCCAAATATTTAAACAACCCTGGAATTTACAATGTGAAGGATTGCTAAACTTAGGCCAGATCTAGTCTGACCTTCTGCATAGCAAGAGCAGAGTCTTGTTCAGTATCTGCATCAGCTCAGCTTCTGCTGGAGCTACAGCTCAGCCCTTGGAAAGATAATCCCACCCTGATCAGACCGAAATCACTCCAAACCCCGGCAAATTGTTTCAGTTTTCCAGTGACCCTTGCTTGCAAATTCACACTTGATCTAACTTTAGAAGTGTCTTCAAAGCTGCACATTCTGTTGAGGTGTTCAAAGGATACAGTTTGATGGCTCCTGATCGTGTCCCAATGGCCATGAGACGGAGAAATGGGCTGTAGCCCAGGGCACTGGGCTGGTGGGGAAATCCATGTTCCACTGTCTGAGGGAGGGAAAGAAAAATCATGATCAGCAGCTTGTTTCATGGGCATTGTTGGCAAGAAAGTCAACATGGCATGGCAAGTCTGAAATACAGCACTTAATGGCAGCTTTTTGTGCTGAAAGGTGTTCAAACCTTTTTGATTTGCTGAACAACAGTCTAATGATGAATGTGTGCCAAGAATCCTTGGCTCCACAGCCAGGATATCCAGAAGTGTAACAGAAATAAAAGAGAAATACTCTGAAAACAGTAGCCCAAGCAGCTCTTGATGTGAAGATTATAAATAACTCTGCATAAGCAGAGCTTAGTCAGTCAATACAACACACTCCACCACTCCACATCAGCTGCACTTCTGTAAACCAACTGCTCAGCACAATTTCAAAGTCTAACACAAATACTGTGTGCTGTAAGATCAGCTTTATCTGCCAAATTCCACACAGGTCAGCCTTCCTGACCTCTTTTTGGTGACTGACATGGAGAAATGGTGCAAAGCAATGCAGAGCTACGAGTGAACATCAGTGCTCATCAAGGAAACAAAACAGATTTCCTATGAGCAGTCAGGAAAACTAATGTAACCCATATTAATTTTCCAGTGGGAACACGAGGAACACTGGAATTTAATAAGAGCAGGAGCCTGCTAGGCCACCTCAGAGTAATTCAAAGGCATCTGGGACTAAAAAGATGTCACTGTCACGGGGAGCAGTGTTGCTTGGCCTTAGTGGCTTCCCTATAGTACAATTTCCACTGCTCCAGAAGGGAGATCTGGAGCATTTGTACACACCATACTGAGCATGCTGATGCATTTACACACCAGGGAATAATATCCTGCCATTCTTACAGGATGCCCCCAAGCTGCTTGGAGAAAAGCTCAGTGAGGTTTTCAGAAGTGCTAATGCACAGCTCTTGTCCTGGTTTAGGCAAAACCAGTATGCACCAACACACAGCCAGGTAAAGAGGACTGGTGTGCCCACAGATTAATAGGGAAGATTAATAAGGATGCTTCCTGGAAAACACTGATCCTTACAGGCCCAACTTCTGGAAAATACCTTCTTCTAAGGCAAGCTGGCCAGCTACAGAATAGGAATTCATTACACACACTATTGGGAAAAAAAAAACCAAAAAGGCAGAGAACCTTCCATCTATGGCACTTGCACCTCACTCCCATCGTCATTTCCATCATGTCTTTGAAGCAAAGCGACCACATCACTTAAGTTTTATGCTTTATTCAGCCTAAAAGTAACACCTGGACTTTATTTCCTGCATAGTGATTTCCCAACTTAATCCCCTGCACGAGAATTAAACGGAGCCGGTTTCATTTCTGTGGTCAGGCCATAGCCTGAGGTGCCCCAGCTGCTGCAAAGCACTTTAATGTCCTGCTCAAAGACACAGCATAGGAGGATCCAGCTGACTCCAGAGTCTGCCAGTTTGCTTCAGATTTATCCATTTGATCACAATTCCTAAGCTGCAAGAAAAGACCTCCCTCCTCTAAATATCGGTTACCCAAGCCTGAGGTCCTCTTAAGGTAAGATGAGCCTCTTTAGAAGATAAAACTGGAAATATTGGAGCATTTCCCTATTTTCTGTTTGCCAACTCATCAGGCTGGGAAAAAGAGTAGTTAGTAATTTTTTACCTTACTAAGCCAAGCTTAGTACTACAAGCTCCAAGACCACTGAGTTTATTTCCTTTTATGATAACTTAATCTCCAGCCTTACCTATTTATATTCTAAGAAGGTAATTTAAGTGTTAGGTTTGCATTATTAAAAACAAATTTTGGAAGTCAATCTTTTTACTGTCACCCTTGAAGCTGCTACTAACCAACCTCTGCATAGCTACACATATAAAACTTCCTAGAGAAGGCTGTATGAAATTAGGAATTTATCAATGGATTCAGAATTGAAACAGGGCAGTCTCCTAATCCAGCACAGGCAAAGAGGAATTTCTCTGCACTGTGATAGCTACTGAGGCAACACAGAAAAGCTTCCCAATTGTCAAAGTTGTGGGAGTATAAATCTATGGTGCAAAATTCTGGGAAGAAGATCCAAGGTAATGTTATCTTAACAACAAATCAGGCATTTAAATGAATCAGGTGTAGCACAGGCAATAAACATCATTCCACTCTCACCCAAAACAAAGTGAGGAACTTGTTAGGGAGACACCCGTGTAACTCCACTGATAGTTTTAGTTTCAGATTGTTCACAGTCACTGCACTGACATGTTATCAGCAAAACTAGGCGCAATTTTCAGTGACACATCAATTAGAAACTGTGATTATTCTGAGATTTCATCCAGCCCAGAAGATAAAGCTTTAGCCACAACTCTCAGAAAACCATGACTTATACAATACTGCACTGCCTGTTAGGAAGCTGCCAACACCAGCCTTAATACTGGCTTAATTATAACTTGGGTTTGATGTGTTAATTTGTAAACACATTAGACAAGTCAATAAAAGCTTTAATTTTCAAGTATGAGACCTATGAACTGCACAACCAAGTGTGTATGATTCAGTAACAATAATAGGAGGGTGATTTTCTTTTCTCCAGGTTTTCATTCAACCAAAAATTTGAAGTACCCCTCATTCCACAGACAAATTTGCAAAAGAGAAGTATCAGGAACAACCACAGTGTGCTGCACAACTGCTCATGGAGAGCAGTAAATGTCCAAAGGGTTTGTGATAGCTCTGAATCTTCAACCAAGATGCCCATAAGATGCAACAAAGATAACTCACTCTTATGTCATTTGTTTCCACAGGTGGGCAAGAGAGGCTTCAGGGTGGCTTTTGGGCTGCATTTGACACCACCAGGGCCAGGCATTCACATTCACGTCCTGATTACCCAGATCTTTTCCTTGTACTTATTTTCACCCAGTTGTTAAATCACATCAAGCCAGCTTTGGGCTGCCCTCCTTCCCTCCCCTCGGCAGCTTTCAGCAGCCAATCCTTTCACCTGCCCAGCAGGTAAACACAGCAAGGGGGAGAGAGGGGGGCAGGAGGCAGCAGAGGTTACAACGGAGCCTTTCAGCAGAGCTGAAATAAGAGACCGGAGTGCCCACAATGTGCCCTCCTTCTCAAAAGGGCCTTTGTTTCCTTGGGGAAAGGTAGGAGCTTTTTTTCATTCTCCACAGATCTGTCAGACTCAAGCAAGCTTGGTGTCACCAGCACTGATAGAAATGTTCCTTGTCAGTCATATTTACTGCAGGAAAAATGTGGCCAAACTGAACAGTTGTTCCCAGCCCACACTAAAGCTGTGCCAGTGAAATTTAGCTCTGTCTTCCTCCTTTCACTTGTCTCTGCTTCTCCTCTCAGATTGTTTTATGACAGAGCAGAGACAAACCCAACCACAGGCAATACAAACCCTGTCCCTTTGTTAATTCATCTTTTGAAGAAACAATGAAGCCTGTATGTCCTAACTCCACTTTGCTTAGACACTAATTCAGATTTCAGGTAAACTCTCCATCACACCCATCAGCAAAGGGGCAGGAAGGCTGAAAACAGGGGAAAAAACATGAAACCATAAATTAAAAGCAATGCTCTCAGTTGGGTAACATTCAGCTGTAAGACAGGCTGGTTCACCTGTGTGTTACCCATCATCTAGTCTGACAATGCCAGCCTGAACATGTTTCTTCTGCAGGGCTTGGACTGAGCCAAAGGCATCCAAATACTACTTCCAAAAGCAGGATAAACTCAAAGTAGTAGACTGCCAAGTCCGCATACCTTACCCTTCATTCTATCCATTGAGCTAAAAACAGATTCTTGCAACAGGTACACACAAGTATGGGAAGTTCTTACTCATACAGAGAAACAGATATGCAAAGCTAAGTGACTAGCAGTATTTAGGAAGGTGTTTTTTGAAACAAACACAACTTTGAAGATAGTTTGAAGTGCTAGTCCAGTCATCAACCAGTCCTTTAAAACCATCTGGACCACCTCTTATGCAAAACAGAAATGCAAGAGAGAAGCAGTAAGAAGATCACAGCCTATTTATACCTGACAGAGTAAACAAACAAAAATCCAGCACCATCAATTAAATAGACTTTCTAAATTGAAGTCCATTCTAGGTCAGCGTGGTCAAATACATTCCACTACACTAACACTAAATCTGTGTGCCATCATGCATTTATATTCAACTTCAGTGTAAAATGAGGGCAGGAATCCCCAAGACCTTGCCTTTAGTCATGACCTGCATCACACACTGAAGAGGTGCAAATCCACCGTGCCATTTCTCTGATCAGCAACTTTACAGGCCCACAAAATATTTCCCAAGCAGGTTCTTAACCAGAAGTCCTTCAAAGACCTCAAATAACAAGTGTTTAAAAACCTGCTTACCAGCACTAATGTGCTTGCTCTAATAGCACATTAGACCAGGACAGCCTTGGCACACAAAGCACTATGATTCTTGGCTCCTTGAAGCCACAACCTTCATCAGCTCAGAATTAAGGTCTGACTTTCCCAGGTTTTTTTCACTCTACCTAGCTGTGAGCAGACGTTTATTGATCAAAGGGTAGAAGCTTTCAAATGACCCATTATCTCTGGAAATACTGGAATGGAAGACGCAAGACTTGGGAAAAAAAAACCCTTAACTTTTATGCAAGAAAAAAGTAGAGTGTAAAAGATTCTGGTATAATGTTCATTCCCTTCTGATTCTTATTAGAAAAGAACAGGTTATGGTAGCTTAAAGGTTCAAATGCATTTTACAAGGCCTTTAATTACCAAGCTGTTAATGAGAGTAAACCATTAGGAAGTGTCTAAAGTAGTTGTCTCCCTAGAAATAAGATGTAATATTTACCTTCAGGAGTGAATCAAACGAAGTCACAAATCCTGATGTCAGCTTCTAATATATTTGGAAGTTTCCCTCTGCTGCAAAAGTTAGCTCTTTCAACCCCGTTTTGCATTATCCAAATTAGTGTGTCTCTGGCAGGTAAAGCTTAGCCAAACATTCTCATAAGAGAAAGGCATATTCAAGGAAGAGCTATCCCTAAAATAGCAATGTTTTTCCAAGGTATATATAATTTTAAATGCTTATAAGCAACTCTGACTCATCCCTGCGACATCTTTTCTGAAGCTGACATTTCATTTAGCTGGATGCAAACAACTCAGACCTGGTCTGCATTTACTGATTTTTCTACTGCATCTGCACTAGGATTTCCTAGTGGTAGCAGGCAGAAAACAGACCTGAAGCACCCTTGAGTTCCCTTGTCTCCCCAGTGGCAGGGAGGTATGCATGGAATTGGTGTCACTTAGTACCAATTACATTAAATCATTTATCTCAAATATTCACAGTTCCATTTCAAGTATCCATCTACACTACAATTCTAATCAATCACGGAGGTTATTTCCTAGGCTGATTTCATTTATCCATTACATTTTCCAGCAAAATTCCATTTAAACCTTGGAAACACAAAACCTACAAATACATTTCTGCTCCCCAAAGAAAGTGTAAGTAGCCATTAGCCTAGCAATGATTTAATACTAGGCATGTTCAAAGATAAAAGCACTGTGCTCCTGGCCAGAGCTCAAAATAAAAATGCCCAGAGTGTTGGATAGATAGCACAGCCATTGCCATTTCTTCTTCACAGGGGGAAGGAAAAAACCTAGAAACAGATTCAAACTAAGATAATTGTAAATTCATTATTAATGGCCATTGTGCTGCCTAGGTGCTAACACAGTCTTTTAAATGCACATTTCAAAGCAGAGGTACACTTGTAAATCCAAAGTATAATCAGGGACAAAGAACTCTGGCTCCAGCTGCATCACAAGCTGTGGCTTATGTGTATCTTTAGAAAAATGTTTCTTTTCCTAACGTGGACTACCTATAACAGAAACAGTCCCAGCACATAGCAGGACAAGTCACAGACCACTCAAAGGATAGAAAAGCTCCTGTGAAGATCTCTTCTTTCAGCAAGTGCCACTCAACAGCATCACAATATCTTTTCTCTTAAAAAAGGAAAGACAGAATTGAGAACATGCCCAGGAGCTTAAAGGAAACTACTCAGGCACATAGTGGGAGAAAAGGACAGAACTGAAAAAGAGAAAAAACCACCCCTTCTAAACTTAACTTTTCCACCCACACTCAAGTAGTTTATCCCTCCTTTTGCAGGATGCAGTGGCTCAGGATGGATTTGCCTTGAAGTCTGAGGAAAGCCCCATACCTTGTTAAACTGGAAAAGGTCTCGTTTGAGCCTCTCTCGCACTGGATCATGTCCGGGTCTTAAGAACCTTCTCATCTTCCTTGCCGTAGTGTCTTGGTAACAAAAATCCTAACAAAATAGAAAAGAAAAGCCATCTAAACAAAAGCAGCCTGAGCAGAAAACAGGCAGAAGTAGGTTATTTATTTTGGTTTAGCAGGTAACAAATCAGCCAGAGCAGACTGAGACAACATCACTATCGAGTGACTAAAACCTGACACCAGTCTAGCACAGCTGTCTGGTGCAGCACTTCACAATTCCATTTTCACAGTGATAAAGCAAACTAGTACAGATAAAACAAGAGGATTCTAAAAAGGGTTTTGCACTTGGCCATTTTGCAATCCCTCGAGCTGACCTTATCCAAAGAAAAGGCAAAACTGCAGTATTTGCACAAACATTCACACAAACCCAACCTAAAGGCCAACTCCCAGGCTCAGGCATTATTGACTAGCATCAGTTTTCACCCCAGGTAACCCTCCAGCTATTGAGCGAAAGAGAGAAAGAATCCCCTTTTCAGGTCTCTCCATGGGCACAGCAGAAAGGGCGCTGTGCTGCCTGCAGGGGAGCTGCATTAATTATTAACTTGCTTTTGTAAAATATCAAGCCAAACTCCCTGCTCGAGGTGGGGGTAGGGGAAGGGAATTTCACACCTGCAATTCACTGTGCAGATGAAGTACAAAGCAGTGTATCCCAGTGCCTGGCCTCTCACAGAGACAGGAGGATCCAAGCAGGACAAATCAGACCTGACTCGCAGACCAGCAATCACACAGGGAACACCAGGCTCCAGCTTCCCACTCTCTACAGGCTCAGGAGGCTGTCACATCTGCCCTGTGCAAAGGTGCTAAGTGACAAGTAAAACCCTGCCAACCAACAGCAAAGGCTTCAATTAACATCCTGACAACTTACCCTGGTGTAAGTGCTCCTGCCTGCCCTGGCCATCTCTCACAGGCTGCAATTTACAGACACTCCAGTATTTTATTTTAATTTGTTGGACAGGAAGCGATTTGCCAGCTACTCTGTACACAACACACACGTGCAATGAAGGATCGGAATGGATATTCTACATGGTCAGAAGAGGTTCATACACACCTACAGCAAGGTGGGGAGCAGGGGGCTGATGTTGCATGAGAAAGAGAGGGACCAGGAGCACCAAAGGAACTGACAAGCAAACAGAGAGCCTTGGACCCTTCAAACAGTGGGGCTGGAGGTGAATGATTGAGGGGAGGAGCTTTCACACGTGTAGAGATGGGAATAGCACAGCTGGAAACAGGGTGGCTGCTTCTGTGCTCCTGCCAGCAACAATGGCCCTTGGATAATGACCTAAAGCAGCCACCCCTGAGGAGCTTGAGTTGTTTTTCAAAGAGCTCCTAGCAAGGCCTTCCACCAGCTGTGAAGGTCCAAAAGAAGGAAATGGTGTGATAAACAGGATGCTCCACAGGCATATTTTGAGAACTCCCTTTAGAAACTCCCTGAGCTCGAACTTGTACCTCTTCGTTGCGCTACTGCCCTTTTACCTTTCCTGCTCACACTCCAACATCTTCAGCCACCTGTGCAGCACTGCCCTGAGCTCACCAAAAGACGGCAACGCAGCCCTGGTTCAGAGGACCAGAGGATCACGTGAGGAAAATTCACCTGAGTCACTTAGTCCCTAGAATCACTAGGATCTAGGTGACTGGAATATGTCACCTACGTGACATTCCAGTCACCTAGAATCACTGCCAGCACCAATCAACACAGAAAAATTGGCTCTGAGCAGGACAGCTACAGGTGGCTGTGTTTGCGAGCCATCAGCACATGCAGGGGTGAAGAATGTGCACAGAAACAAAGGTATGAGGACCCCAGAAGAGAGAGGAAGAATAAAGTGTAGTTTACTTCAAAAGTAAATTCTTCCACAAAGATTTAGTACCTCAACTGAAATTTCAGAAATAGTATCAGATCATAAGTCTTCTTTTATCAGACATCCCTGAGAGAGGGACATATTTTCACAAAGCTACATTCACTTTCAGTTAGCAAAAGTTACAGAGCAGTGACAAGGTGCTGTGCAATGAAAGGAGAGCATATCACACCCATGTATAACACACAACTTTGCCCTTAGCCAGACAAGGAAAGGAAAGTGCCAAGGAGACGCACCCTTTCCCACTGTCAATCAATATCCTGAACCTGTTAAATGAGGCAAACCCACAGAGAAATTCTGCTAATTACCCTCCCCACCCCCCACTTTAGAACAAGAGACCTCAGCTATGCCAGTAGAGACAAACACAGTGTCAGGAGCAAAGAAGAGGGGGTTTGATTTGAGAGAGACACAACTTTACATTTGAAAACTTGCTAGAATGTTTCATCCTGAAATATTAATTGCATCCTGAAGCGTGCTGTTTGAGCCTGCTTATGCAAGAGCTCCAACATTCACACTCCAGCCCACAACTTGTTCAACAGGCTAAGAAGTATAGTAGTTCTGAACTGAGCAGTAACTCTGAAGAACCATCACCCTGAAGGGCTGAGGGGATCAGAGAAGGCAAGCTACAAAAGTCACTTCTCATAGACTGATGTCAGATTTTCTTTCTGACCAAAGAACCTTTGAATGTCACAGTGTGGGAGAGGATCAGAGGTCAAGCAGTTCTGAGCAAAGACAAAGAAGGAATAGCATCCAGTGCAGCACATGTTGTCCAAGCAGAGTTATTATCACAAGTTTACAAGGCTCTTATCAAAGAGAAGAATTTTGGTTTTAATACAATAAGCAACTATCTCTTCCCATTCTAGAAATACACTCCACAGTCTGTATAAGCTTATCTTCCAAATGCACATTTACATTTCAGCAGGCCAGTTTCTCTCCCACACACCTTTGGCGTCTTACATAAAACTCCAGCCCCATGTGCTCTGCAGTTGCCTGCCAGTCAGCATTTACAATCATCTGGTAATAGTTGTGGCTACCAGTAGCCAGAGAGGAATTCTCCAGTAGCCTCTGAAGCTATGCCAGGTCTGCATGTATCTAATGTTCTTATTTTCCAGGGAAACAATTCTTTAGGCTTTCAAAGACAAGTCTTTTACCAGAAACTATGTGCAACATTCTCTTCTTTTAAGATGCATTGAGGGCAGCTGTTTAGAGGCAACAATAGCCCAAGGCTGAGCCAACCCAAGTTTTGCTGGTACTCAGGACATGGACACCTGACAGCAGAGCTCCGAGTGCCCTGAACATCAAACTCCTGCTGCTTCCTTACCTGAATGCTCAGCTAAACACAACGTCCCCCTTTTCACCTCATTAGATTAGATCCAGACACAAAGCAAAATCTCCTCACTGTTCATACAGAAAGGCAATGAAAGCAAGTGGCAAGACGATCCTGTTTCCAATCAGAGACTAAGCAGCAGTTTAGCATCAAAACCAGATTTCATTCTGTCTTCCTTGCTCAGCTCCATTCGTTTCAGATGCTGTGAGACATGGCATGTGAACCCATATTCAACAGAAGGACAAATGCTCCTTCCCAGGAGCAGCATGAATTGTTCCTCACTGCTGAGTGTGACCAGTCCAGAGCTCCATGTTGTCTTTTGGCTTCCTTGCTTCTGCACACAGCAATGTCTCTTGGTGCCTGTGCACAGCTTGCTGAGACACTCTCCATCATTTTCTCCACCAACTTGGCATAGGCTGGCAGGGAACTACCCTGTGCAGTAATTTGTTGCAATTTTTCCTTATGTTCTCCCATAAGAGTGGAATTTCCAGACAAAATGTTGTAAGTCCCAATCACACAAGTTAATCCAGTCTTGCAAGGAGAGGAAGCCCAGGTCAGAAGTTTTTACTACGTAGACAGTATTAAGTGTGGATGCAGTCTCAAGTGAACCTCACAACAAAAACATACCCATAATGAGTTTATTTTGCTCACGTAGCAGAGTTGCAAGGTACCATCTGTGTGCTTCCTTGGCAACCTTCACTCAACTTGAACAGGTTTTCAATGGGATACAGTCCAAGAGCTTTCTTTTCAAAATGCCAGCAAGTATCTCAAGAACTCTTAAATCCTGCCTAGATTTAGGTCTCCTTCTCATTCCTTCCTCAGCACTCCTTCCTGCTTACAGGTCCTTAAAGGGAGAACTTCTACCTATGCATCTGATAACACTTTATCAACCCTGCTGAAATAAAAGAGGCCTTATCAAGCAGCTTTGTTTGAACTCTAGGCAGTTGGTGCTGCTGTAACAAACCGCCACCACCATGGCCTTGTCTGAACCAGGTTCTCTCCTGCACCCAGGAGTTTGTCTTGTTGCTGTTACCAACAGTCAGCAGCAACAGAACAGAGGCTGGGTCAACTGCACAGCAAAAAGCTCTTCCTTAGCACCAGTGATCTCACACCAACAGAACTGAGCAAAGTATCACTTAAATGCCAGACTTACCACATTTATCGATTACAGCCACCATGACTCACTGTGAAAGGACAAGTTTAAGAACAATTTTAGCTTGAAATCAGTGAAGCAAGCCTGAGCTACTCTTTAACTGTTCATCTCTACAATCCTGCTTGGCTGTGACACACTGTCAAGGCAGATACTCAAGAAGAAAGCATAAGCCAAGCAGAACAGCTAAAGCAAGGGAAGGAACAGTTGCAGTACACAGAGGGAAGTGTAAGACGCCACCTCCTTTTCCCAGGAGAAGGAAGATGCTCTAACATTAATCTCAGTTTAATGAGACCATGCAGAGATCTTCCTTACACAACTGCTGTGCCACTGCTATCCCCCAGCACTTGCAGTTTCATAAACAGGAGAGTGTTCAGGTGCACCTTGCATACAGTAGTCAGAGAGGAAAAACAAAAGATTCTCTAAAAAGAATTTATTTTAGTGAACCTGGAGAGACAGACAGTGAAATGAACAACTGAACAGACTGTGGTAACACTACGTGCAGGTGGCTGCCCTCCCAAAACACAAACAATATTAAATAAAGTATCAGATATCAATTCTCCAATAACTCTTTGAAAATTACTGAGAACAAATCACACAACTCAGGCAAGTTCATGTACTTCTAACAGCCTGTGCTTGGAGTTACCAGGAACCGCCCAAGTGCAATGAATTTGGGAATTGTGCAAACCTTATGTGTCATTATGACTCCTATTGTGTTCTCCTTGTCATGGGGGCATGACAACACAGTTTCAAAATGCTACAGCAGAACAAAGTCTTTGCACTGAACAACATTATTGCCCATGATGCAAAACCCTTTGTAGGCTTTGCTAAGAAGCGTGAATCAAACAGAAGAGTAGCTTGTAACTTTGGAGCAGCATTTTACACACAGTGGCTCCATGGAGCAAAACACGAAAGCATTTGCTTCATAAAGCAACACAAAGAGATCCAGCTATGAGAAACTTTTATATGAGAACTGGAGTTTCCATACAATTTCTGCACAGAAACCAAACCAGTGCCTCCTTTGGTATTTTAAAGAAAGATGATGGTACTTGCAGTATCACATACTTTTATTGCCATGTATTAACTGCAAGACAT
The DNA here is from genome assembly GCA_013390045.1 of Picathartes gymnocephalus. Lineage (NCBI taxonomy): Eukaryota > Metazoa > Chordata > Aves > Passeriformes > Picathartidae > Picathartes > Picathartes gymnocephalus. Next base: position 171,139 of record WEKY01061462.1, on the reverse strand, counting down.
ATGTTTAAAACCTCCCTTGCTCTTTGACATTTCTCAAGCCTCTGTGTCAGCCAAGAAGAGACACACCTCTTCCATAAGCAATTCCCAGGAATAATTATGTTACCATACCAGAAGGCCACTGGAAGGTAAAGGGCTCTCAACTGGTTTAACTCCTTCAGTACTTTTCTTTGGTCAGCTATTATAGCAGATGCAATTTGTTCAAAACCAAACAAAAGACGTTCCTCAGCACCATTTTATGGAGATGTTTGAGAATTCTTCTCCCTTCCAATATCACAAACTATATAGAGCCCCTGGACAGGGTACAAGCAGCCCTGAGCAGGATTAGAGACTGCTCACTACTGGCACAGATCATCCTCATCTCCTCCATGGGCCAGTCTACCCCTACAAGGAACGTGTCAGGGTGCACGGAGGAGCCTTGGGACGTACCAGCACTTTGCATTCCACTTGCCAGAAGCACGAGCTTCCCGAATCAAAGCTAAGATCACCAGGCAGCTGCTCTGGGCACACAGCTTCAGCTGGGACTTGGTAAAGCCAGATATTCCAGTTGACTGAAGTACTCTCAGATGACTACAAAGAGCAGTATTCCCCATCAAGTAAGACATGACAACGGACAACTTTTACTTCTACCATCTCAGTGGAGCTTTCCCCCTGTCCTGTCACTATCCCCACACCAGCACAAGGCTTTGTGCCATTGGCTGCAGAAACACAGACCCGGGAGTCTCATCCAACTGCTCTACACCATCAACAACACTAAACACAAACACACAGAGCTTTCTCCAACGCCAAGGTTAAGCCTCAGCTCCAGGAGGGGAGATACCAGCAACAGCCTGTTCCCACGGCACAATGAAGGGCAGCCTGAGACAAAGGCTGAGCAACTTGTTTCACCGTTTTATTACACCTGTTTGCTGCCTGCTGGAAGTAACATGCTCCTTCATCCAGCAAGTTCTCACAACTTTTGGGAGAAGAAATAAAAAACACTAACAGTGACAAGATGCATTTAATACGGGCATAGGGGGGAAATAAAAAAAAAAAAAAAAAGAGAGAAAACGCTAACAGAATATCCCGAGGGAGTCAGAGTCACTGCAGTTCTTGTTCTTGTCTTCTCCAAGACCCGCTGCTTGGAGCCAGCGGCAGCACTGGTGACCTGCGTGGCCGGGCTGCGGGCAGGGGCATCTCCCACCGCAGGACGGGGCTGGAGCGGTTCCTGCAGTCCCCGTGGAGGCTCCGCGCCCCGGGAGCGGCCCCGGCCCGGACCCGCTCGAGGACCGGGCAGGAAGTCCCGGAGCGGCCGCTGCCGCCACCTCCCCCGGGGAATCCCGGGATGCGGAGCTGCCGCGCGGTACCCGCAGGGGCTGCGCGCTCCGGCCGCGACAGACACAGCGCAGTGAGCCGGGGAACGAACACAACAGCGAACAAAACGCCAACAGCCCTCAGCGCCGCGGCTGCAAGTTCCACGGGGAGCCACTGCCGGAGTCCCCGGGTGCGCCGGGGCTTCAGGTGAGGGCAGTCCCGACAGAGCCGGCCCGGGCGGCGAGCAGGGCCCGGACACTGGCGAAGTGAACCCCCTCGGGAGCGGGGGCACCGGCGAGCACCTGCCGGCCCCGTCGCGCAGCCCAGCCCAGTACGG
>WEKY01061462.1:30943-169346 GCA_013390045.1 Picathartes gymnocephalus | reverse complement strand
GGCCTCGCTCCGCGGGCACCTCCGGGCGAGGCGCGGCGCGGCGGGGCGGGGCCTGGGGCGGGACCGCCCCGGGGGCGGGGCCCTCTAATGCAAACAGCATGCGTGGGCGGAGCCTCACATGCAAATAAAGCCGAGCCGCGGCTCCGTCTCCCTTTTCAGCTGGCGCGCTCATGAATAATTCAGCAGCGCGCTCGCTGCAGCCAATCAGGGAGCGGCACCGCGCGGCTCGGGGAACGCGGGCACCCGGCACCGGGAAAAGGCCGGGAAAGGGCGGCGGGGAAAAGCCGCCTCCGGGGCCCTTCCTCCCGGCTCCAGCCCCGCGAGGGAACTTTCACAGCCTTGCTTGGGAAAATAGGCAGACTTTACAAAAAGTCGAAATCTTCGCTGGAGAGAGGAACACAAGTCTCGCTGCACAGCCCGGCAGCAGCCAGCCCGTGTCCTGCTGCAAGGAACAGCAGCTGGACAAGGAAGCTGTATTTATGTAGAGGGCAATGGCAGGCGAAGGTCATCCCACTCTGTATCCATGCAAAAGCTTGAAATTACCTCTGACGAGGGTCCAGTAACAGTATTTCAGCCACGTTTCCAAAAGTGATGTTTTTCAATTAAATATTCACTTCTCTTACCTTGCAATGCTCAGCTGGTCTGCATCACCGGCCAAAATCGAGCAGCGGTATCAGTCTGGATCATGCTCCTATTCTGGGGTGGGTGAAGGCACCATCAGATGTTACGGTGCTGAGCAAGGCAGCCACAGTTTCTCAATCCTCCTTGCAGTGGTTATTAAATTGTAATTGTCTTGTGCTGAATCAGGGAGTATCTGCCCCAGCGAAACTCACTGGGTGGCTCTCATAGAGCTCATCGATACAATTCCACCTTGGCATAAGGAGATGAGACTGATTGAAATCAACAGGAGTTTGACCTAATTCCAGGACAAACATGAGCCCTGTGGGTCAGGCTGGAGCTCTCCTGGCTGCGCCTGTTCTTAGAAACTCCCTTCCCACTGCCTTCAATCTGTAAAACAGTCTGGGAGAATGCTGAGGGCAGATGAGGCTGCCAACCCCGGCTTTAAGGAGAGCTATCAAAGCCAAAGCACTGCTGGAAGGAGAAAGAGGAAGGGGAGGGAGCGTGGGAGGAGCCATCAGACCCCTCACCTCAGGAAAGCCCCGCCGACTTCCAGCATCTGATAACCGGGGCGTGTGCGTGAAACAGGAGCAGGCGCAGGCAGCAGAACCCCGGTACCCTGGGCTACGATACCTCTGACCACGCAGGAGGAAGATGAACGAGGAAGAGGTGTCGTGTGCCGACAGGAACTGCACGCGGATATAAGGACACCTCCAGGCTCTGAGTCACGCTGCCCTTCCCGGGAACAGGGCAGCGGCGTAGGAGCAGGGTTACCAGGGTTACACACCCACAGGGCTGTATGACCTTGAGCAGGCATTCACCAGCTGCTACTGCTCGGGTCCCAGTAACCTCCACAGTCTCCCTCTGCATAACTTAACATTTCGAGGGGAATTAAGAACCACACCAAGGAGCTTGCATCGTTGGAAAAGGATTTTATTGCTTAGCCTTCTCCACATCTCTAAAAGGAATTAAAAAAAACACCGAATAAAACACATTTAAACCAGTTGCTATTACAGTTCTGAAAACTTTGATACCAAACACAGCCATGCTTAGCTCATTTCCACCCACTGAGCAGACCTTCTGGCACCTGGCACTTTTGGCATAGAGGCTAAAGTAAATTTGGTACCTAGATATCCTGGTGGAGAACAGATGAGAAGGCTCATTTTTTCTTTACTTAGGGATCTCCCACTTGCAAGAGAAATAACAAGGCTCCACAGCCAGGAAAGAGGACGTTGACTGAAAGAGAGGGGCTGTAGTTCAGCCCTGGCGAGACTGTCAGATGCAGTGTGCTGATATTGGTGGTCAAATTTTAGCATGGCTTAACACTGTGTGGCCAAAATGCATCTGAGCACAGCTGCTGCAGGAGGCCAAGCTGCCATCTGCAATGCTCTGGGGCTTTCTGTGACCTCTGGCTGATGAAATTGTGTTCAAGGCACAGTTTCCTCCTCTCAGGTGTCTGGAAACTTTCCTCCAGGTGACTGAGTTTATGGCTGTGCCTTTTTCAGACCAGAATCTGATCTCATGGTCGTTGGCACAGCTGAGTAACAGAGGCTCAAGGCACCAGCACTGATCAGCTTATTCTGTCCCTGACTGACCTCAGTGACACTCCAACCATTCCATCGGTGTAGCACAGTGGTTCTTTACATGTGACAAAAGGATCACCAGCAAAGTGTTTTCTAATGATCCACAGTCAGCAAAAGATGACTCAGGAAAGGCAGGCTGGTGGTCCATGAGGTGAGAAAGCTGGAGAGCCAGTGCCTTCAAGAACAAAGCAGTGTGTTCTCCAGCCCAGAAATGCCCAGCTAAGACAAACACACTTGTGTGCTGTAAATTACACATTATACCTGAGCCATCTGGGTGGGTGAGGTCTGTAACAGCCAATAAAGTGGCCAACTTCCCAAGGTTCCAGTCATCACAGGCTCTGTTTTCTGTAATATTTCATTGATCAGGACAACAACTCCTGAGTAAAGCTCTTCTCTTTATCCCATCATCCCATTTCTGCAAGTGACAGCAACTTCAGTGATTAACATCAATGGGCAGCTTGAACTCCTTCAGTGAATAGAAGGTGATTTCTCCATGATCCACCAGTGCAAAGACCAGTGGGACGTCCCCACTCAGATACGTCACCTGCTTCAAAGCCCGCAGGGACGGGATCTGCTCATCAAAGCTACGGAGAGAAAAAAACATCCTGTTTGTTCTCCAAGCAAGAGGAACACAGAGGCAAAGCTGTCCTGGCTAGCCATCACAACAGCTCCCTTTGGCCTGACGAGCTGCTAGTGATCCTCCCCACCCATTTCAGTACAAGTGGGAGGCTGCCAGCTCTGAGAGTGAGTACCCAGTATGCTGGGAACTGGGAGCTGTTGAATCCTTTGCCAAAAACAAGGATAACTGCACACTGCTCCACGCTGTGCCCATTAGATGTGGCTCACAGAGATATTGGCAAATGGCCAATGCACTGCAATCTTAATACCTTTGTACTGGAAAGATCTTTAGGTTGCTGGGATCAACATCTGACCTGCTTTTTCCTCCTTTTAATTCTGCAAAGTCTGTTTGCTCATCAATGAAAATATTTATGCAACAAGGATCATCCTACTGGCTCATGACATACCTTGGTAAAACTGCATTACCACCTTCCTTGCTCTGTCTACTACAGCTGCAGAGAGCAGAGGGACAGTTTTAGTAAAGCAAAATGAGAAAAGGCAGAAACTGAACTTTGTACCTAGCTATGGAGTTTAAGTATCAGGTTCTGGATCCAGCAAGAAAGGAGACACCTGACCTCTGTTCCTGGTGATCTTAACGTTACACTTGACAAAGATCAAAATACTGAACCCATGGCTCAGAGCTCGTAGCAAGCTCTGGGGAGGTTAATCTCTACAGAAATGCACAATGATCTGCACTGACTGAGGTTTCAGCTCCCACAGCACTAGATTCTACCTGAATTTCACAAGCATTGCATAAAAGCTGTGGCTTCTTTCTCCTGACTCCCAGTAATACTCAGACATGAGCAGCAACCAGATGACCAAATAGTGTGGGTTGAGTGCAAGGGCAGGGGATAGGGAGGGAACTGTCAGCCAGCCTCTAACAAAGGAGGAGGAACTGAAAGAAAAAAAAATTCTGGGCAGGACCACCCTCAAAGGAGACACGCTGATGATCTGTAAAGCTCACAAGATGCTGGGTCATTTACAGATCATTAGGACTTCGTTTCCACAACAACTGCAATGTTTCAGAAACAGCACAAGACTCCTGGGTACCTCCGAACACACATCCTGACGTGGGGCTTCCCAGGGTTTGTCTTCTTAAACTTGGACACAGCATCTGCTTGATACACGTTGAAGTCTATCTTCACGGCCTCTGGGTCCTCCTGCAGCCTGCAGGGGAACACACCCACACAGGTATGGGATTGAAACACTGCAAGGTACAGGTACAGCAGAGAAAAGAGGGAGCAAAAACTCTTGAGACGACTTGTCTGGGTCCCTTGAAAAGCTTCACTCCTCAAAGGACTGACCCTGCAACTGTTTTAACTACTTTACAGAGCTTTCCTGTAGTCAGACCAGAGCAAGATCCTGGCTCACATCTACCCCACACCCTTGCAAGAAGCAGCACTAACAAAGACAGGAGCAAAGCACTGCAGGGACTGCACACAAACACCACACAGACTGAGGGAGGAGCACAACCAAAGTCCCAAAGCCAAGATTTTTTATAACCACTGTAGCAGGGATGACACACATTCCAGGGATGAGGCACAGGTGAAACCCAATCAAACCTCTGGAGGAGATACCTGGCTGGGGTGCAGAGAGGGAAGGGCACTTTAAGAGAGCAACCCTGCTGTTTTAACTGGCCTGGAAAGCCCTGGCTCTGTTGCTGCAGGACTTGGTACTTCATGGAGATGTCACCCCCTCACTAGAGATGCAAGGGGGTCATGGAGCAGAGCACTGGATTCTCTCGGCACCCTGGATGTGAGGCAGCTCCCAAACTGCTGCTGGGAGCATCTCAGAGACCTCACAAGCAGGGACAGCCACAAGACACTCCTGCTCCCCAACAGCTCCAAGATGACTGGCTGGATACTAACCGAGAGGCTCCATCCAGGATGTGGGAGGGCTGCAGCACACTGATCTGCTGGAGGAGCACAGCTGGAGGGAGAAGGAACGGGAAAGGATCAGACCAGCAATTTCCCTCCCAGGGCACTCCAAGCACTCCACACCACCCACAAGCCTTCCTCCTCCGACAATGGCTGGCAGCTCCACAGTCACCACTGGCTACTTCAAAGACCTCAACTTCCTCATCGCCTCCCAGCACACAGCCCAGACACTCTGCAGTTGCTTTGCATCTTGCTGGCCCTGACAGCACATGCCTAACAGCCCAGCAGGAGGGACTGCAATACAGCAGGACATGGGGAATGGATTAGAAGCCCTCCCAAGGCCCTGTTTATCCTGGCACTTGAGTGGGCTATAGAAAGATTTTCCTGCTCAAAGTACTGTCCCCAAAACGTATGTTCAGCTTCTCCATGTCATCCCTTTTGCTGCTGCATACCAGGCACTCTTTCTCAGAGGTGGGGGAAGGAATGGTCCCTGTTAAGTTCCCAGAGGCACTACCTGGTGAGGTCACTTCTTCTAGCCGCAGCAGTGGTGTGACAGCTTGGTCCCAGAGGTGTGACGGTCGTTTCCAAACCCTCTGCTGTCTCCTCTGCTCCAAGAGGGCTTTGTACTCCTGCCAGTTGGAGCAGCGCCTGACCTCCTGGTCAGCATTGACACTGCTCTTGTACCTGCTCTCCCTCTCCCGCTGCCTCCTCTCCTTCCGTGACAGCTTCTCCTGTTTCTGGTTGATCCGTGTGCACCAGGAAGCTGCATCCACCTCCCTGCCCAGCACGTTCTCTGGCAGGAGCCTGTTGTCAGGAGAGGGCAGATGTGTGCATGGCTGGTCTGGGGCCATGTTGGGAAAGGTGATGGTGGTAAAATCCCAGCGGGATGCATGGGTGCCAGTGCTGCTCTCCTTGTGGTCTCCAGCCGGTCTGCTGAAGAAGCTCAGAGAGTCCTTCTGTCCTGTATCAGGAGGAACTGGCACTGACTCCTCCTCTGCACCACCAGCACCTGATTCCTTTGGCTGCACTGACAAGGGCTTTTCATCCACAGGAATAGAGTCTCCATAGTCATTTCCATCTTTGCTGGAGGTCCCTTCAGCTTCTGGAAGGTCCTCATATACTTTATGTTTCTTCTCATGCAATCTAAAGACAAAGGAATAGTAAAAAATTCAGGGAGAGCACATGGTAGAACTTTCTTTCCTTTAAATCCTGCCTGCTCCCTGCTAACAGGAAGAATGCAGTCTGCCAAGCCTGAAGGAAGGACAGCAGAGGTGGCAGGAACCCCAGACAGGTCTGCAAACCCTTGATAACAATCTCCTTGTTTGAGACAAATGAGAAAAGAAAAAAAGGCCAAAACTAAACAGTGAATGCCAAAGGCAGAATAAACTACTGAGAAGTCCTGCACAAGATTTGACTTCAAAGCCCAAGACAATCCCAGCCTTGATTTGTATAGATAATGTTCCCAACCTGCCATGCCAGGTCCACACCCCGGACACTGACCCAAACACTTCCATGCAAACATGATGGACTTCAGCCAAAGCAGCACAGGCCAGGCAGCAACCTGCCTGCCAGCACCTCTTACTGGTGTGAGATTCAGACCCTGATTGCAGAGAAGATGGGGCAGTTCTTAGACCAGCAGTTTAATCTCCCAATTCCTACAATTCCACAACTCCTCAGACAAGATTTACTGTCAACAGGGACTCTCCAGCCTCGTCCTCCCCGTTTCTGAAAGGCTGACGCCACCTCCTGGGAACTGTCAGTATTATGAGAAAAATTATTCATTGTCACTTTGTGGTGGTGCTCGGGACATGTGCAAGCCCCAGGATGCAACTCTGCTCTCTGCTGTTGAGTCTTGGCAGGTGACTTGGACTGAGGAGGTGGGTAAGTGCAAGATGTGCACTGTGGTAGCTGTGCTCCTGCTAAAAAAGAGTAGGAGGCACCTGACACATGTTCCTTTTGCTCTACCCTTCTCTTGTGGCATCTCAGCACCACAGCTGGGGGACTTGGGGGCAATTTGCCCCTCTTAGCCCTGGCATGAAGCACACATGTGACAAAAGGGAACACTGCAAAGCATTCAGGAAAAGTGCTGCACTGCTTGGGGACAGCCAAAAGCAACTGTGCCAGACAAGGTCACCCCCAGCAGGAGGGCCTGGGAACACTGCAGCAAAGCAGCTGTTCCTGAGCCAGCATGGCCTGACGAGGATGGGAGAAGGCTTTGGGCCACATCCTTACCGAGGGCTGGAACTTCTCCTTCTCTTGCGATGGTGTTTCCCAGAGCTCTTACAGTGACTTTCCAGGTTCAGCTGCCTCTCGTAGGGAGATGGGACAGTGCTGGAAGGAGAGACCAACACGGAGGCTGAGAGCAGGATGAGGTAGTGGAACTACCTTCTGCTCAGCCCCCAGGATACAGTAACCAAAGACACAGAAAATGCCCAAGTGGGACCAGGATAGCCCTCAGTTCATGCCCCATTTCATGTTCCAAATCACCACCTCAGGAGGGAAGAGCAAGGAAGGGTAGAGTGCCACTTTTAGCCTTTAATCCTCCCAAGAGGTGGAATGCAGGGCCAAAGTCCTCTTCTCTGCCATTCCCTGGGGCCAGGCAGTGGGTACAGAGAGTCTCAGGGTCTTCAGAAAGGAGAAAGCAGCACGGTAAGGAAAAGCTGGTTACCTGGGGTCGAATCTCAGTACAATATAACCCAGTTGCTTCAAGTGGCTGAATACCTTGGAGCAAAGGAAAGCAAGAAGGTTAAATGACAGCCCTAAACACACACCATTTACTTCAGTTCCACTATGACTGAGTGAACACAGCGTGGCACTGGCAGAGGAGAAAATACCAGGGTTAGGACTCACAAAGATGGGTTAGCAAAGGTGGGGAAACAGGAACTGAACATCTGGAAGAAGGTGAGTGAGAACAACTGAGGATGACTTCTTTCCCCCTCCCTCCCAGATCATCCTACCCTGCTTCCAGCCACTGGAAGAGCTTCTGTGGCAGAGGCTGGGCTTTCTACCTTCATCCTCCTGCAACAGCTGGAGGTCCCAACACACCTGGTAATGTGACAGGCTCATTGTCTCCTGGCACAACAGGGTCTCGTAGGCTTCCTGGACTGACAGGGGCACATCCCTGTAAAAGAGCTGGACAGAGCCCTGCAGGGCAGAAGCTTGGTGTGAGAGTCACAGGAACAAATCTAAGTAAGCTCACACCAGTCCTTTCCCACTGGTCCTGACAGCTGGTCCCAGCACCCTCCCTGACATGATATCCATCTTTCCCCATGTGCCACATGGACTACTTACAGTCCCTTTCCCATACCCAGTTCCCCCATAGCCTGGTTTGATCAGCCAGGTAAGAAGTTCCCACCCACCGCTCTCAGCACCTGCTCTAACTCCTGCATCTGTTTGGTGGATGCAGCTGGGAGCAAAAGGCTCAGCTGACAAAATAATCACTGATTTGAGAGATAATTTAACTTTAATTAACTGAGTGATTCAGGACACTGCACAATGACAAAAGCATTTATGACCACCATAACTGAGAACTGGAGCAGAGGAATCAACGGCAGCTTCAGGTGGCATCAGTTGGTGCCTCCTCAGAAGCATTTACTCCCTTTGCAGACCCAGAGATCCCATAGGTAACTTCCCCATGGAATAGCAAATGACCTCCAGGAGGCTCTTTTAGGCTACACCTCTTTTTCCTCCTTTTTGTTTTTTACTCATAAAGAAAACAAAAATCTAGGAACCACACTTTTCCCATGAGATAGGCTGAAGGCATCTCACTTGTCTTTTCTGCTTCTAGGGGGGGATTTTGTACTCAGCATCTGACTAAACCATTTTATTGCCACCAATTTGTTTACAAACTATTTGTCAGAATGCCAGGGGTAAAAAAGCCCCACCTTTGCTGCCAGGATTTAAGGGATGGCATCAGATGCTCCAGGTCTGTTTGTTTTGCTAAGGGATAAAAGTTCCCTTTTGATCAATGCACCAATTCTACTGACAACAGGCTTTGGAGGAGAGACAAAAAAACCCAAAAAACCTCTCTACAGCAAAGAAACCGAGCTGAGCCCCAAGCAGCATTTCTGCAAGCAGAGGAGCACTGAACACAATGTGGTCTCACTACTATGCCTGCCACATTTAAATTTCTTTCTGCCATATATACTGGGAAGAAATCCCAAGCAGCAAGCCCAAAGATGTCTGCTTAAGCTGAATGAACTGGCCACAGATCCAACTAATACACTCTGTCAGTGACACAGAGGCTGCTTGAGAGTACAAGGTATGAACCCACAGCCTGGTGACAAACAGCTCCATCAGCAACACAATCAAAGAGACAATTCCTTGAGAACCAGATGTTTATCAGCTGCTACAGCTCCTCCAATCATTCAGTGAGGAGCCAGTGTCCCCATCCTACTTACACACTCCAGCAGGTACAGAGCTTCCTCAGGCAGCAGACACTGTTTGCCTCGTTCTGAGAACCCCATGGTGTGCCAGAACTTCCCCTGGAACAGGAGCACAAATCCCTGATGGGCTCTGGCTGTTCCCTGCTGACAGCCAGGTTCCCTCTCATTGCAAAAAGCAAATTAGGGAATCTGTGAGGCAGCAGGACATGCTGGCACTGAGTGCACTCTGTAGCACTCACCGCAGGGGACTTCAGCTCCACGATGCCCTGTTCTGGCTTCCACTCAGCTTTCACCAGATTCCCCCTGAGAAGGTTAAACATTAGTTTTTTACCACTTGTGTGGCCTATAATCAGCTTCTGGTGTAGCAACACAACAAGGTCAGGAAGGTGTAAAAAGGCAGGAAATTTCCGGGTGGCATTTTTACAAGGCATTAGAAAGACATCATCCCCTGGATCTAGCAGCACCAGTTTATCATCACCAACCAGTTAAAAGTGTCTTCAGTCAGCACCAGAGAGACACGTCCATAGACTACAGCAACCTGCTGGAGATGCATGGCCTAAGCCAGGATATGTGGATATTGATGAACTAAAACAGATTGCCCACTGAGGTTGTGGCTGCCACATTCCTGGAAGTGTTCAAGGCCAGGTTGGATGGGGCCCTGAGCAACCTGGTCTAGTGGAAGGTGTCCTTGACCATGGCAGGGAGTCCAGTGGGGTGATCTTTAAGGTCCCTTCCAACCCAAACCATTCTGTGATTCTGTATCATGCAATTGCTCAGCTGCTGCCAAGACACCCTCAAATCACTGTACCCCACCCACAGGGACTCAAAGGGAAAAATTAATAGCTGCAGGCCAAGCAGAGAAAGTGTGTGTTGAGAGGCGGGTGTGAATGCCTCACAAGTGATAAAAGTCAAGGTCTGGCACACTGTTGAAAACACCAAAACTGATAAACCAGGGACACTGACACCTGGTCAAATCTGCACAAGGCCACACAGGAGCATCAACAAGACACACTATAACTTGGATCATGCCCAAGAAGGCAGTGGCTGCTACCTGCAAAGGCTACAGGATTATACATGCACCTGTGAAAACCAAGAGCCCTGTGAGGGACTTTCTGAAGCCACAGGTGTGCCAGCATATCCCAGTGCTCCTGCAGGGACAGCCAGGCTGTGTCGCACTGCTGCTGCTCCAACCCGGGCACTGAAGGCAGGTGAACGGCGGGGAACTTACTGTGCTGACCAACAGCTCCTGCTACCAACAGCTCCATCCTACTCGTAACCCCCGAGCTGTGCTCTGCCCGCCGCCATCACCCCTCCCAGGGGGAAAGCCATTCCCAGCGTCGTTCCCGGCGATGGACTTACGGCCGCTCCGGGCGCTCCGCGGACAGCAGCCGCCACTGCTCCTCACAGCAGCGCCGCAGCCTCTCGGCCTGCCGGGCCGAGCCGTCGGGGAGGAAATCCTTCTGCCCGCGGGGGCTCCGCGGGGCCTGGCGACCCTCCGGCTGCTCCGCCGTGCTGCGAGGCGACAGCGGGGCGGTGAGGGACGCGAGAACGGCCGACAGCCCCCTGCGGCCGCCCAGCCCCGGCACCGGGACCCCGGACCGCCCCGGACCGCAGTGCCCACTCGGCCTCCCCGGACCGCGGGTCCCCCGGTGCCTCCCCGCTCCTCCCACACTCCTGTGCCCACCCTCTGGATCCTCGTACTAGGGATTCCAGCGGTGCTTCCCCAGGCCCCGTATCACGGGTCCCCCCGGTACCTCCCCGGCCCCCTCATCGGTGATTCCCGCCGGTGCCTCCCCTGTCCCCCATAGCGCAGGCTCCCCCCGGTGCCTCCCGCAGCGCGAGTGCCTCCGGTTCTCCGCGGCACCTCCTCAGTCCCCTCACTGCTGTTTCCCCCGCCCGCCCCACCTGAGGCGGCGGGACCCGCCGGGCTCCATGGGCACGAGCCTGACCAGCGTCCTTCCGCCGCCGGGCACGAGCGCCGCCGTGAGGGGCGGGCGCCGCCAACGCGCCCCCTGGCGGCTCGGAGGACTGCGAGCGGCGCGGACCGAGCACCGGGAAGGGACCGGGGAGGAGACGGGACGGGACACCCGGGGCCGGGCACTGGGGAGGAACGGGGCCGTGCACCGGGTTTTGCCCTGGGATCTGACCCAGACCCGCCGTGCTGAGCTGCCCCCGCCGCTCCCACGCCCCCCCGCACCCGGCATAGGGAGAAGGGAATAATGAATTACGAGTTGGAATAAAGGGCAGGAAGATCACGAACGACAAATGATACGGGTAAAACAGGCTGCGTGTACGTTAAAAAAAAAAAAAAAAAAAATTTAAAAAAGAGGTTTATTTATTGCTAATTAATATTAGTCCCAGACTTGGATATCTGCTCTGTCCGGGGCTTCTGGGCAGCAATGCAGCACCAGGACCAGCTGTCCCTCCTCTCCTTCTGCCAACCATGCTGCTCACAGGACCTTCTATCACGTTTTTCCCCCTCTCTCCTCACTGCATTTTGCCCTTTCTTAAATTTCCCCAAAAGGAAAATACACTCTTAAATAATAAATTCTTAATAATTATTATATAAATAATTCTTAAATTCTTAATAATTATGATAGAAATAATTATTAAATGGTCATAAATTCTTAAAATCTTATCAATTCAATAAATTCTTCAGTACATTTCCCCAACATCACTGACGGACTCAGCTGTGCGTTGCCATGGGGCCGTTGGAACCATGTGGAACCAGTCAGAAGAATCTGGAAGTGGCTGTGTCCTGCCCACTGGGGCAGGAGGATTGTCCCTTCAGTGGTGTCACTGTTCCTCCTGGCTCAGGCTCCAGCAGCCGCCGGTGCCATCGGCTGCCCTGAGTGTGCAGCGATCCAGAGGGGCTGGAAAACACAAAATCCCTCTGCACCACAGCCTCACACCTCTGCCAGCAGGGCTGCACTGGCTGCCAGGGAAGGCATGGACAGATCTGGTGGGGAAACACACCAAAAATTCAAGTTTCACCTCAAACCTTTCTCATGTTGCTGTGGGATATCTCACAGGAGGCACTGAGCCTCAAGTAGGAAAAACACAGCTTTTCCCCCCACCGGAGTCCCTGGTTCCAATTGTGGTTTCCCAATAAAAGCCCTTTGACAAGATGCCAATATAGGGGGATGAATGTAAAAACCATTCCCTTCCATTTTCCACTAAAACTATTTAATTTTCACTTCCTGCCTCATTATTTCCTCCTCCTGAACTGAGCCTTTACCTTGTGAGGGGGTCAAGTGATTTTTGGTCAGCAGTGCCTCTCCATGGTTTGTGGGGGGACAAGGACCCACGGATGGGGCAAGGGACAGAAGGCTGTGCAGGGGCAGTGCTTTTTCACCCTGATTTCCAAAAAATACACGTATCTTGGAGACTGCTTGGACTGGCTGATTATCACATAATCCTAGGACTCCACATCCTGTGGCTTTCAACTTTCGGCCTGTCACCCCTTTGTTTAGCTCAGTCTTCCCTTAAAATAGCTGTGTTTAAATTGCTCAGGGAAAAGCTCTGATCCAGAATTTGCTTTTGTCACCCACTGTGATTACAAGACCCAGAAATGTCAAGACTAATCTCGGTTCATGTTTCTTTTCAATGCTGGGATTTTAGCTGTCATGTGGTGGGGGGATGTCCTGTTCCTCTCAGGGGCACCAGCAGAGCCTTGTAGGATGGGACTCATGTTCTTCCCCAGCTGAATCCTCTTATCAGCCCTAATTCCGTGTATCATCAGCTGGGTGTGGGTGGTCCTGGGGGGCTGCACTTCCTATTTTTCACTTATAAATGGAGGGTGAGGTGTAGCTGATTTTTCCCTTTAGATGTTCTGGGGTTGAATTAGGGTTTTTAACATTAGCTTTCTGTCCAGCTGCTTTGAAACTGTAACTGTGGTGCTCGTGGTGGGGTCTTTTTATGCATTTAATTCCTTAAATTTGGGGTCTTTTTCCCTTTGTTCGGGGTGGAACCTGAATGCTTTTTGAGTGGAGCTTGGCTGTCCCGGGTTCTCTTTGTAGACAGGGTTGTGAAAAGAAGCTAAAATAATGGTCCCTGAGCTGAGCAGTGGTGAAACCTGGCACTGGGAGTGACCGGTCTGCTCAGGGGGTCCTGGGAGCTCAGATAGTGCTGGGTGGGGGACTGTGAGCTCCAGGCTGCTGAGGAGGGGAGTGTGGGTGTGTGGTACCAGGGAGCAGAGCAGCCCTTGCTGTCTGGGTGGCAGGGGAAGCCATGGAGGAGGCTGATGGTGGAGGCTGAAGCTGCTCCTCGCTTCCCTGTGGGACACTGCCCTCATCCCAAGCCAGAAGGGCCTGACTGGGGACACACCACACTGAATAAACCAGAGCAGTGCACGTGGGCCCTTGGAGCAGGTGAGTGTGGTACATTTGCCCACTTTTCTGTGCTGTTTTTTTTGGTTTTGTTTGGTTTTTGTGGTTTTTTGTTTGGTTGGTTGTTTTTTTGGGGTTTTTTTTTTTTTGTTTCTGATTGGGGAAAAATGTTAATAAAGTGCAAAAAGACCATTAGGATTAAAAATGGGGGTAGGCTGTCCCTTCTGAGCAGAACAGCCTGCTCCTGGTTCTCCCTTCTGCTTCTGACCCCACTCCAGGGAGGAGCAGAACAGAGCTGTGGTGCGTGGGGATGGTTTTGAGTCCTTCCAGTCCTTTTCTGTTGTGCTCAAGTCGTGTTTGTGCAGTCCTTGTATTCACAAGTTCCTTGTGGTTAACTCCTGGATGAACTTGATGTAAATAGACTCAGTGTTTTTTGAAAAAGCAGGAGAAGGTTTGGCCTTGGGATTGTTTTCCTAGTTTCATGTAGCATAGCCAGGTGGGAATTGCATGCTCTGTGCTGGAGCAGAACAATTCTGCCAGGTATAGCTACCTGCTTTAATCCCTGTGTTAACAACTCCTGCAGTTCCTGGCAGGGTGTTTGGAAATATTTTAGTAATTCTGCAAAAACCAGCTGTGCCTCAGACTTTACAAATGGTAACACTTGGAAAACAGTGTCTGAGACGGATAACATGGCCCATCCTCTTGCCTTCATTGCAACCCACGGAGTATGTTCTGATACCAGGAGGATTTCTGTGTGGATGCTTTGTGTGATTTGGGACAGAAAAGGCTGTTACAAATGTTCAAGACCAAGTTGGATGGGGCTTTAAGCAGCTGGTCTAGTGGAAGATGTCCCTGTTCAAAGCAGGGGTCTGGAATAGGATGAGTTTTAAGATCCCTCCCAACCCAAACTGTTCTGTGATTCTATGAAACTCCCTAACACTGGCAAGTGCTTCAATTTTTTATGTGTGTTGCAATACCTGTAGTGTTATCACAGTTGCTCTGAGCTACACCCACATCATCACTCCCCAACAAACCTGCAATCATAGGTGAGCTGTAGCTCAGCAATCAGTTGTCTGATTTTTATTATACTTAATTATATTCTAGTGGAAACATCTCAGTTCTGAGCTTTCAGAGCATCATTTAGACAACCTAAACTTCTTACAGTAGACCACGAGAAGGGGTGGTTTGGCAGTCTGTTCCAACAGGATTTGGCAGACCTTGAACATACACTGAAGTATTTGGGTTTGGACACAAAGCAGGTAATGGTGTCAGGTGTTACAGCTTGTCTGGGAGGTGTGGGATCTGTCTGTTTTCTAGCCTCACCTGGGAGTCTTTTGGCAAATTCCTTATTGCTTTAGGATGCCTGTGATCATTCCCACAGCATGTTACAGCTGGGAGTTTGGGCAGGGCAATGGAAAGAGTCTTTTGTCCAAACAGGAGATTACTGAGGAGGGCTTCTGGGCTAAACCTCTGTTGTCACTCATGAGGGCTGGCCTTGGAAGATAGGAGGTTTTTAAGAAAAAAAAACAAAAAAGAAACAAACATGTCTTTGAGAATAGGACTTTGGGGATTAAGCAGTTAATACCTCTCCGTAACCACTATGTGCTCTAGTTTGCTGACATCTACCACTGTCTCCTGATGGCTAAGAAATTGAAAGAGCTTAAATTTCACTCTCTCTTCTAAATTTGTGGTAGAAATTGCCTTTTTGTGACTTTCCATACTGCAGGACAATTCCTGGGGCTCTGCTCAGTGGCAGGAAAACAGAGGTAGTGTTGTTATGCAGGGCTGTGGTACACAATCAGCTGCTGGAAACCCCAGTACTGTTCTGCATCTGGGCTTTCAGATGCCACTGTGTGACTTTCTGGAGCTGCTGTCTGTTAGGCATCTATGGATTTATTTGCAATCACTTGCTGGAAACTGCACTTTGTTAATTACATGTGAAAACCAAGGAACCACGGACTGAGTTTAGCAAGATTGATTGGAATAGTCAGGAGCCTTTCTTACCTCAGTGATGTACTGGGCTGGGGTGGCAGCAATGCTGAATTATTTCTGTCTGGAGAGAGTGGCTGAAGCTTTCTTCACTTCCCCAATTTCCCTTGGCTTGTGGTTCAGCTGGACAGGCTGACACTGGGGTGCCTGCCTGGGCTGAAGGAGCCTCACTGTGCAGAGTTTGAGGCTACAGATTACGCTCCTTGCTCGAGTTTCACAACTTCTGCAATGTGTTTGTGCTCACCAGGTAGTTGGAAATGTCTTCCCTGGCTTTGGTCTGGAGAAGCACTCAAAACCCTGCTGCTTCTTGCTGGGTATTCCATGAAAGGTGATGCCTGGCAGGGAAATGCCTTCAGGTCAGAGACAAGTGAGTCAGGACACCCAGGGTGCCTTTGGCTTGTGCTGGAGCCTGAGAGGGAGGAAGTATTGTTTAAGGCGAGGAATTGGGAGATTAAGGATCTGCTCTGCAGTGTCTCATTAGCTTGTGAAGCTTCAGGCTACTCCTTGTCTCTTCTGTGCACCCCAGGCTTTAAACTAAATGGAATGAGCATTTCATGCCGTGCTGCTGGTGTGGCTGAGCCTGTCAGCAGGATGAGATGTGGAGCAGCAGGTGACTGCGTGCTCAAAAAGGGTGAAGAGCTGTTCAGTGTCTGCACCAGCAGTCCCAGGCCTGCTGAACTCTCTTGTGTCTGTGTTTCAATGGTCTCTGCTTAGTTTATTTGGCATGCTGATGTGTACCTCTCTGAGCTCTTGAGTTTATTTCAAGTGCTGCAGCAAGGGTTTAGAATAATCATGATATTTTAGCAGCTCCAACATACAAATCAGCCTTGTGAACACTGAGTGCCATCTACAGCACTGTGACAGGTTGAGACAGCTTCAGTTACAGCACTACAGCAGGTTGGTTTGTTCTTGGTACACAAAGCTAAAGAGGATGTTGCTCACTTCCTTTTCTTGTGGGAAGCAAACTGCCAGCAGAGTTATTGGATGGAGTGGGAAGGGATGAGTCTCCAGCTGGCAGCTGGTGTGAAGCAGGCACTGAGGGGTGGCAAGTCAGGCTGGTGGTGATTATGCTTTGTGCTGTTTGAAAACTGCTGCTGCTTGAAAGCTGCCCCATGGCAACACTTGTGGGGTGGGCTGGAGGGGCTGGCATGCCCTGCTCCAAGGAGAAAGGTGGGAGGAAGCTTCATGTGATGGTTGTTGATGCCTTTGTCTGATGCTTCTGCTCTCTCCCCATTGCTGGGTGCCCACCTCTCACTCCACAGCAGCTCTTCAATGCTGGGAGAATGTTTGCCACTATATGACACTTGCAACCCCCTTAATATTCCCTTTGGTCTCTCTCCCTCCTGGGTGTGTGGCTTCAGGAGCCAAGCTGGGAGCCTGGTGCGGTTGATATGATGCCCAGAAGGTGTTTGATCCCAAATGTCCCACTGCTTGTGGGATCCTGCAGAGTGAGCCCTGTCTTTGGGGCCATTAAATAGATGTTAAAGACTCTGACCCCTGCACAGGGCTGGCCTTGACTTGACCCTTCCCAGCCCAAGTGCTGGTTCTTACATCTGAAGCTGTGCACAACTTTCAGAGCACAAGAACATCAAGGCCGTTTTGTGGCTGTAACTCCCTTTTTGTTTTAAACTTACAACCTGAGAATTTTCTCTCAAATGTGTACATGGTATTTTCTGTGATTGGATTCCATCTGGAGTAAAAAGGCAGGTTTGTAGGAGTGGTGCATTTCTGCATTGAAAGAGCTGTGTAAATTGAAATCCACTCAGTGCCTGAGGGCTGTTATCTTTCTGCCAGTCACGTATGGGGCTGGGTGCAGATTGTAAAGGCAGTTGTCTGCTTTTTGCTCTTCAACAAGGCTTTATGCTGAAGGATAGAGTAATTTTCACCTGACACAGCAAAGGTATTTTATTTAGTCCCCTAAAACCACGTTGGCAGCAGATGTGTTAGATGGAGCACTTGAGGGGGGTGTGGAGTCCAGTCTGTGTGTGCAGCAGCCCTGGGACATTTGGATGAATATTGCATGGGGCAGCTCCTGCCACACACGCAGGGATTGTCCCATAAATCCTTCCCAAAAACCAAGCAACATTCTTCCTCTTCTCCCATAAATTTGTTGCTAAAAATTGAACTAATTTAAAAGCCTACATCCATGCTGGGCCCTGCTGCCTGTGCTTGCCTTAGAGAAGTTGGTAGAGCTCCTGGCTGTTTTGAGGAGTCATTTATGTCCTGACAGCTGCTGCTGTTGGTCATCCTGGGGGCAATGAACCTCACAGGAGCAGTTGGGTGCAAGGGCTGTGCCTCTCACTGCAAACCTCTGCACACTCGGGCTGTTCTTCCCGTGTGGCTCCAGAGCAGCTCACATCGGTGTGCAGCTAAATTAATGTTTTTATTTAATTTATTTCAGTGGGGAGCACTGAGAACTGGTGTCAGGAATCTCCCAATGTCCATCTATGAGGCTTTAAAAGATGAGCTCAGGCTGAACTCGGGGGACAGGCTGGGATGTAATCTTTGTATGTAGTGCTCTGAACAACGACTTGGAAAAGTGAGGGTGATGCCACTGAAGAGAACAGCCATGCTCCTTTCTCCTGAAATCCTCATTTTCCTCTTTTCAGGCATTGCTGGGAACTGTCAGTAGCTGTAGGGATGGGTAGGTTTAATCAAAAAGCTTTTCCAGCAGAAATGGCTGCACAGTGTCAACTTGAGCCAGGTATAACTTTATCCTAATGCATCCGGAGAGACTCTTTTTTATTTTTCCTTGGTGCACTCCTGAATGGAGATGGAATTCACACTGAAATACCTGGCAGCAAGCTGCCCTGCATGCAGGGGACAGCATGAGGATGGAGTTTAGTTGGAATTGATCTACAATGATTCCAGCAGGATCGGGGGTGGGAACAGGGAAGGTTTAAGCCCTTTGGCTACACCGACACATCCAGAGGTAACCCTGGATGCAGAAACCCTTCTGCTATCAGTGTGCAGCGCTGTAGCAGGATGCCTGCCCTGGCTGATAGCACCAGAGAGCAGCACTGCTATCGAATGGGTGAAACGCAGGAGCCTCCAAGGGAGGGGCTGGAGGATGGAAAAGTCCCCCTGCTTTTGGCTGCTGGGTGGGAAGGAGGATTGGTTTCAGGGTGGGAGGCGATCTGTTCCCTCCTTTGGGCCAGAAATGCTGAAGTGGCTCCTGCAACTTTGGTATCAGGGTTTTTTTAAAGGACACTGAAAGCTTGGAAGGCATGTGGAGGGAAATGCTTTGGAGGGAAGGAATGCAAGAATTCAATCTGCTTAGTCCTTATCAAATGAAGGACTGGGTGACTTAATTACACTTAAGTACTTTTCCAGATAACAAAGAGCACTTTAATCTTGCAAAAAAAAAAAAAAAAAAAGGCACAATGAGAGCTTCTCTGAAGGATAAAATCAGTCCAAATGCAAGTAGAAATACTGTGCAATCTGCTAATAACGTCTACCCCGAAGGGGGAAATTCTGTCCCCTGGTGGGAGGGTATGAATTGTCTTGCATATTGACTAAAGCAAGCACCTCATTTGGCTGGAAAAGACAGTCACTGGAGTGGTCAGGTGGGAAGGGAGATGTTTCCCACCATGGAATGAGGGCAGTGGGCTCTGTTTTCAGCACTATGAGGCTGCAGGGTCCAAGTTCTGGGGTTTCGGACATCTGGCCAACATCTTTGTGCTGGCTGTGACAAAGAAGCTGTGCAGATAAGTGGGATGATGGCCCTGCCTTGGTCTCAACATCCACAAACTAGTGTCCAGAGTGTGTTCAGTGAGCTGGAGGCAGACCTGGTGCTCCCTGATGCCGATCCTGTGGGAGGCAGGGGGTGGAAAGCAGCCTGTGCTCATATGAGAGCAGAGAAATTGTTTCTGCTGGCTCTGTTTTTGCACTTTTAGAGCTGCTGTTGGCATTAGAAGGGCATTGTAGCCAGATTATTCATGCACTGCTAATAACTCCGGAGTGCTGTGTGCTGGATCTTGCTTTCAGTTGCACCCAGCACTTCAGCTATGCTGAAGCCAAGGGAGTTGTGCTGACAGATCTGAGAGAAGTCAGAATTTGATATTAAATAAATCTGTATCCGTTTCCAAAGCATGGCTATAGAACAGGAACAGCGTGATCCCTGCTGCTGGCATAATTCAATTTAAATGATATATCTGCAGATGGAAAAGCTGCTGGTGGATCTGCCTAGTGGTTTAGAGAGAAATGGAGCACCAGGCTTAGAACAGCTGGTAAAATAAGTTTTTCTTTTCTCTAAGGACTGGAGATGAAAGGTGTGTGGGTCAAGCAGCTTTCCTGCTGCAAGAAGGTAGCAGGTGGTCCAAGGAGCATACAGGAGCATGGAAGAGGTTTCACCTAAAATGCTGCTCGCCCTGTGCTTGCCCTGATGCTGGAGAGGCACCAGATTTGAGCCCCTGCGTGTAGGGCTGAAATGGGGTGGTGCAGCACTGGGCTGTGGCACCACTCCGGGGTGGAAAACCTCCAGGGAAGCATTACTCTTGATGAGATCCATTTGCAACAAAATGGAGTGCCTTTCTCTGGCATTGGAAATTCCACCTGCAAATGCAGCCCTGGGGCTGAAGGCTGCTTGGTTCCTCTTTGAGCTCTAGCAAGGCTCCAGAAATCTGATGGTGCCTTTGAGGAAGGATGTTGTTTAATTAAGTTGTAAGTGTTGGGAGGCGAGTGAGTAATTTCCTTTGTTAGCTGCTGCCTTGCTTGGGGAATGGCTCGGCTTGTAATTAATGGAACCTCTCCCTTCTGTGGTGCATGGAAAACTGTCTGGAGACTAATGAAGATGCAGACCCTTCCAGAGGTGCCCTTGCTGCTTAGGGACACCAAAGATGCAATTGGTTTTCATGGGCAACAGAAGCAAAGTAACCAGCTCCCAGGCAAGCAGGTAAATAAACTGGATGTGTCAGCCCAAAGGGTCAATAATTCCTAGGGGAGAAGGGAGATGTCTCCAAGAGGGGTTGGAGGCCCAGGAGCAGGATTGCAGGACTGGGACTTCACCTGGTGTTCAGCTTTGAGTGTTGCTGGGTCCTGGTGCTGCTGAGCTGCTCCTTTGCACAGGATGTGTGGCTGTCTCTTGATCCTGCTTGCGAAAACTTGTGTACAGCTGAAAATCAGACCGTACCCACCCACTGCAGGTGCTGTTAAAGAGCAAGAAACCTCACACAGAGTCACAGAGGGAAGAGCCAAATGCTCCAGTGTTGCAGGGTGAGGCTGAAACTCCCCACAGCAGGATGGAGAGCCCGGCTGGAACCCTGGGCAGTCTCTGTGGTGCCCAGGGTGATGAGCCTGTAGCTCCAGCTGTGCAACCTCATGTTGATAAGGATTTAGTGCTGCAGACAACTCACATTGGCTTCGGGTGTCTCTTTTATTGCTAATAATTCTCCAACCTAATTTCTCTTTCTCCATACAAACCAACACGTTTGCCAGCAGCTGCCTGCTAAATCCCAAGCAGGTTTTGTAATTGGCCCCATTTCTCTGGAAGCTCTGCCACAGCAAAGCAGATCTTGTCATCTTTTCATTCCTCAGGAAACTTTTTTTCCTTCTGCCTTCAGTCCCTCCAGGTGTGGCTTATGGGGCTTTCAGGGCCTGGAGGAACTGTTTATCTCTGCTCCCTGTGACTGCATTGTTAAATTCCTGGTAACATAGGTAATCAAGAATCATAAATATGAATTTGAGCTTCCCACATTTCCTTTTTGGTTTTTGTAGGCAGGGCTGCATTTGGGGTTCTTGCTGGTTTGCTGGGATAGGATCCTTTGGGTTAATGAGAAATTGAGACCACTGGATGCTGTCAGGGGGTGCTACGGGGTTTTGGACAAATCCTGATGCCCTGGTGGATCCTGATTCTCTGAGAAAGAGACCATGTACACAGCAGACCTTCTTCCAGGAGTGTCCAGTGCATCAGGGGCCTGCTGCTGCCAAAAAGGTGCATTTGGGAGTTAAAGGGAAAGGGTGTGATGGAAATCCTGCTGTTGTGGGCTGCAATGTCTGCAGAACTTTAGTGTTGGCCTGTTCTCATCCTGGAGAAGGATCCTGGTGATCCTGATGTGCCTCTGAATGTGTTGTCAAAGGCAGCTGCAGCTCTGTGCTCTTCTCCCTGCCTGCAAGGTCTGTCACAGGACAAGAATTTACTGGGAAACAGTGGAGAGGGATGGTTCTAACCCTGCTGCAACTTTGGACAACTGAGGCTTGCTGCCAGGGTCCTGCCTGCTGGGATGGGGTCTTTAAATGGGGGCTGCAGGCACCTGTGCCAGGCAAAAGTGCTGCTTTTTCTTGGTGCATCCCCTGCAGGCAGGGGTGCAGCCCTGTGGGGGATCCCTTCCTTACCTTGGGGTGCCAGGGGCTCCTGGTTTTCCCTGGCAGCTCTCCATGGCTGAGTGCACAGGGAACACAGTGTTGGGTAAGAGCATTTCCTCCTGGGAGCCCAAAGGCTCTCTCTGGGTAAATTGGCTGTACCAGCCCTTGTGTTGCTGAGCAACTCTGTGGGCAGCTGGCAGTGAAGAAGGGGGCTGTGAATTAGGGAAGGATCCACATCTGCTGGCTCTAATCAAGGTCCTAGCCCTGGATGCAGACTGCAGCCTGGCTGAGCCACTTGTCTTAACTTGAGCCCTGGATGAGTGTTCATAGTGCTGTAGCCTTCACACATCCCATCCAACCGTGTTTGCATTTGTACCTAATGCTTTGATCATGGCAATAAATCCCAGATCCTTCGGCAAATTGAACCTCACCTGGGAGTCTGTGAGAGCTGTTAACATTGATGGGCTGAGCTGCTCTCCTGTCTCCCAGCTTCCTTCAGCTCTGCAGGATGGTGCCACCTTTACTCAGCCCGTTTTGGGATCATGTCCAAGGAGGTGAGAAGTTTTCCCTCCCTCTGCCTCTTGGACTGCCTGTCCCAGCAGTGCTGGTGCTGTGCTGACAGGGAGTCCTCGGGCTGCTGGGGAAGAGTGTCCTGGGATGGGGGTGCTGGTGCTGTGGAGGGGGAGAGGTCACCACCTTTTAAATCCCACGGGTGGGCCCTGAGGGTAACTGTTCTCCAAGGCTTGAGCCCTTCTACAGTGGAAAAAATAGCTTCTAAACCTGCCTTGTTTCCTGTTTGTCCTGTCTTAGGAAAGATAACACACTTGGGCTTGCTATTCTAGAGCCATTTCTAGCCTTGGGTGCCCCACAGCTTTGGACGATAATAAGTAAGCTGCAAATCTGGTTCCTCTGAAGGGAGGTTCCCAAACAGAACCAAAGCCTGGCACTGCTGGGCAGTGAAGCTGCCAAAAGCAAAGGGGAGTTTCTTCATGGGTTTGTGAGAATTACACTAAGGACAGAAAATTGCCTGTTACTGCTCTGCCTCTCTCAGAAAGGAGCCACCTGGGGCAGCCACTGTGGTGGAAAGAGGCTGGTCCAGACCTTTCCTGGTGAGGGTGAGAAGGGCACTGTGTGTCCGTGCTCATGAGAGAACCCAGCTGTTCCCTGGCCAGGGGTGGGACTCAGCTGGGGAATCTCTTGCTTGTGTGCCCCAAGGCCCCAGGGACACTCACCCTGCCCCAGGCCAGGGGTCAGCAGGTCGATAAGATCTGCTGCATCCAAAGGATGCTGCAAGGGAAGAGCTGTCAGGAGGGAATAGCTTGGCAGGACTGGGTGAGAAGTGATGCTGCTGAAATCCAGGCTTGTGGCAGCCAGAGAGCTTCATCTGCTGCAGCCTCCCTGTGGTCTGAAGGTCAATCACCTTGAGATCTGTCCATGCTGATTGCACTGCTGGGGCTGGGGCTGTCCTGACCACTGGTTCATCTCCCACATCTGCTGTCCCAGCACTACCTGCAAGAAATCCCAGCAGCTTCCACCATAATTTGCTGGTCCCTGAAAATCCTGCATTGGTTTTGCATGTTGTTCCTGAAGGCTGATTTGAATTTTTTTAAGTGTTTTGGCCTCTAGTTTTGTTTGCCACCCACTCCCTTGACCTGCTTTGCACTGTGACTTTCTTCTGCTGGCTGCAGCCTGCATTCCCCAACATCAGTCTCCATTAGGTGACACCTCTTTACCAACATTTACATGCTCGATGTACAATCAGTTAATTGCTGTGCAATTTCTCACCCAGGTGATTTATTACAAGCTCAACCAGTCACAGGCTATAATAATTAATCTGCAAATTGAGCTTGCCTTTAAATTAAGCCATACATTATAGTAGCACGATGGGTAAATGCCAGGTCTTTGGATTTAGAAGGCAGTGTCACTTCTCCCACCAAAACAAACCATGGTGGCTTAAATGTGGCTTCTGTGTGTCCCATCATCCCCAAGCACTGGGAAGCCAAAGCAAGGATTAATCTTGGAGCACTGAGAGCAAAGGGTGAGTTCATTCAATTTATTGGGAGCCATCAGCACCAGAAATGAACTTGCCATGTGAAGCAGAGCAGCTTACACACCAGGCTGAAAACTAATCCTAATCCCAAACTTTGCCTCTAATCCCCTGATGCTGGACTTGACTTAAAATAGTTTCAGAATAAGGGAAAAAGATTTAATTTTTGCTTGTTTTGCAGCTTCCACAGGGCTGCATCTCTGTGATCCAGCTGGGAGAGTCAATAGGTCTCAAATGAGCAATGCTTGGTATAAATTCCCCAGTAAATACCAAATGCCTTTTTGGTTTTCTACATCTTTTAAGACTCGGGGAGGAAACTACAGTCACGTGGGTGGGTCCATCATTTAACGAGGACAAAAGCTGCTGGGAACTGAGTGCTGTCAGCAGATGGAAGTTCAGTGCTTCTGTAAAACACAGCCCTTCCTATGCCTACGTGGTTGATCTAAACTTTAAACCCTTCCTACCTTTCCTTTTGTTTGATTTTCCCTTAAGTAAATGCTTTCAGAGATGATGGTTAATCCACCCACATTTGAGCAGGGGGTCCCAGGGGTGTCTGTGCTGCTGATCACTGGCCGTACTGGTTCTCTCTCCCCAGCAGTGCCACTGTGGTGGGCGTCCCCCCCTTCTCCCTGCAGCTGGGAGCCCAGCTCCCACCCATGCATTCATTAATCCCTTTCATTCCCTGCTCGTTTGCTCGCATCCTCTGCAGCGTGGGGAGAAAATTGCAATCCTGAAAACAAATAGGGATTCATCTTCTCTTTGGAAATAAAAGCTGCTCCATTGAAACACTTTGTTCTCTTTGAGGTTTGCCTGTGTGCGGATGAGGCCGAGGTCTCCTGTAATGGAGTGGAAGCCTCGGTGCTGGGCAGGGACAAAGCAGGGAACCCATCCCTCTTCCTTTTGTATCGCTCCCTCCCTGCGCTGAAGGGGATGAGATGTATTTTCCAGGGCAGATAGGTCAGTTTTAATGAGATACCTCTGTGCTGCTCTGGCCTCCGGTGCACATGATTAAAGCAAAGAGATTTGCTGATTAGTTTGGGTTTTTCTGAAGGCTGCAAAGGTATTGTGTGGCTCCTGCTGGTGATGTTTGTTCCAGCCTGTGCTCTGGGGAGTGCTGGGCTGTGGGTCCATGTGATTGCAAATTTGCCTGCCAGGACAATGACCCTTTTCCTGACTGTGTGGGAGCCCTGACAGCTCAGGAGGGGCCAGGATCCACCCCCAAGAACCTGCTCCCCTCCTAGAGGCATGGGAGAGGCTTCTTGGATTCCTGGGAGGAGAAGATAGCAGTGGCATCTCTGTCTGCTGCCTCATTCCATCTGATCCCCTCTCTTAGACTTGTCCTTATGGAAATCATAAGCTTTGCTTGTAACTTTTCTGGAAGAGCACATTTAATTTCAAACAAAGAGACACTGCAGCTCAGCCTGCCCAGCTTCCCACCACAGCTGGGTTGAGTCCCAGTGTGTGTCCATGGCTAAACAGGATTTTCCTGAGCCAGGTGAGCTGTTGTGACCCGAGCAAGGGTGACTGTGAGCCCAAAGCCCCTGCTCTGTGGTGGGGACATGGCTCCCTAGGGGCAAGGAACTGAGTCAGGCTCCTGGCATGGGTGGTGGGACAAGGCTTGGGGAACTTGCTTTGTTGCCTGTGTGTGAGTGGAGGCTGATCTTTTTTCCTCACAGAAAGTGGAATGATTCTGTTGCAGAAGCGGAATGGAAGAAGTTCCTCCCAGGTGGGATGTGAACAAGCTATTTAGCTCCTGCAGACCATTAAATATCCTTAAAATGTAAGTTTCCTAGTTTACAGAGATGTTGAGGTACTCTGGAAGTGGTTGCTGCCTTCTGAAGTGCCTCAGTTTCAAGTGAGCAGATCCTTGAATGACTTCTCCCTGTCTCATACAAGGAATTTCTTTTCCATCTTGAATAGGCTGTTTCCTGAAAGAAAAGGTTGTGAGAGTAATGAATTCTTGAAACTGCTTATCTGCCTTTTGAAATAAAAATGCTTTTGGCCTGGAGGCCAAATGATATCTTGCACTTAGCAGAAAGAACTAAAACATACTCCATCTCGTATGTCATCTGTTCACAAAACTGCTCTTGATCGACCTACAAAGCGGGAATTGTTTACTGTGTGACTGACAGGGCTTAGTTAGTATCAGTTTCTGGAGGGCAATATAGTGAATTAAATCTTGCAAAGCGAGCTCAGGACTCTTTGCTTTGGATGAGCCCTTTTTACCCTCATCCTGTCCAAGTGAAATAGTGCTGTTACTTCCCTAGGACGTAGCTTGCCTAATAGGATAAGGGATCCTGTTACCCACTGCTGGCAGTCTTTCACTGCTTCTCTGGCTGCCTTCATCCTGCAGTGTGCTTGGAAAACTGGATCATTTTCCCTGCCAGTCTGGGGACAGTTTGTCTACCTCAGTGCCAGAGAGGGAAGATCTCCAGAACCCTGTCCCACATCGCTGTCAGTGACGTGCTGGAGAGTCACCACTCCATGGTGACAGAGCCCTGTGACCCCCAAGGGGGTTGTGAGCCACTGCCTGTCTGCACAGCTGCTGGAAAGAGCACTGCTGGCTTTTTCCTTAGCCTAAACCTCTTGGCTTTGCTTTTTGCTGCTTGAGTTGTCCACAGGCAGAAGTGAGAATCTCTGAATGGGTAAAGTGAGCTGTTGTGAGCACCCAGAGCAGGGTCCCTTCTGGAGGATGCAGCACGTGTGCCTGGGCTGACTTCAGCAGCAAAAGGCATCCCTGGAGTCGTGCACTGCTCTGCCAGCTGGAGGCTGAAGCTCCTCCAAGCCTCCCTGCTCTGCCTGATTCATCCCTTTGGACTCTGCCTCTTGCTCCTGCTCTTCACCTCTGCTTAAGGCAACAGCCCCCTGCTCTGCGGTAAATCAGGGTGAAAGTGCCGTTTCTTGTTTAGAAAACACTGGCTGCACTAAAAATACCTCTGTCCCTGCTACTCAGATGGTGACTGGAGGAGCTGTGGGGGCCCAGCAGGCTGCCAGGGACCGAGCATCAATACTGGTTCATGTGCCAGGCTGGTGACTCACACCTGAGTCATGAGGCTTCTGGCTGCAGGGAAGTGTTCCCCCCCATTTGCAGCATGGGGAGAGGGCTGAATTGAACTTTAAATTTTAAATCATTTGGGTGTCCTTCCACAGAGGTCTCAGCAGGTGCTGCTGAAAGACGTCCAACATCCTTCTTGTGTGGCTGCTCAGCAGAGTAGGGACTGGCCTGGGTTGGGTTCAGCATGTGCTAATTAATATTTAGCTTTAACCACGACACATATGCAGCTCTGTTGCCTAATCTTTAATGCAGGATGACCTGGCTGTGAAGGACTTTCCAGTTTTGCAGCTCTTTAAGGATAAAGAACATGAAAGGTTGAGCTTTAATTGTGCCTTTCAGTGAATTTAAGTCTCTTGAAAAAGCTGCAGGTTGAAGTAGAGATTTGGGAGGATGAAGTGCCTTGCTGCAGGAACAGCTGGTTTGGCAGGCTGGGGCTTGGGGTGTCTACAGAGAGACCAGAGCTTGTTGCCTTCTTGCAAGTTTAAAAGTGGATGAGGAGCCACAGCTGGACAGGGTCTTTATTTCAACTGGAAGGCTGAAGTAGCTGAGGCCATCTCCCTCCTCCACTGGTCTGCAGCAGCACTGTCAGGTTGCTTCTCTTTCCCCTTACTCTAACTCACAAGAGAAATTAATTTCTGGAGCTGTTGCTGTTTCTTCTGAGAAGTGGAGAAATGCTGATGGGAAAATACAACATGTCTCCTCACCTGTCCTCTTAATTTTGAGTTCAAATGCATTCAGGCTCCTGGGATGAAGAGCCTCTGCTGTGGTAGTCTGTCTTGGTATTTAATTTAATGCAATTTCATGGCCTGTCTCAAAAGGTCTTATTAAGGAGGTGGGTGTGAATTTAGTGTGAAGGCACTGGAGCAGCACTGCCTCCAGCAGCAGCATGTGTGGCCATGTGGTCCTAGTCCTGGTCTAGCTGTCTGGTTTGATTTTTAGCTGCTGCTGCCTTGTTCTTCAGAGGCAATTTCCCTCTCGAGGTGGAGGAAATTATATGAGATCCTGGGGAGAGATTTGTCATGCCCAGCACATACCCCACCAATTCTGAACCTGCTGTGGCAGAGTCAAGTTGCCAGAGGGTTAAAATCCCATCACACCAAGCACCAAGACTCAAGGAAAAGAGCCTAAAATGACTGGTGGTTGTAGGGTGGTGAGTGGGTGGAACAGACCCCCCAGGCACCTCCAGGGAGCTGGGAGCCTGCTGCCATTTATCCCTGCAGCCCCTGAAGGGCTGATTTCCTGCACTGTGGAGGAGGAAGGATGCTGCCTGTGTTATTGGGTTATACTTGGTGTCAAGGCTGATGTTCCTGCATCCTTGGGGCCTGCAGCACTGCAGGCGTGAACTGGAACACGCCACGTATTGACACTGCAACGATGCCCAAAAGGCCAGAACGGGGATCCAGGATGGGAATTGCTCTGACACACCAGTAATACGTAATGACCCTCTGGGATCCCAGCCTTTGCTGCTTGGGGAAAAAACAAACCCCAGGTGTCTGTATTAAAACCAGCAAACGTGCAGAGGCCACTTCTTGGTCAGGGTGGGGGCACTCGGCCCTGAGGTGAGCTTGCACAGCCCTTCTTGTGGAGCTGAGCTGCCTCCCAGTCAGGGAAGAAGAGCCCTGGCTCGCTGTGTGGATACACAGAGGGTGTCACTGGCAGGGGATCCAGGGCCAGGCTGGGGAACACTTCAGCTGTGGGCTGGTGCTCTGTGGGAAGCAGAGTGACCAAACCCCAGCACCTCACAGCTGTGTTTGTTAAATGCAACAGAAGTGGCCCTTTGCTGCCCTGGCTTTGTGTGAAGCCCCAGCTTCTGGGAAGAGCTAAAAATTGATAAAAGCATCCAAAGGGGGCTCTATTCTCTCCTATAATGACTCACTGGTGCAACCATGGGCTTGTTGCTGCGTGCTGCTCTGCCTGAAAGGATGGTTAATATGCTCTGTGCAGGCACTACTAGTTTGCATCCCTTACCCACTTTGTTATTGATGTAACTGCACCCAGCTGCAAATTAATTGGGACTTCATTGTCCCAGACCAAATTGCTTGCAGATGTATCATAATTTCGAAGACAGTGAACTAGACTGGGGTGGTGCTGAGTGTGCTCCACACCACTCTGCATCAAACTGATTGACAGTGCTGGGAGGGAGGGAGATGTGCTCTAGGGCAAAGCTATCCCAGCCCTGGGTGCCTATGGCCTTGCTCAGGGAGCCTGAGAAGAAGTAAAAATAGGAAGAGGGTGGTGGTGGCTAAGCTTTGAAATGAACGGCTCTTTGTGGAAGTATTTTAGTGTCGTTTGTCATCTCTTTCTGCTGCCTTGGGGTCTGTGGTGCTGAGGTGCCGTGGGTGGGGTGAGCTCTGGGAGCTGGGATTGATCTCTGCTCCCTGTGGGAGCAAGGGTCTCGCTGTGCCTGGCCTGGATGTGCTTCGACCTGCACATGCAGGCTGGTTCTGGAGCTGGTTTATCTTCACCCACCACAAGCAGAGCACGAGTGAAGCATTCCCTCTTTTCACAGCATTGACGACAGCATAGCATCAATGATCTCAAATTAATGATATGTTGAAAGCTCAAGGCTAAGGCAGCAGGAATTAATATCCTTGAGACCTGTCTAGTTCTGCCTCTTCTGATACCTCCTAATTTTCCATGTAAATTGACTTATGGATCTCTGGCTCTAAGGCTGTATTGTGTGCTGGGGGAGCCTGGCATGTCTGCTAGGAAATCATCTGCAGTAATGGTAGGGTTGCTGTAGCTATTCAGATCTGCCTCCCCTGTGTGGACGCCCTCTCTGTGACTATCTGAATAATCACTGCATTTAGAGCAGTTTCACATGCGTTTCAGGTTTGTTAAATTCTCCATGCCAGCATGTGATGAGCCTGTGTGTGCACAGTTGTGCTTATAATAAAACAACATGTTTAATCCTTCTCTCATATTGACCCAACCATGCGTGAATAGGGACGGTTCTTACGTACACACCTAGAAGAATAAGCCCAGGTTTCAGCTTATCCAAGCAAAGTAAATAAACCCAGAATTTTGGAGGAAGTAAATAAAGGTGTGAGCACAGCTGCAGGCAAATCCATTCAAAAGGTATCGATTTTGCTCCATTCTGGATCTGTTACTGTACACCAGAACAGGCTGAAATCTGTTTCTGCCTACACAGAAAATCAAATGTGGTAGTTGATTTTTTTAAAATAATTGTCGCAATAGGGGCAAAAAGCTGTACAAGTCATTTGCTCAGCGGAAATTCATTCAGCTTTTAAATTAAAAAAGGTTTATTGACTGGTGTGTTTTAAGTGCTGATGATTTGAGAACTGTGTAGCACAATGAGAACTTGTCCCTCCACAGAAATATAGTAAATAAAAACAGGGCATGTTTTTATATAGAGAGCCAGAGTCTCTTTGTGACGGGCTTGCAACTGGAAAATTCCCTCAATTTGCACACTGCAGTGCTGCTTACTTTTGAGGCCTGAGCTGAAGATGGGAACCATAGAAACATCAATAATAAATCCCCAGAAGAAAAGGAAGCTTTGCTGAAATCATGTCCCTGCTTGACCCTGAAGGATGGTTATGGAAACAAACCTGTGGGGAGCTGGAGGCACAGCCAGGTGTGTGCCAGCTCTCGGTGGATGCTCAGGGGATGCAGCTGTCCCTTTCTCAGGTTCAGCCCAAAAAAGGCTGGCAACTGCTTTTGGGGAGATGTGTATGAGGGCAGGGACCTTTCCTAAGTCCAGGATAGAGAATGAAGTGCTCATTCAGTTCAAGCACCCGACTTCTGCAGTATCTCAGCAGAGATGCTCCAAGCACCAGCTTCACTCTGACCAGTTAAAGTATTTTTGTCTATCAGGGAGGAAATGAAAATGTGCAGACCAGAAACTCTTATAGGCTCAGGAAGGATGTTCTATTCCCATGCCAGACGGTTGTGTTGCCAGCATCCCCTTGCTGACACTTTGTGCTTTGTTGGGTTACTTTGCTGTGCAGGGTGTTTTTGCAGCAGCATGGCCAAGGAATGCCTGCGCAGGGGGGAGCCTGGACAGGTGCTGAAACCCCCATACCAGCTGGACTGAAGAATTATCAACAGCCAAAATCAACTGTCCTGACAGAGCCACTAACAAGGCAAATCGGAATGCAATAGATTTTGGTAAAACTTGCCTCTGGTTTTAAACAGCTCAATAATTCTATTCTCAGAATGTGCTTGACAGGCTTGGAATTGACTTTGAGGTTTTTTTAAATTTCTCCCCTAAGAGAAAGTAACTTCTGGAGGTGGTATATTGAAAAAGAAGAAACCCAACAAATTCTTTCTTTCATAGAGAACAAGAAGATTGTTTCCCTTTGGCTACTCTTCCCTCAGTGCTATAATTGTCTTGCTTTCTGAGTGTCCAGTCCCTATTGTTCCTTCCAGAGCTTAGAACAATCCTCCCAGGGGTGCTGCTCACTTCTCTTGACTATTTCCACTCCCCAAGTGGCACAAACAGTGCTGACTGGTCTCTCTGCCAAATCCTTAGATCTTCCCTGCATCTGTTTTCCTTCCCACTGCCTGTATCATCACCCTTGGTCATGGAACTTGTTTAAAGATGTCTCACTCCCTGTTATTTGATGAAAACTGTCCAACTTTTCCCAGATGACGTAGCCAGGCCCCAGCTCTTGTCCTCTCACTGCTGTCAGTGCTGTCCCAGATTGCTCCTGTGCAAGGTTTACAAGTCAAACCCAGTTTGGGTAGCATAGACCTTTTTTAGCTCATCCTCGAGGTGTGAGGAAGGAGCAGACTAAAGGAATTTGCTTAAAACTTAATATCCTCAGAAGTTATCCCATTCCTCTTTAAAGGAGGGATTAAACACTCCTGGAAAACACAGCTGGCATATCTAGGTATCCCAGCTCCTGGAATCTGCATTCTGTGAGCAATTCTGTACATAGCTGCAGGTCACCCTGTCTTGTACTCACCTGAAGCAACACTCCCTGTTGGGCCATCTCCCCCAGCCCATGGGATGTATTGGAGATCTTTGCAGCTTTTGAAATAAGCATATTTTAAAGGATTAGGACCATGAAGTGATTTGGGGAGATTAGAGGAATGGAGGTTATGTGCTGTCTTTAACACATCAGGGCTCAGCTGCTCTGCCTGGTGCTTGGTGCTGCAGCTCCTCAGCAGCTTTGGTCTGTCACTGGTGGCTTTGTCTTTTCTTGAGCCACCCACTGCTCTCTCCTGATTTCCTTTCCTCTGCTAAAGGACAGTCAAGATAAGCAGCTGCTTTTCTCAGCAGTACTGTAGATTTTATCTGAGACAGCAGCCTACACTTTCCAAGGATAAAATGATCCTCGTTATTCTCCTGTCTTCAGCTTTCATCTGACGTTTGGGTCATAAATACTTGTAAAACATCTGAAATTTTTAGACTCAGAAACTAGAGGACAGCAACATGTCAGCTTTCCTTCTTAGCAGCTCATTTTGGTGATGAAATCAGAGCCCTGAGATGTCAAACTCCACTCTTAGGCAGCCAGAAGAAGCTTTTGGCATGACTCAGACCTTGTTTGGCTTGGCTTTTCTCTAATCCCATGTCATTAATATCAGAGGAAGCAGTGATGAGTGAGAGAAGGCTCTGGATTTCCTCCCATGGCCAAGGGGTCAAAGGGGTCTGAGGCTGCCCGTGCCCCTGGCCCCTTTCCTTGTGCCACCAGGGACTGGGCAGTGCTGCCATTGCCTCCTGGATGCACATGTGCAGGATGCCATCCCATTTTGGAACAGGTACCCACACCCCTTGGGAGGGGTGGTTTGGTCCCAGAGCATGTTCAAGGCAGGTTCCCTGGTTAACTGTTGTTGAAGGTGTGAGAGTGAGTTTGGAGATAAAGTAGAGGGGTCTCCAACCTGTTTAGGTCTTTATGATGTTCTTTTTCTGAGAGATAATGACCCAGCTCAGCCTCTTCTTCCATCCTGTAGCCTTCAGAGCACCAGCAGATCTGGCAGGACCAAAGGGAAAGGCAGAACCTGAATGTACTCGACACAGCCCTCTTCCCCAACTGCACACAAAGCTGGTCTGCTCCTCTTCCCACTAAAGCCAGGAGTAATTAGCTGTGCTGTGGCAATATAATGCACAGTGAGGCTGGATTTGCTGGGTAAAGCCTCGCTCAGCACACAGGAGACATCTTAATTAGCCTGATTGGGCCACTACACGATTAAGGGTTGATGGGGAGATGCTGGAATGTTGCTTTTCTTTTTTTCCTTTTACCCTGAGTCTGAGAGTATCAGGAAAGGAGGGGGGAGGTTTCATTAAAATCCTCCCAAGAAAGACACATGATTTATTTCTCATGGAACAATCGATGTTTCCCATGCTGCTGAAAGGCTGAATATTAATTACTGCAAACGAGCCCCTTCTCATTGAGCTGCCAGTGTTTGTTCTCAGACCTGAGCCCCTCCAGTTCTGACTGGGGGCTGTGGCTGGCACAGCCTGGGAGCAAATGTTCATGTGTTTTCTTCAGTGGCAGCAGTTGGCTGAGGGAAAATATCTGGATCTGAATGAAAGCAAAGGACTTGTTCTCACTCTGCGAGGTGACATTTTACTCTTCTCTTTTTCTTCTCAAATAGTTTCTGTGTTGATAATGTGGCAAATCCACAAGTGCAGAGCACTCGAAGGCCTAAGCTGAAATCCTAGTTGGAATCTAGGTGGTTGTAATAAGTTGACCTTTAAGAAAAAACAAAAGTGGGAGGGAGTCAAGTCTCCAAAATGTTTTGTGCAAGCTGAAATTTGTCTTAATTCACCAGCAGACAGGAAGGAGGACAGGCAGCCCTGATGTGAACAGTCTGCTCCTTTCACAATCTGTTTCAATTTCATGGTGGGAGGGACCTGGCTGCTGGAGAAGGTGCACCTCCAAGAGCCAAGTTCCTAAGGGAGTAAGTCAGTAAGAACTTTTAGAAACTCTCATCAGTAATAACTTCACCCACTGTTTCCATCCCTCTGCTTATCCCTGTCGAGTCCTCTGTGCCAAAATGTGCGTGAAAATGTTAGAATTTGGCTTTCTGTGTACAAGCCCCATGGGAGAAGGGGTAGAGGGTTGGAGCCTGGAGAGGGATGTGGGTGTGAGAAGTTGTGCTCCTGGATGAGGCAGGAGTCTTCCTTGCTGTGGCTGCCTAAGGAGAGCTCTGCTCTCTCCCCTGAAGTGTCTGATGGAGCAGGGAATGGCAGCCTGGGGTTTCCAAGCTGCTGTGCTTACAGCAGCATGTGTAGGAAGATAATTGTAAGAGCTTCCCCAGACTTAGCAAAGGCAGCTGAATAGTAACTGAATAGTAACTAAACCAGAATAATTAAAATGATGTCACTGACTCTCAGACTTCCTACTCTGCGAGTGGAAACCTGCAGGGGACACAAGAGCACAGGTTGGAGGGACGGCCTGACTCATCTGTTAACTCAGTTTAAAGTGGAAAAAATAAGGTTTAAAGCTTAAACAGTGAAGTGCTTAGGTTTTGGTTTAACTGAAGCTTGGAAAAATCATTGCCCCAAACGCATTTGTGTGGATCCAGGCCCTGCAGGTCCTATGGCCTTGCAGTGCTGGATGATGATGCAGTTGCTACCTGGGGTAGGGTCTGCTTCCTGGTGTGCTAAAAACCCCCTCACTGCTGTGGTGCCAACTCACCCCTGGTGTGATGGGCAGAACCTGGCTCTCATTTCTGAAGGACTGACCCTGTGTGGACCTGCAGGACGAGACCTTGAGCCTTCAGTGGTGCTTGTGCTGTTCAGCTGCTGTGGGGAGGGCGAGGCTGATGCAGTGACTTGGCTTTGGAGGAGCAGAGGAGGGAGGGCTTCCTGAAAAGGCTGGACCTCAGGAATCATGGACCTGACTACAGCAGTGTTTAGAGATGGTGAAAGGTACTGAGATGATGCCCTGATCTGATGTGCTTGTCCTCAGCACGTGCAGAAGTGCCTCTGGAAGCACCACTCTGTGCACTGCCGTGTCTCACGCTGCAGCCACTTCTCAAGGGTGACTTTGCAGTTGTTGAAGCCCAGCTCTACCCTTTGGGAGGGACCAGTGCTGCTTCTCTCCCTGAGCCAGACTGGGACATCAGGAGTGGTGCTTCTCACAGCCACCAGCCCTACTGGTAGGAAGATGTGAGAGGAACAATTATTGTGTCCTATATGATCATAGGAGCTGTTTCCCAAAGGGGATATGGATAGGGACAAAAACTCTCAGAGCTGGTATCCTCTCCCATGCCCTTCTGCAATTGTGGTCTACATCTCTTAGCAAAGTTTTTAACCCCAGTGGTGCAGCACATTCCCTGTTCAAATACTGCCCTGTAAATGCAGATTCTGGAGACCAGAGGGCTCTAGTGTGCTGGAGGAGCCCTTCACTGGGACATGAGGGCTGTGGATGAGACATCCTCTCCCTTCCCTTCTCTCCTGTGGTTGAGTTCCCTTTTTGCTGCCCCTCCCCAGCCCCACAGCGGGGATGGAGCCAGAGGAAAGGCTGTGGGGGTTTGGCTGTGCTGCTGTGCTCACAGGAGGTGAGCAGGGAAGGGCATTGCTGTGTGGTCCCTGCATATGGCAGGAGGATTTAGGAGAAGCGAGTGGGCTGGGAATGTATCTGTACCCGCCACGTGGCTCCTCTCCCACTGGTGAGCCTGTGGAATGAAATGTGTTCAATTAGCAGCCCAGGAGGGTTGAGGAAACAGGATTAGTCAGGTTCTGGCTGTGTCCCAGGGGCCAGTGAGTCACCCCCACCTTGCCCTCCTCCCCACCCTGCAGCCTCCATCCGTGTGCTCCATCACGGCTGAAGTTTTCTCCTGGGCAGGTTTAGCTGTGCAGAGACTTCAGGTGGAGAAGGGTGTCCAGGGAAGGATGTCACCAGCTGGGCTCCAGGGACCTCAGCTCCAGGGATGGTTTGGCAGAGCTGTGACTGGGGGAAGGCAGGAATTTATTTTGCTGCCTGTGGGGACACAGGGAGGTGGAGAGTGGAATAGGGGTAACTGAGAAGGGTGAGCCAGGGACTGAATCCTGCCATGACCAGCCAAGGATGGCTTTGTCTCTAGCAGGGAGGTAGGAGTAAAAGTAACTGGACCATCTGCCCTTTTGTGGGAGTTTATCAAGAGCAGAGCTGTGACATGTGGCTTCACTTGCACCTCTGAGGACAATGAGGGGAAGAGGAGGGGCTGGAGAGTGAACCCATCTGTCGCCCTGCTGTCTGACAAGGCAGCTCACAAACACATGGGATAAGTGCTGGCAAAATGAGCAGAGGAAATTTGTCTCCTCGAGCGTAGTAGGCTGTTGATCTGAAAAACCAGATTGAATAGTTTTTCTATCACCCTTTGGTTTTGGGGGTGTTTTTCCCCTGGTTTTTCAGCTGCATTTCCCTTTGATTTCTCCCAAGATAGAAAATGGGCTTTGTATGGGAAGCAGAACTGCTGGGAAATGAGCTGCCTTATCTCTGTGCCCTTCTCACAGCGCCTCTCAGGCAGCTCTGGCAGTGCTCTGGGCTCCCCATCCCTGCACGAGTAGCTGTGCCCTTCCCTACTTTGCAATTCCCTTTATTCAGGCTCTGCCCTTGGTAACCAAGGCACTGAGACAGGAGATCACACAATAAATACAAAGAGCAGAGAGACGAAGAGGTAAAGCTGAACACAAACCAGAATGTCAATGGACTTGCAGACTGGACAAAGCCAGCTCTGAAAAAGTTGGAAGAGGGATAGGATGTTTGGAGGAGGTCACACCAAGGTGCACAGAGACTACTTAGCTCCTGGAAGGCCTTGCCTTATCATCTAGGTAGGGTGACACCTCTGAAGGCATTTGATCAATAGATTTGCTCCTAAGGACAGACTTTTGTTCATCTTGCCCTGTGCTTTGGGGTGATTTTGGGAAGCTGACAAAAGTTACATGCTGGGTGTGTTCTTTGCTAATTTGCTTCCTGTCTGTGCCTCTCTTCCCAGCCTCTCAATGCATACACAGGTGTCCCCATCCTTGTCTTCCTAAGGTGTATTTGTCACACTTTTATGGATGTACACGGAAAGGGAAGGACCCCACAGCCA
This sequence comes from Picathartes gymnocephalus, assembly GCA_013390045.1. Lineage (NCBI taxonomy): Eukaryota > Metazoa > Chordata > Aves > Passeriformes > Picathartidae > Picathartes > Picathartes gymnocephalus. Next base: position 132,553 of record WEKY01061462.1, on the reverse strand, counting down.
GTATTTAAACATTTGGACTAGGAAACCTCTTTGGGACAAGCAGGAGAAACATGAGGGAATGGAAACCATGAGCCTTTGCAGGGCAGGAGGAAGGGGCACACGCTTCTACTGGGACACTGGCTAAATGGAAGCCTTGTCCATGGTCTTGGGACCAGTCTCTCCAGTATGGCTTTCCACCTCACACAGATGAGATCTACAGGACTTCAGGCTGGGAAGGCACCCATGTTGTGGTCAGTGTTGGACTGGTGTGTTGACTTTTGTGTGATAAGATCTGGGAAAGGTTTGCCCCACAAAACCCCTTCTGGGTGCTGCACCAGTCGGTGCTGGGCTGGCCTCCTTTCTTGGTTAGACCACTTGCCCCTGTGGTTTTTAGCACATGGCTTGGCCACACTGGTCAGATCGACTCACTGCAGATGGGAACAGACTTGTTCAACCATAAACACCTTTACTGTGTAAGCAAGATAATATCTTCAATGTACTGCTCTCCGAGAGAGCCCTGATAACTCAGTCTGTTTTCACTTCTCATACTTTCCTTATGGCTGGCACTAGAGGAAGAAACACCCACCCAGTCATTACCACCTCCTTTCCCAGAAAAGTATGCCAGTTCTTCCCTTCCCTGCCTCATGGGAGAAAGGTAAAACAATAGCTTCCCTTGTCCCGAGGGCAAGTCTGGCTGGCACAGCACACATCCTCCTCGACCTTCGCTCCATCCAAGCCCTTCAGGGAGAGTACTGACCAAAGAGCGAAGCAGCTCCATGAAAAACAGCAGGTGAAAATTCCTGGCAGTTAAAATGGGGCAAAGATTGTCGACCCATAAAGCTTGAAAGTTCCGCAGGTGTCTGGTTTTGTTGGCCGGGGAAACGCAGGCGAAAAATCCACAAGATACCCTCGGTCATGGAGTGGATGTGCTGGCTTTGACAGAGCCTGGAAGAAAATACAGAGAGACCCTGTCCTGAGGTTTGTTCAATGACTCAGAAAGCAACATGCTGCATCTGATGGTGTCAAAGGTGCTGGTGTTGCACACCTGACTGCTTTGATCGCCAGAGGTGAGCGAGTGGCTGTGTGCTCCCTACAGGGTGTTGGCTGAAGGATTTGCTGTACTTAAATAGGCTTTCAAGTGTGATGTGGGTGCACTAGGTGCACCTGTGTGTGTGTGTGGCTTTAGGACATCCTTTGCAGGTGACACGGTTTTGCTTTGGAGCTGAGTAAGGGTAAAATTCTGTTCTGGGCATATTGTGGGTGGCTGGTGGCGTGAAACCATAAGGGTGCTATAACAAATTCCTTTGGACTTTGTTTGATGTTTTTAATTCTTTAAATTAAATCCATCTACAGTAACCAGTCCCTCCGTGTCTGACAAAGTGTTGAACAATGCCTGCATGGTCCCTGCGGAGCCCGGCACAGGCTGTCGGTGTAATCCCCGCTTTGAGCTGATCTCTGCTGTCTTTTCTCTAGTTTATAATGAGCAGAGTTATTTCCTAACCTCCGACTGTTAAAGCCTCATATACAACACACAGACATTTAATTTCCCCTCTTCTAACTTTGTGTAAAGCATTTGTTATTTTTGAGGAAGCTGCATAAGCAACTCTGCTTCCCCTGAGCTGCTTTTTCACAGCTTCTCGCTCCACAGATCTCTGCACATTGTGATTTTTAGACCTGTTTAAAACCCTCTGCTGGGGTTCCCCAATGGCCATGCAGACTGTGAGGCACAAGAGCAGCATGAAGAAGTAGCACTGTGAAAATCTGTTCATTGGCATGAAAAGTCACAAAGCTGGTGTTAGCAGCAATAGTTTTGAGAATTATTTGCAGTCCCTTGAAGCAGTGTGATTATTATGTGTCTGATTTTGCTTGAAATATTTAGGATTAGCATCAAAATGAGCCAGTTCTTGAAATGTTTTGGTTGCCAAACAATAAAGCCCACTGGAGGCAGACTGAAAGGCCAAGTAACAGGGCTGGGTGAGACTTCTGTCCCCAGGATCTCTCTGCTGCGTGCTTCTAGGATATCAGCACAGCCAGCAAACTCTGCAGATTACTTGTTTAAAAAAAAAAGACATTGTAGTTCAAAGGTTCAAGTTTTGAATAAAGAAGCTCTATGTTGACAAATTGCTTAGGAACCCTGGTCGGGCCAAGAGGTGAGGAACCATTGGGCAGTGTTGATAGAGGTTTTATTCTTGCAGGGTGAATATTCCCCGTGGAAATTCTCCTTTTGTCCCTTCTCTCTTTTCCATTCATCCCTTTTGGGGGCCCAGAGGTGGCAGAGTTCTCCTGTGCAGGATGAAAAGCAGCAGCACACAGCATCTCACAGGCTGGGAGCAGTGCGAGAGCAGAGCAATGGAAAAGAGAGGCACCTGGATTTTGGAGGTGGAAGTTTATAGTCCGTAGGCTTCTCCCAGACCTGTCTGCAGCTGCTGCTCCTTCATCAACTCACAGATCCAGAGGCTTTCTGCTGCCCTGCCTTCAGAGCGCCCTAGTGAACAGCCACAGTCACTGGCAGTGAGCGTGGGGAAAAGTCCTCCAGAAACTGAGTCTGCTGGGTGGATTCTGGCGCCAGCTTCAGGCACACACTGGCCTCTGTCATGCTGTTGTTGTTGGCAGAGCTGCTGTTGCGACAGGGCTCTTTGGCGGGGCGAATGGCCACCAGGAACTGGCGCTTGAAGGTCTCGCTGAGGGCGATGTAGAGGAAGGGGTTGAGGCAGCTGTTGGCGTAGCCCAAGATAATGGCAAAGTTGTAGGCGTAGAAGAAGGCCATGGATGGGGTGTCGATGCCCAGGTGAACCAGCTGGAGGATGTAGAAGGGAGCCCAGCAAATAAAGAAGGCGGAACAGATGGCGACTGCCATGCGGGTGACCTTCTTCGTACGCACCCGGAGACTCCTCTGGGGCAGCGGCACCACGGTGGTGGCCATGTGCTGCAGGATCTTAAAATACACCACGCAGATGATGACCAAGGGCACGGCAAAGGCCAGCATGAACTGGTAGAGGGTGAACCAGTAGATGTCGGTCTCTGGGTTGGGGAGCAGGAGAGCACAGCGCACAGTCCCGTCCTCCAGGGGCATGAGGCCTGCGTACATCCACACAGGAATGATGGTCAGGAAGGACAGGAGCCACACCAGGCCGATGACGAGAGCCGCAACACACGGCGTCCGAACGTAGGTGGATTTGAGGGGGTAGACGGTGGCCAGGTAACGGTCCAGTGTCATCACTGTGAGGATGTTGGTGCTGGTGATCTGGCTGTTTGTGTCCAGGGCGGTGATGATGGTGCACAGGGGAGCTCCAAAGTACCACGAGCCGTTGCCTAAGAGCTGGTGGATGAGGAAGGGCATGCCCAAGAGGAAGAGGAGGTCCACGATGGAGAGGTTGAAGATGAAAATATCGGGCACGGTCTGTTTGCATCTCAACTTCTTCTTCTTGACAATAGTGTAGATCACAATGAGGTTCCCCACAATGCCCAGGAAGCAGATGATGCTGAAGAGACTGGGCATGATCACGTTGGTGTGTGGTGCTGGCTTCTCTGCTACTGCTAAAACAAACCAAAGCAGTGAGTGCAACCCAGAGACAACCTCTTTACAACTCGGTGTGCTTGCCCTGTCCTGCGAATGGACCCATCCCCATCAAAGACATAGATTGGAATGATTTTTAATATCCTTTCCAGCACTTGGAGAGGCTTAGCTGGGGATTTGGTGCTTCCTTCTCTGCCTCTTGGTACGTGCAGCATGCCACCCAAACCCGGTTATGTGTAGGCATCTTTTCTCAACTCTCCCAATGTGCTTCTGTCCTGTTCTGCAACTCCCCAGCCCTTTTATGAGGGACTAACCTCTGGCTGGTGCACCTCTGCATTCACCAGCACCTGAGAGAGTTGAAAGTAACTTTTGTTCCATGGAGTGAAGTGTTTTTAGCTGTTTTTGAGGAGAGTGGGTGAGGCAGCTTGAGCTTCATACACTGGAGAAGTAAAGCCTTTCTGTGGGTGCCAAAACCTGGATGAAGTCAATGCTCAAGCTACTGTCAGAAAGCATCAGTTCATCTGTTGGGTAGTTATCTATTGGTATGAGACACAGAGCTCCTTGACCATGCAGGCAAACAGCTCATGCTTATCTGTATGGTGAGATCTGGAACTGTACCCTGGCTGTGTCCCCATTCTCATGTCAAGGTTAGGCCAGAGAATGTTCTCCTTTCCATCTTCCTTCCCTGCCTCTCTCCCTCTCTCTAATTTCTTCCCTACAAAGAAATCCAAGTGTGTGGCCAGACAGGGATTTGGGAGTGTGTTTCAGAGGGGCCCTTCAACAGGGATTGTCCTAGGAGGAAAACAGCTTAGAGCTGCTGTCTTTGAGTTCTGGATGTGGGTGGATTTCCAAGGCAAAATTCTTGCCTGGTAACACTTAGCTTATCCATGCCAATGCTTGACTGCTGCCCTTTGGGGTGGGACCCCCAAACATAATCAAATTCACGTTGGCCTTGTCCCTCACCTGGGTGTAAAATCACATTTTGAAGCCACACGCTCTTGGGCACAGGAGGTGGTGTCCAAGGCAGTGATGGTGGTGCTCTCTGTTCTGCAGGGTTCCCGTGTGCTGGATTCTAAAATAGCCCTTCTTAGCTGAGGCAAATCTCATTTCATCTCACACTCCTCTCCTATGGGACCTGGCGGGTTTTTTCCTAGGAAAAGGTTTTGTGTGAGTTATTTATGTGGCTGGTACAAGGACTGCGTGACAGCCCCTCAGCCTAGGCTGCCTTTCATTGAATTGCAGATGATTCAATGCGCTTTTAATTGGAAATGCTTTCAGTCACTGAACTGTTCCATCTCCTTAGCAGCAGAAGTGGGGAAGCCTCCTCCAACAGAACCTAAGGAAATCTTGAAAATGAGATTAAGTGAAATAACAGGTGTAGTCTTTGCCAAAGCGGTGTCTGTTTGCTGAAGTGGTATTTGCTGACTTTGACTTCTGGAATTCTTGAGTACAAACTTCTCCACATTTCCTTTGGTGTGACAGAGAAGTTTGACGGAATTGGCAAGATAACTGGGGCTATACTGCTGGCCTGTGACTGGAAATGTGTGTGCCATATTGCAGTGCTCTTAGAAGTGGGCCATGATGAGCTGCCATGGGCTCAGTCCTTCTGGCATTAGGAAGCAGCCAGCTTAAGCACGAACAAGTCCAAGGCTAATGCCAGAACCCAGTAAAACAGTTCCTGCACCATTTTATTGGGAAGCCTCTCTGCAAGTGTCAGAAAGCAGCTAGTGAGGAAAAGGAGAACTAGCAGGGGCCTGAAGGTGGAAGTCAAGCTTGGCTGATAAGAGAAAAAAGCCTCATCCAGACCATTTGTGGGGGTTTAAGTGGTCCCTGTTCCTCCTGGTGACTCATTAATGCAAAGAAATGTCCCCTGTTATGTGATTTTTTTTAGTAGATAACATACAGCCATCAGCACCCTGTTGAAACCTGACAATCCTGAGCATCCAAACAGATCTCAAACCTCCTTAATGCTGGAAGATGGAGGACTAGAAACTTGAAGATGATTCTGGTCCTGCTGTTCTGCAAGTAGCTGTTACGAGCTCTGATCTCCTTTCTTTTAACCACAAACTTTACGAGTGTAGTGGGAAAGGACTTTGAGTGAAAGATAAATGCCACATGCTCAGCTGGAAATTGGGACAAAATGTCCCTTTCCTGCTGTATAATCGACACAGTGCTCATGGTGATTCTGTAACATCTGGAATGAGCTCAGCTGGCCTCAAAGCAGGATGTGTGCAGGCCCAAAGGTTTGGTGTGAGAGGTGGTCTGTGCAGTGCTGTAGCATCTGTCCTGCTGATGGTGTCTGTACAAGCAGGACTTGCAAAAATTATCAGCTGCACTAATTTGAAGCTGTTGTTCATGTATGTTTTATAGGCTGGAGTCAGAAGAGCGCGTCTATCAAATACTCAAAAGTTCTGTCTTTTCTAAAGTCTCTTTCATCTTGAGACATCATTGAATCTGAATTTTCAGTGCTGCTTTTGTGCACATCCAAGTGAATATATTTTGTATTGAAGCAGCTACTTCAGGCATTGATTTGTCCTTGCTTGTAGGTCTGTGGCTGCCCTGATAGTTTTTCTTGGAGTCCCAAAGGGGCTGCACTGTGAACTGAATGAGGACTGGGATGATTTTTTTTTTCCTCTAAGGTGGTTGTCGTTCTAAGCCATACCCTGATATGTAAGAGACTTCATCTTCACTGCATTTCAGAAGGAAGTACCTAAAGAACACTTTTGATTTCTAAAGGACTGCACTGGTGCAGAGAGAGTCAAAGACCACATATAAACCACCTTCTGCTGAAGAGTTTCACCTACTTGCACCACTGAGAACTGTCTTGCCTGACCCTAAACTCTCGATTTGAAAACCGGAGACTGGTGAGGATCTCTGCATCCCTCTCCAGCGCTATCTCATCTTCTCTGTGCTTCCCTCCCTGTCTAGCCGGGCTGGTTCCTCCCTTCCCAGCAGCCAGGACCTGCGGGCTGCTGGAGTTTGCTGCCTGGCAGCCAACAGGTAGCGGCTGGGGTCGGGCTGTGTTTGAGCGCTGTGCGGTGCCCGGGAGGGGTCCCGCAGCCCCGGGGTGCTCAGCCCGTCCCGCCGCTGTCCGCCCGCGGGTGCTGAAGGCGGCACGGCCCGGGCGGGGTGCGGGGGGTCCCCGCCCCAGCCCCCGCTGAGCCCCGGCCCGCGCAGCCCCGCTCACCTGAGCCGTTCCGAGCCTCCGGCGCCGAGAAGTTGCGGGAAGAGTTGCCGGGGGCCATGGCAGAGAGTGCGGGGACCCGGGACGGAGAAAGTTGGGCGAGTTCCCTCGGCGGCTCCGCGCTGGAATGGGCCGGGCCCCCGCGCCTTCCCGGGGAGATGCGGGGGGCAGGAGCTCTCCCACAGCCGGCGAGCAGCGGCTGAGGCTCGGCTGCGCTCGGTTCCGCTCCCGCCCCGCCGAGCCCGGAGCAGGTTCTGACATCAAGGAGCAGCTGACTCGGGCAGACTCGCCGGGGGCGAGCATCCCTCGGCACCGCCGGTGGGAGGGAACGCGAGCGCGGAGCGGGGCCGACACCGGGGCTGGGCAGTGCCCCTTCACATCACACCCCGAGGGGATGGCTGGGATCTGTGCCCTCCTGGTCACAGCCAGCCTGCGCTCTCCGGCGTCAGGAGGACTAGCAGATTTTTGCCTTTTAAGTAGCTCTGATCTGCCTTCAGCGTGTACTTTTCTCTCTACAGACACGTGCACTTTTCATCCCCATAGGCATAGCCCCAGTGGGGCTGAAGGATGTTAAGGAAGCAGATTACCCACTGAAAACTGTTGCTTTGACCCTCTGACGCCTCTAACTTCAATTCTAACCTGAGACACTTCACTTGTAATTAATTCTCTGCTGTTTTCTGCTGTTCTGCTTCTTGCCACAGCTAATTTGCTTCCTAGTTCCAGAAATTAGCTCTATTGCTAGCTCAAATTTTGTCTTCTATTTGCCTTAAAAATACTAGACAAGGACTCCCTTGAGTTTTGCGAAGATGTTTTAGTCTTTTTCTTTGCCTTGCCAGAGCAGCAGCCTATGCTTTTCTGTGGCTCTGAGCTGATGATCGTGTTGTGCTCCTGGCCACTGTTTATACATGAGATGGATTCCTCCCTTACGGTTTGATAAATCACATGTTACTAAGGCAAACGGATCGTTCTGTACCTCGGAGCACTTCCTGCACTGAAAAAAACCCTATGATATGTCAGAAGCCTGTGAGAAATCTGGCAGCAACAGGCGGAGCACAGTGTAGGGGATTTGGTTTGCTTTATAAAAACTACATATGTCTGTCTGAAAATCTCCCTTGCTTCTGTCTCTTTCTTTCTGTAGTTGCAAAGGTTGGCATCAGCTATAGGAGGTATTTTTTGGAGCTTCGTAAGTCTGTAGGAATCAATCTGTACTAGCAAAAGGGAGGCCCAGCATGGACTGTCAGCCAGATTCAGCAGCAGCATTTTCAGTACAGGCCATTTTTGTGTAACCCAAAGGAGTTCATCATTATTAGGTTGTCCTCTAGTGGACCAGCAGCAGACCAGAAACCTGGAGCATGTTTTGCCCTGGCATTGCAGCTCTTAGAAATCAGAGACAGGCTCAGGCCAATTTATCTGCTCTGTTGTAAGGTTTTTATTGAGTCTCTGAGGTTGCCTCAGTCAGTGATTTGCCTATGAGTTTTTTTCTGTGGCAGGTATCTGTGGTATCTAAGTTTTGAACATGTACAACTTGTGAAAAAGTGGTGGTTCTCAGTTAATATTTTCTTTAAAAACTCTTCCCTTCACATCTTGGGTGAATGTTAGTGTTCACCTGTATGGGGTTACTGCTGCAAAGCAAGCAGGGGTTTGTGTGTGGGTGTTGGAGTGTTGTGAACAGGGTGCTGTCCTCTGCAGAGAATGCCTTCAGATAATTTAGCTTTATCCAGGCTTGAAGTGTGGATTAGGAGTGTTTGCATGGGAAACTGGTAGGCAGTTGCTATTCCAAACATTTTCTCTGCATAGACAAGCTCCTACTCACTTTCCCTGGAGAGGAATGAGGTATCTTATAGCTTTCAAAGAAAGAATCTGACATTTAAATGTAGCGGTTGTTCCAAAGCACAACTTTATTTTTAATTTGCAATCTCAGCTATTGCTGTTCACTTAGAAAAGCCCCACACATGAGGAAGCTGTAAGTCCTCCTTCTCAGCTGTAGAGGAATAAAAATCCACAGCAGCTCTGTTGCTGATGTGTCACAGCTGACATGACAAATCCATGCTCAGCATCTGAGATCTACCTCACCACCATGGCTGTGTCACTGGTTTATTACTGGGCTTTTATATTCAGGCTTTGACAAAGTTTGTTTTTCCCATTTTTTGCTCTGTCAATAATCTCGAAGATCGTGCCCTGGGGAGGGACTGGTTGAACAGAGTTTTCCCGAGTTGAAGGGATAGGGAGAAGGGAGGAATATTAACTGCAGCAACTGGTGATGCACAGCCTGTCTGTGCACAGAGCTCGCTGTCGGCAGAACGAGCAGGCACAATAATTGGCTCGTTATCTGGCTGAACACTTGAAAACAGCAGCTCTCTGAAGGACTGGTTCTGTGAGTGTTCATCTACTGGAAACTGCAGCAGGGATGAGCTCTCAGGGGACCTTGGGATATAGCCAATGAGTTGTACTAACCACTGCGTGTAATTACAAGGAAGATTGAGGCACTAACCCCTTGAAAACACCTCTTAAAAGAGAGATATAGTAATTAACATTTAGGCAGGGAACTGCCATCTCGACAGTCTAATGATGTAGATAAAAGTGAGGAAATGGAGCTCAACCCTTGAACATGAAAGAAAGAAAAACTACTTCTTCCTACAAACTTGGCATCGCCTCTACGCTTAGACCATCCTGTCTGCAACGTCGCTGTTATGAAGAAAGATAGTAATCATTCAAAGCTGCTGCTAGGCAAATTCTGCAACCAGGGAATGAATCTGGCTGGTCTAACAGTGGTTTAACTCTGAAAGGCTCTTGCATTTCAGTAACGAGTTATATTTCCTGTGCCTGTCCCAGCTAGAGATCCTGACTTATGCAACATGAGTGGAACCACAGCATCCCGTGGGGCAGAGAGCAGCGCCGGCTTCTGTTACTGTGCTACTGAAATCATTTCCCCAGCTGGTTTCACCAAATAATTTCTCATTAAATGGAGACTTTCTCATTTGCTAAATATTTATTTAGCACCTGGCTGCTGCTCTGATTTGCACTCTGGAGAGAGGAGCCTTCAGCCAAGCTGCAAATCCTCCCCTCAAACTCACTGCTCTTCTTACTCATGACTCCAGACTTACAGAATGGGCCTCTGCATTTTTATTACTTAGCTCTTTGTCTGTGATTATATTCATCAAGTAGCCTAATGGGTGAAGTTTTGTCCTTGTGGTGGCCTTAGGGATAGGGATGATCTCACTCAGGATGTGTTAGACATGGTGCATCAACCCTCCATACTGGCTGAGTGCTGTCTTTGATAGCTGCGCATCAGTCTCCCTTCTTTCCAGATGAGATGGGTAAAGCAGTTTCCAACTGCTGTTCCATTTTACCTCCTTTGATTCTGGAAAGTAGGTCTTTGCCACGTAATGTTTTCCTTCCCTGTAGATGAGAACTGATAGCAAACTTAAACAATTTTCCTAAAGCCACATGTTGAGCTTGAGATCAAAAATTGACAGCAATTCTCTCTGAAACAGCCCTGGCTTAGGCAGCATCTTCTCCATCTTCCTGCAATGTCTATCTCAGCACAACCTTTGTATCTTCACAGAGGGATGTCTACTGAATGTAACGATCTGATTAAAAAACTAAACACAGAAAACTCAAATGTTTGGAGGAGTAGGTTTGTGAAGGCAGCTTGGTGGTGACTCAGGTGCTGCTGTCATTGATCCGGGTGTGCATAGCTGTATGTATGGTCTGGCAGGTTGGAAAGAAGCTGACGTTGTGTTGGTGCCTGATTTGATTCAGGTCAGCGCTACTGTGTGATTCAGTTCTGCCCTGAGCTGGTATTAACGAGCAAGGCACCTGAGCCAAGAGCAAACTCCTGATTTCCCAACTCCTAGGCTCTGCTTTCACTTAGACATGACCATCTCTAATGAAAGCAGCAGGTGAATTCCCTTTCTCAGCTGCTCGATAGCCGCATGTGGCTTTACAGGAATGCTGTAGCTAAATGGTCATCTAAGTTCTTCTGTTATCTGTGCTGGATTTCTAATTAATTAACACAAAGTGGGCAGTTATCTGAAACCAGATGATGACTCCTCTCTCCCTGCAGGTTCCTGCCCTTGAAATGACAGGTCCGAGCTGCCTGGCTCATTCCAGTCCCACACTGCTAATTTGAGGTTTTAGCCCTCAGCCTCTGCCCATTCCACTGCTGTCAGCGAGCCAAAGGCTGGGGCAGCACCTTCTGTGGTTTTGTTTTCATTGCTAAAGGTTAGAGGATCCCAGAGACAAAGGCACAGCCAAAAATAACAAGGGGCTAAGCAGGACTTGCCCTGTGAGAGGCTGGCGGGCTCCAGGGCTGGGTCAGCCGATGTGCTGAGCTCAGGGATGTGGATGTGTCCTTGGTGAAACGGGCAGATCCCACTGTCGGAGATAAGAAGCTGCCAGCACATCTTGACGTTGGTCAGGAAGAGCCAGGAGCCCTCAGGGAGACAAATCCTGCCTCAGGGTATGTATTTGTTGTTAGTCACTGATTCCCTTTTACAAGAATATGCATCAGCACAAGGAGAAGGCAGCTGTAACCTGAATTCCTTGTGAATCTGAACTGGGGGGAAAACGTTTTGGCTTGGATCTGCGGCTTGTGGATAACTGTTCGTGGAGCTCAAGAGGAGGCAGAGCCAGGAGGATTGATGGGGAGGGTTGATGATGAAGAATAGGTGTCTGCCCAACCCAAAATGAGTGCTATGCCATCCTTCTTTTCAATGAGAATTAGGATGTTGTTAAGCTTGGAAATGGAAATTACAGATCCAAGATGAAGCAATAGGGAAAATCCTGAGAGGTTCAAGTCAGGGAAACGAGATAAACTCCATTTGGTGTCTGGAAAGAACTGTCACATGAAATTGCAAATCCAAGTGTAAGGATTTATGACAGAGCTAATAAAAAAAGTGGTGTTTTATAACCAGAGACTACAATCCTGCTGCCTGGTTCTGAGAAAGAGCAGGGGGGGAAGAAAGCAGTAATAGTTGATTTTTTAGCTGTGGTGGATTGAATCTACCTGAAATCCAGTAAAACATTTGATACAACACGTCACAGGAAATTTTTAGTTTGGAGAAGACGTGAACAAGCACAAAACCTGTAAAATTAATAAGGAATTAAATCCCAAGTGAGACTGAAGCCTTGTGCCAAGGGGACTCTTAGCAGTGGTAGCATGGGATGGGAAACCCTCCTGACACGAACCTGCAGGCCCCAGGAAAAGCTCTGCTCACCTCAGCAGCTGGGTCACTGGAGCAGCCAAATGTTCCCTTCCTCTCCACTTCCCCCCAGGAAAACCAGCCTTATGTTCCCTGTGCTGCTGCAGGGCACAGAGGTGTCTGCTGGGGTTGGAGGTAGTGGCTAAGGGCAGAGGAAGAGGTGGGAACCTTTTAAAACGAAAATAAAAAAGTAAAACGATGCTCACTTATGAAAACAATAATTAGTAAAATGCTTTGCCTCTTGGGCTGTTAAACACTGAGAGCAGATGCTCCAGCAACAGCAGCCAGCATTTGTTATCAGCTGGGAGTTCATTAGTTGGAAAGATGGGAGAGGAGCAAGATGTGGGTTCAGTGTGAGCTCCCTGTTTAACATGGCTCAGGAAAAGGCAAATGGGATTCTCAAAGGGACCTGCTGTGACGTTTCCCTTGCAGGAGTTACGGTTGTTGTGTAAACTGGGGGTGAGACTTCCTCTGGAAACCTGTGTGGATTCTTCATCTTTCATGGCCAGATTGACACAGAAAGTTGAGCTGCAGAAATACTGAGTGACTCAAGACAGAGTTAGGGCTCAGGGAGGTGACCAGTGTGGTGCTGGGGAGGAACAGACCTGGTAGCACACCCAGTTTTGCAGGCCAAGCTCACAGAAAAGAGGCTTTCTCCAATGGTGCTTTCTTTCAGAATTAGTGCAGGGTTAAATGAGCAGAAGCTGGCCATTTTGCTAGTTGCCTTAAAATATTTGGAGAGAGTTCATCTGGATGAAAATCAGCCCCAAATGTTATTTTTGATTGACTCAGTTCCCGAAGGGTTTTGCGGCAGTGGAGGATGCAGATACATCACTGCAATGCTTTCTAAATGTCCCAGTTTGCCACTGGGCATCTTTCTCTCCTCTCCCCCTGATTTTTCCTGCTGTGTGAGAAGGGCTGTTGGTCTAGAAGGCAACAGAGATATTTCTATGCCTCCTGCCCTGGGTTATTACTCTGTGCAAAAGGTTCCTTCCCACATGTTGAGCCACCATGGCTCAGCACACTCAGATCATCTTTCCACTGGCACCGTGCACAGTGGCCTGCTAATGGCTGGGTTTTTTTCCTCTGATCCTTATTTTCCAGACTGGGGTGACAGGCAGTGCCCTTGTAAAGCCATTTTAAATGTGCTAAGTTTTGTATAAGACCGTGTGTGTGTACGAATCTGGGCTGCTGAGGTTGCAGCTGGGGTTGTCAGCAGACCCAAGAAGCCAGACCTATCTCTAGGTCCAGGATTTATTCCCATCAGAAAAACATAGTTAATTAAAGTCTTCTTCTGAAAGGAATTTCTTAGCCACACTAGAGGGATAACAAAGTGAAAGCCGTGTCCTTAATCCTGCCCTTTCATCTCCTAGAAGTTCCTTCCTCTCCTGTCTCTTTCTCTGTGTCCTGATTGTTAAAAGAAATGAGAAATAATTTCCACTTGGAAAAAACCCAAGACAACAAAACTCCAGCCCAGCTGATCGCAGCAGAAGCCAAGGAGATGGCGCTGAAAGGAGGGAGCTGTTAATGAAGCATCAGCAGCGAGCCAGGGGCAGGAGCTGGAGCCCATCCAGATGGCACCGCTAATTCCCTGCATCCACTCTACATGCGTGTCCTCCTCGGCCGAGCGGCCGCCCTGTGCAGCACCGGTCAGCTGCAGCCTCACCCCCAGCCCCAGGAGGGGATTTGCCTGGGTTATTCCAGGCCTCCAAATCAACTCATCTGAATTCCCTCTATGGATGGGGAATGCCATCTTCCCTGCTGGGCCATCGAGGGAAAATGGAGCCCCAGACTTTGGTTTCCATGCATTCCTGCATGGATGCATCAGCACTCCAATTGCTGCTCTCCTTCCAGCCATCCCTGTTGGCATGGCTGAGAAGGGCCAGGAGGAAGGAAGAGAGGGAGCAATAGGAATGGAGGGATCAACAGGAATGGGGAGCGGAGCTGGCAGCGTGGGGAGTAGAGCTGCAGCAGCACAGCCCCAATGGCAGAGCATGCTGTGGTTGTGCTGGCCCTGCCCCGTCTGCTCCCGAGCTCCCACAGCTTCCCTTCATCCCCAGACAACCCGGATATTCGTGTTTCCTGGCCTGGCAGATAAGGCGGCCTTGCCATTAATCAGGAGGCCTGGAGAATGGGATCAACACAAGGCAGGCGTGCTGCAGAGTTAATCTCCTTTACTCCCCAATGATGGATGGAGCTCATTGCAGACATTAATCAAGTCTGTGAGTGTGCACCAGGCAAAATGGATTAGACGCTGTGCTGTTGGCAGAGCCATGTCCCGAGTCCCTGGGCAGTCCTGGAGGAAGCCCGACATGGTGGCAGTGCCAGTCGGGGCTGCAGCACAGCAGTGTGGTGTGGGTGACAGAGATTACAGCTGCCAGAGCCCCAGAATTGCCTAGGTGTGTCCCCACTTCTGCTCTGCTGGTGCTGGCTGTGCCTCCCCAGGGGCTCAGGGCTGTGGAATTGGGTTCTGGTCATGGATGGATTGAGTTTATCCATGGAGCTGCTCTTCTAAACAACCTGCAGGGGTTCCTGGCATGGTTTCAGGGACATTCGAACATCTCCTGTTATGCAGCCCCCAGATCTGCCTGTTACCCAGAGGAGACCCAGCTACCTGGGAAGGGAAGCTCTGGTGGGAATGGAGAAGGAGCATCAGGCAGCAGAAACCACCTGTGAGACTCTGGAGACTGTGGGAAAGTCCTGGATAAGCAGGAATAGGACTCGCTGTCACATCCCAGCCCTGGCCATGGCTCTGCAGAATCCCTTGTGGAAGGCTCTCTCTGGTGTGAGATCCTGTTCCAGCTCTGAACTGTGCTGTTATGGACATCACAGATTTGAGGAGTGGTGTCTTGGAAGCAAAGCAAGATGTTTTCAGGCAACATGAGAAAAATGTTCTTCATCTGCTTTGGACTGGCGTTGGAAGGACCAGCAGTGAGAACAACCCCAAATCCTCATCTTCAAAAGGGGGAGAAGTTCAGGCCTAAGGAAGCAAAGGGAAATACCCTGGAAAGTTGTGGACTGTGCCATTGCACGAACGTCACACCCCAGGGAGAAGGATATGGATTTTCAGCTCAGACACCCTGCAGCACTTGCTTCCCCTTTAGAAATGAGCAGCTCGGGGTGTTCCCAGCGGGCAGGCCTGAGCCCCGATCTGTTGGAGCGATGCCGGTGGCCCACACGCTCCCTGCTGCACGGCAGCTGGAGGTTGCAATATCCACTGACAGCCAACGAGTTGTGGTTTTCTGATGATTAATGACACCTCCCTCCTCATGGGAGCCATTCAACCTCCACACAGCTGGATGATAACGGAGCCAGAGCGAAATTTGGGTGTTTCCAGACAATAAGGCCCAGTGCAGGGAGTGTGGTGCTGCGGTTGTGAGTTGGTTTATTTCCCCCACATCAATCCTGGAAGGGGGCTCAGTTTCTGCAGGTAAATGTGCCTGACCTTCATTTCCAGGATGGATGCAAGTGGATGGGTGGAATCCAAAAGGTTTGTTAACAGACATTTTCTTTCCCCCCCCCCACGCCTTAAGTGCAAAGCCCAGCTGACATCAAAGCAACAGAAAGTCTAATCCCGTTTTGAATCAGTGCAAGCACACGCAGCGAATGTTAAACAGGGAATCCGGCTGCAAAAAAAGGGAGGATTATCTTTAATTTCCTGAGTGAGGGACTAAGCAAGGGAGACAGAGAGAAAAGAAAGGCACAAGACCAGAAAGAAGTGACTGTCAGCACAGGGAGGCTCGAGGAGGAGGAAGGCAGAGTGAGGAGGACAGTGCAAGCAGCAGCTCACGTGTGCCAGGAGAGGTGAGTCCAGCGGGAGCCAGGAACTGGCACGTGGGAAAGAGCCCCATGCCAGCACCTGCCCAAGCTCCCACAGGGATTCAGGGGAAGGTTTGGGTTTGCTGTGCCAGGGCAGGGGCTGGTGCTGGCTGTAGCTCCTGGTTTGCACATGTTCGAGACGGGGCTGTGGAGTTGCTTTTCAAGGGAGCTCAGAGCTGGACTGCTGTGGATTGATGCAGCAAAGGGTTGGTTACCTGACTACTTTTGTGGGGGGAAACTATTTGTTGCAAAAGATGTTACCTGAGCAGAGCTTCCTAAATCACCAAGCCTTGCTACCTGTCTGAGAGCTGACTCTGGGTGGGTTTCTGTAGCTCTTTGCCACCAGCTCTGCTAAGGGCAGTCACTGATGCATTTCATACTGCGGCTGGTGTTCAGCTTCACAGGGCCTGAGTTCGTGGAGCTGTGTCTGGGTTCTGGCTTAGGTCTGGGATGTATCCTGGCATTGAAGGCCTCCTGGTGGCAGTGGCCAGCTGCAAGCAATAGCTGTGCTGAGGGGTGACAGGAGGAGATGTCTGGGGCCAAACCAGCCCAAACCCTTGTCTGCCAGAGCCTGGTCTCTGGGAGCTGTGATCCTCCTCCTCCTCCTTGTGGGCAGTGCATCTCTCTCTCGATCCAAGCCCCCTAATTCATCTCTTTGGACTGCTTCCAGCAGCAGCTATTGCCAGGAGGGTAAGAGGCAATGGAGTAAATGCCAACATAAGCACTTTTGTCTCCAGATCCTCCATCCTGCCCTCACTTTGCCCTTGACACTGCTGCCAATGAGGTGGAGTGCTGAGTAGGGTGGGAAATGCCTGGCCTGGATACAATGTGGAAGGAGATGGATGCCTGTACAGGAAAGGCTCCATGGGGACAAGATGTGACTTCTGAGGATCAAAAATGAGACTGAGACTTGCTGGGCTGCTTAAGGACACGGCACAGCCCAGCAGTGGGGCACCCCTCACCCCTCAGTGCTCAGGCAGCCAGGTGATGTGTGAATCAATGTCAGGAGCTGCAGGAAGGGCTCCTGTGGGTGGCTTTAAATCTGGGCAATAACCTGCTTTCTGATGTGGCCTGATTCAGTGCAGGAGAGGCTCTTCCTTGCCCTGCTTCATCCTCAGCCTGCACTCTCCTCCCTGCAGGACAGATCCCGTGGTCCAACACAGCCTCTGCCATGGTGGTGCTGCCCTTGTGCAGGTGCCAGACATCAGCCCCGTGCTGACCCCAGACTGGGAGTATCTGGGCAGTAGTGTCTGCACACAGGGAATCGACCCTCTCTGCCATGAGCATCAAACTGCCATTGCTCCCTTGTTTGCCTCAGCCTCCTCCTGCCCAGGTCTGAGGAGCAGCTCTGGAGTTGCAGCAAGGCTTTGGGTTGAGCTGGGCATGCTTTAAAAAAACAGCAGCAAAAGAGAAGCCTGAGCCACATCTGAAAGGGGGGAAGTATATTTCTATCCAGCTGGTTCATAACATAAAATGTTTTGGATGTCTGGTATGGGCCTTTGCAGACCTACTGCCCACTCAGTGGGCATGAAGTTCCAAGTTTGGTTTTGACAGGTGAGATGTGAGCTGGAGCCAGCACTGGCCATGGAGCTGCTGTGGATGCCACTGAGTGTATTGCTTCTGCCAGTGTGGCTGTTTCCGTGCTGGGCAGCAAATGCACTGCTTTGAGTGTTTTACCTCATCTCAAAATAATGTCAGATTAGAGAGGAAGGGTTTGCACAGCTGCAGGTGCTGCGAGACAGGCCATGATGAGCTGCAGCCATCCAAGACATGGGCTAACCTAAAAAAATGGCTTTGAATTGTTGCATTGAATTTAAAAAACCCAACAACCTCTTTCCCAGTACTTTACAAAGAGACGATCGCTGTAGCAGGGACCTCTAGATGGCAACATCGACCTGACGAGCTGCAAGCAGAACTGAGCAGCCCGACCTGGCTGGAGCCCCCAGGCCCCTCACCCAAAGTGAGGAACTCAAGTCAGTGCTGCCTTGAGCACCTTTCTGCAGGGGCTGAGGGCAGAGATGTGCCTGCACCTTGAAACCCCCTAAACTCTAAAACATCTCGTCCTGGTGCATAGAAAGGGGGAAAATTGTTAAAGGGCTTTCTCTGCAGTGAAAACTCAATCGATGCTCTCAGCACCTGCTCTGCAGGCACAGGGGAGTAAATGTTATGGAGGGGTGTCTGTCAACTCTGCAAGGTGGACAGTGTTGAAGCCGCTGGCAGCTCTTTGTGCTGGTATCACCAGCCAGCTGTTCAACCTTCAAGAGTGGCTGGAAAACTGGGATTCATGGGGGGAAATGGGGGCTGCTGCCTGCTCCTTCCAGCTCCGCTCCCTGCGGGCTGGGCTTCAGTGCAGTGTCAGGACTGCCAGTATGTGGTTAAATGTTTGAAGGCTGCGTTAGAAATTGTTGATTTCTAGTAAACCCTTCCAGTGGCACCCTCCATTCAAAAGGCTTGTGTGACACCAGGGATTAAAGTTTGAATTACCCAGTTTTAGCCACACAACTGTGGCTGCAGCAGCACAACTTTTGGCTGGGGATGGCAGGGTGTTGTGCCCTTACTGTGGTGTAACAGCGTGTTCTGGAGGTCGCTGGGGTGAAAAAGTCCTTCCCCTGCCTGAAATAGCACACACATTTTGTACAAAGCAGGACCCGGGCTCCTCTTTTGCTAAGTGAGTTTAGTGTGTGCTGAGGGAGCTGCAAAGCTTAATTAAGATCCTTAAAAGGACAAAAGGTGCTACATAAATTCAGGGGATTATTATAAATGTCACCGCGCTTTACAAGCTCTGGAAAAACTCAGAGGAGGAATAACAAGACCTTTCAGTTCACAGCCCTTTCTAGCAGGGCTACTTAGAGCTTCGTGCTTCAGCATAGCAGCCATAAAATGTTGACATTTATAATTAGATGTGCATAATAATCTCTTTATTCCTGAACGCAAAAGACAGGGTGTGTCTGGAAACGTCAGTCCCTCCTCCTTGTCAAGGATCCCCCTCATTGGGCTTGCTCATGAAACCAACATTTGGTGAAATGTCTGGGGGCTTGGTTTGAAGAGGTGTGGGATCTTTGCAACTCCCCCAGGGAGCTGCGGGCTGGCCATTTAGTGAATAAAACCAACGCCTCCGTGTGTTTTTAATCTGATTAGTTGATGATAATCCAGTGGTATCATGCAACAAAAACTGTCCAGCTTTATTAAGCAATCTCTTGTTTTAAAAGAATTGTGCTCGAGGGAGCACTTGCCTCTGCTGCTTCTGCTGAAGATTGGCAGAAATGGGTGATTTTTGGTGGTTTTAGTGCTTTGTGAGAGTAGGATTAATTTGGGGCTTGGACAGCTGGGGATCGGTGGATTTTGGTCCCATGGGTGCCAGCANGTCCCGCTCCCTGGCGCCGATACCGGACCACGCTGTGCGTCCAGCCGGACCCCGTTCAAAGCGCGCCGATGCCCGGGAGCCCGGGGCAGCCCCGGCCGGGGGCGGAGCGGTGCCGGTGCGGCGGGATGGGCGGCCCGGCCCCTGCCCCGCTCGACGCCGCATCACGGTGAGTGACAGCCGCCCCGGCCCGGCCCCGCCGCACAACCCGCCGGGCTTTTCCAATCAGGCCGGGCCGGGGAGGGATTTCCTGCCGGGACGGGGCCGGCCCGAGCGGGACTTTGCCGAGTGCCGCGCCGCCTGCGAGCCGAGACCCGCGGCTCCGCTCCGGTACCGGCCCCGCTCCCGCCCCGCGCGGCTCGGGAAGTTGTGGCCAGGCCGGGCTCGACGGTGCTCAGTGCACCGCGGTCCGGAGCGGCTCCGCACGGCGCAGCCGGGTCCGGTCCGGTGCCGTCGGTTCGCCCCGGCGCGGTTCGGTTCGCCCCGGTGCGGCGGGCTGGGAGCGCCGCCAGGTGAGTGGGACCGGAGGAGCAACTCGCCCCAGGAGCCGCGCAACGACTCACCTCCGTGGGGGCAAAAATCCCTCCGAGCGCGGCCGGAGGAAGGAGCCGCCCCGCCCGGGGGTCTCGGGGAGGTGGAGGCGCTGCCGGGCCCCCCTTGTCTGCCCGCCCGGCCGCGCCCGCAGCGGGGCTGGAGCCCGCCGGGGGAACCGAGCTGCCTCCGCCGCCCCTCGGGATCCGGCTGGGTGCCTTCAGCTCCTTTGCATCTTTCCTCCGCCACTTACGTAACTGGTTTGGGATTGTTTGGGGGTTTTCCCCCTCCTCTCCCTCCTTTTTTTTCCCCCCCGTGCTGCCGTTGGCTGCGGGAATGTTTGGGATACTTTGGTTCTCCAAGTGGATTCCTGGGCTGGAGGCTCAGGTCTGCTCGTGTGGGAGGGATGTTTTGCTGTTGCTTTTCCAGCTTTGTGCGTTTCTCGAATTTTACCTTCGCTGCACCTCTCTGGAGAGGCTGAGGAGGTGCAGGTCGGCATTCGGAGCTCTCGGTCCCTCCGACTTGCCCGCTGAGCCCCGCGTGTTCCGGGAGCCGAGGCAGCAGCACCGGGGCCGTTTTCCAAGTGAGGCCGGGCAGACTTTCCAAATATAAAGTCGTCTCACCGCCTTACGTTCGCTTCGCTCTTGAGGGGCAGCACAGAGTTGGATGCAGTGCACAGGGTTAAATGAAATAGTTCTAAAGACGGTGCGACACAGGAGGTTTCGGAGGGGATTTGTTTGCAGCAAGAGGGTAGCCTGAGTCAAGTGACTGAAACTTTGTTGTAAGGTAGATAAGCTTTGTGCAGGTGCCCCAGGACGAGGGGAGGTGACAGCTGATCCGGACGGGCACCAGCTTCAGTGCCGAGGGGTTCATGAGCTGAATGAGCTGTGTGCAGGAGGAGAACCCCCCAGCCTGATGTGGGAATCACACACCCCCTTGTCCCAGAAGCTAAGCCAGTACCTGAGGATGATCTTTTCATCTGCCCTGTGCTGGTGCACCCTGGGGAGCACTGGCACACGGGGAAGCCATGAGGGCTCCATGTTTATGGGCAGCTGCAGCTCCCAGCCTAGCAATGCTATGCCGTGGGATTCTCCTGGTTTTGCCCCCACCCCAACAGGACCTGTCGTTGTTGCCTTCTCTCCCCTGTGATTTCCATCCTCCAAACAGTGACCTCGATTGCTCAGAGGAAGCGATACCTGCTGTTATATAAACTGTGGAGGGTGAGCACTCTGGGAAGGGAGACTCCACGGAGCCATGGCTGGGAGAACCAGAGCTGGTTCTGGTCTGTCCTAGATGGGCACAGGGGAAGTTGTGGGGTGATCTGGCGATGGCCTTGCAGCCGGCACGGTGTGTGCTCCCTGCTCCCCTGCATGCCCGCTCCTTCCCGGAGTCAGAGCAGCCTGACAGATGCATGGCCCTGAACCGGGAGGGATTTTCTTGCCACACAATTTGGGCAGCCCGGGTGCAGTGTGGGAGCACAGGCTGGGACATGTGAACTGCTCCTGCAGGACCCTCTGCCCTCTCTAGGGTACCCTGACTGGCCAGGATATGGCCTTTACCCTGTTCTGAGCACAGTCGTCCTGCCGAATTACACCCAGCTCCCCACTGGGGCCAGAGAGAGCTCCTGAACTGGTGAAGAAGTGTCTTGGGTCCCAGGACACTGAGCTTCACGGGAAGTTTGGAGGGTGAGGGTTTATCCTTGCACAGGAGGAGTGTGAGGCAGCCTGACCCGCTCCCACGGGCTGCAGAGGGCTTTGGCTAAACCTTGCCAGCTCCATCCCTTGTATGCTGCCACCGGGAAAGGAGGGGGGGAGACGTTGTGTGCCCCAAGCCCCGCGTGCTGCCTTTAGGGAGAACGTGGTGTGTGTGGCCCCGGGAGGGCAGGGAAGGAGCCGTGCCCCTGTCCCCCCTCCGGGGGCAGCATCCTCGGGAGGTTTCCTCCACAGGTTCTTCCCTCTCCGTTTAACATAAGGATGAGCCAAGTCCCTCCAGGACTAAATATAGTCAAAGTATTCGTTCTTCGGCATGGATACAAAAGCTGTCGCGACGGAGCCGGGAGGTAAATGGCCTTTGGGGGCTGACTCTGCTCTTCCCTCCGCAGGTCCCGGGCTGCCGCGCCGGGGCTCGGCCGTGCACGGGGCTCCCCAGCGTGCCTGCAGTGCCGTCAGCGAGAGGAATGCCGAAACGAAGGGGCTAATGAGCACCAGAGAGGGAGGATCTATAACTTCCAGATGGCAACGAGCCCATAATCCCTTTGGGAAGAATTAAGGACTCAACGCAGCAGAGCCTGCTGAAGGGAGCAAAGCACAACACCTCTGGCTCCAGGAGTGCTGTGAGAGGCTGAGGGCATGCCAATGCTGCCAGTGCCGGACACCCTACCCCGAGCTGCCTGGCTTTGTCTCACAGAGCTCTGGTGCTGCCGGGAGCCTGTCCCCAAGCACTGAAGTATTTTTTGTTTTAACTGATTGCATGTTCTCCATTCAAAGCCCATCTGGGTCCTGCTCCTCCCGACACAGAAAGGGATTTCTGCCCTTAACAGAAAGACTTCTTCCTTCTGATTTTTATGCCCTGTGGGATTTTAAAGTGTCTTTTTTCTGGATTTCATCTCTCATCAAAGTGTGTTTTGAGGAAATAGGGGCTTATTCCCATGGCTTTATAAACCTCTGGGATCTGAGGGTTTCTACGTTGCCGCTGCTCCCACCTGCCTGCGATGGGGCGCGAGCAGGAGCTGATCCAGGCCGTGAAGAATGGGGACGTACCCGGTGTGCAGAAACTGGTGGCCAAGATCAAGGCGTCCAAGAGCAGTGAGTACCTGGGCACAGAGCCGTGGGCTCCCTCCCCCTGGCTGGGCACTCCTGCGAGTCTCAGTGCTGGCCAAGCCAGGGTGCAAGTGCTGCCTCTGACCCCCGGCACATGAGTTATGCTGCGGCCGGAGGCGGGAGTGCAAGCACAGCCCGTGCGGATGAATGACTGGGCTGTAAGCAATCCTACAGCTGAGCTGGGGTTCCCCTTGGGCTCGGGGCCAGGGGCCCTGGAGTGTGGGCCACTGAGCAGGGATAGGTGGAGGGAAGCAGCCGTGGCGGGGGGAAGTGAACTGCTTTGGGGGGATGCTGCTACAAAGGGTCTTTAGCGGTTGCTGCTCACTCCTGGCAGTATTTATCTTGTGAAAAATTATCATCCCAGCCAGTCGACTGGAACCAATCGCCAAGCCTTGAATTTCAGTCTGGTAATGTTTAACCCTTCAGCAGGGCTGTTTTCTTGCCTATGCTCTTAGAAAGGTCAGCAGCAAGCAGAGCTTGGAGCAACAGAGGGCTCGGGGGGATCCCCAAGGGCACCGGGGTCCTGCAGACGCTGCACGGCATCTGGAGGAGATGGGGAGGATGCAAAGGTGGAGGAGATCGTGACCAGTGCCACGGAGCCCTTGTATAGAGCTGGGCTCCTGGTCATTTCTCCTGACAGACGAAGAGAAGGAAACTGGGAAAAGTAAATAAAAGGGCTCTCGGTGCTGTGCCTGGCTGGGGGAAGGTGCACCCTGGCTGCCCGGACTGTGGGAGTGTGAATCCCCCTGCCAAGGCTGCTCATCGTGGGGGGTCTCCTGGGGCTGTGTGGGAAAGCTGAAGGGCAATAAGCTGTCCGGAGGAGGGAGAGAGGAAACTCAGGTGGGAGAAGTGTTAAGGCTTCTTAGCAGCAGCTCAGAGCAGAGAGGCTGGTGCGGAGAAACCTGAGTTAGGCTGAGGATTATAAACGTGAGGAGGGGATCAGCTCCCCTGGGTCATCTACTGGAAAGCTTTGACTGGGGCCAGAACTTTGCAAATCCCAGCTGCTGGGCTTTCAGAAGGGCTGGGAGCCACCTCCTCCCCAGACTGGGGGCATCTGGTTCCCCTTCCCTGGATGAAGGTACTGGGTGCCATTGCTGCTCCAGGACTGTGCCTGTGCAGGGTCCCTGAGCTGAAGAGCAGTCTGCCCATGTGGGTGGGTTGAAGGACACCCTCAAGGCAATAAATAACATCAGGACGTGAGTGTTCTGCTGGCAGCTGACGCAGCCCTGTTCCCATGGAGTTGGTGTCCCATGGCCGGGCAGTGTGTGCAGGCTGAGGTGCCCATGGCTCTCCTCCTCCTGCACACCCAGAGGGGTGAAGTCACTCTTGTTTTCTCCCATACCCTCCAGTATCTCTCTCCCAGTTCAATCCCGTCTGTTTTCTCTCTGGAGTCTTCCCCTCCCTGCAGCCGTGGGGCACCCACGTGAACATGTGTGTTTAACTCCCCCGCTGCAGCAGCGTCAGCAGCTCCCTCAGCTTATTTTCATTTTATTCCTTTATAAGGAGGGGCCAAAAAACCCTGACCCCTCCAAGGCCAGTGTTGCAAGTCCTCAGGGGGGCTCCTGTGCTTGAACTGCTGTGGGGCTTGCCTCGTCCTGGAGGCTCATCCCTGGCACTGAGGACACCACTGCTCCCCATCCCTTATGGTTCCCTCTCCCTCCTCTCACCGATGCCATGTGAGCCAAGCATTTGCTGCCTTCGCTGCTCATTAAAGCGCCTTTTTCATATGACAGGCTGAGATGGTGATTTTTTTTTTTATTATTATATATTTTTTTTTAAATCCCTCAAAGAGTCCTTCTGCTGTCTCAGTGGATTGGGAGCTCGATCGCTGTGATCAGCCCTCTGGGGCTTCCTGTGCCTAAAAAAGTCACCGCACGTAAGCAAAATCCAAGCGCCAGTCCCGGCAGTGGGAACTTCAGGGACACGTTGTTTAATATTCTCCGTGCGCAGCCTCCTCCCCGCGCAAGCGCCACCACACAAGTGGGTCACAGCACCTCTCCTTCCAAGGTGGTGGGGTGGGCAGGGACAAGATTTTTGGGGGCAGGAGCCAGGAGGGAAGGGGCAGGCGAGGGCAGTTGTCCTGCCTGCGGGAAGGGGATGTCAGCGCGACGCTGTGGTCACTCCTGCAGCCAGGGAGGGGGTTCTGGTCTGGGACAGCCAGGCTGTTCCTGCCGGGCCAGCCGTGCTTTGCTGAGGTTCCCTGGCAATGGAAACATCCCGCTTTTTATTTTCCTTCTCCCTCTCCCCTCCCCTCTGCGTCGGGAGCGCTGCAGAGTTTAATTGAAATTGTTAAACGACCCGTCACGGCTTTGGCCTCTCTCCCCCGCGATCAATCACGTCCCTGGGCTGCTGCCCTCGCCAACAATGCACCAGTTGGCCCGGCTAGGGCCAGCACCGAGGGGCTGGGGCTCCCGGGGGAGGCGAGAGGCAGAGCCCCTCTGGCCAGGGATCTCTGGGGTGACAGCTCCTGGAGCTGGATGGTGCCTGGCAAAGTTTGGGTGTCCCCATCCCTGGATGCAGGATCAAGGGGCAGGGGATGGGGGGATGTCAGGGTGATGCTGGGAGAGGGGGTGCCCCTGTGATAGCCGGGGGCTGGAGGAGCCGTGGAAGGCGATGGGAGCTGGACTCACTGTTTGCCTTCCTCGAGGGAGTGGTGAAGGTTTTTGTTTAAACGTGTGCGAAGTGCAAAGAAAGGGCAGCAGCTGAGCAAACTGGTGTGAAACTCTCAGGGACAGGGAGCAAAGCCCTGCTGGGGTTCAGCTGCTGCCATAAGGAGGTTCGGTCACCCACTTGCCCCATTTCACCAGCTATGTTGGTGCTTTCCAGACCTTAGATATATTAAGGACTGGGGTGTGCTCCTGGGATGTGGCTGTGTCTGGGCCATGATCTAGCAAGTTGTTAAATGCTAGCAAAGCTTGCAGAGGGGTCTTGTCTTTATCTCCATGCCTGTGTTGGAGCCTCTCACTGCTTCGTCCCAGCAGCACAGAGCATGTTAAGGTTTTCCCAAGAGCTGTGCCAGCCCTCAGATTCTGCCGCCACCGTCCAGTTTGGCAGGAGAGGGACGATGCTGCTCCATGTGCTGTGAGAGTGTAGCAGACAGATGTGGGATAACTCACTCCTTCTCACCCCCTTGAATTTCCTCCTAATCCCTAGTAGCTGTATCAGCTTAAGCCTCAAAGCGTGAGGTTTAACATCTCTCCTGTGATTTGTTAGCCTTTGCTACTGGCACTCTGTGTCCCTGTCCTCTGTAGAAACATCCGCCCTCCTTTCATGTCCTGCTGGGATTTCTGCTTCTCCCAGCAGCAGCAGGTCTGCAGTTGTTTGCAGAAGTTGCTCCTTTTTGCAATCTGTTGAGTTCTTTTGTAATGATGTTGGATGTGCCTTTGTGCCAAGCAGCAAGCCCAGTGTGCCATCCCCCCTACTGAGGAGGACCATCCTCCTCTTTGCTGCTGCTGCTACCGAGCAATGCTTGTGCCAAACCCTCGGGTATTCCAGGTGCTATACCTGGTCTGGCTGCAGGGTAGAGCCAAGACTGGCCTTGGGCAGGATCCTTATCGTGTCAGACTCTGTTACTGGCTTTCCCTGTTGGCAGTGGTGCAGGGGTGCCTGGGCACCTTTCCCGCTCCAGTCCTGCCCCGGGCAGTGCAGGCAGCTGGACCCAGCTCTGCCACCGAGCACAAGTGTGGCTCTGGCCACGTCCCTTGAAGCCCAAGTTTTGAGGATGAGTTCCCAAAGCGTCCTTGGCTGTGTCCTCCCCTCCTCTCCCCGCACGCCGTAGGTCTGACGGGCTGGACCGGCTCCGCAGCCACACTCCGGCTTGGAAAGGCTGTGGGCACGCCTGCAGAGAGACGCCGGGAAACCCTGCCGAAACGGGCAAAACTCCCTCTTCCTCCAGGACTGAGCCAGGAGCGGGGCGAGGCGCCGTGCCCGGGGAGCCGGGCTGGCAGCGGCCCCGTGCCGGGGACCCCACCACCCCACAGCGTGCCCAGACCTGCTTCTGAACCAGCCTGCACTGGGTGGGTGGTGGGAGCGGGAGAAAAGAGGCTTCAAAGGCTCAGGAGAGTGCGGCAGCCACAGGGCTGGATGGTGGTGGGGCTGCAGCTCCATGGCAGAGGAGGGGTGGTCCATCCTTTCTTCCTCCTCCTGTGGCTCCTGACCTCCCTGGAAGGGGGGATCTCTTCTGGTAGCCTGGTGGTTGCTGGCTGGGTTTTCCCATCCACATCCTGGTGTTCCCACCTCTCACTGGGAAGGAAAAGCCCCGCACAGGCAGCAGAAGGAGTGAAGGGATGGTTGTGTTACAAAGCTGGGCTCCAGCGGGTGTTTGGAAAGGTGCCCGGCTGCCACTGGAGTGCCCAGAGCCAGGGATAGAGTCGCTGTGCCGAGTGCAGGAGATAAGGCATGAGCAGTGTCATACAGGGAGATGGAGGAGCCTGTGCTGGGCATCGCCCGGCCCAGTGGGCCCAGCCCCTGCCCCTCTGCACCCCATTTCCCTGTGTTCACAGCTCCACATCTGCCCCTGTCCCAGGTCTGTACTTCTGTCCCCAGCCTTTGGACACCCATTGGCAGGGGAGCCTGTGGTCCCTGCTGTCAGCCTGGGCCACTGCAGGTGACTTTTTCTTGTCTCTGTGAAAGAATGGAGGGAAAATCAGGCTAATTCTGGGGAAGGGGATGAATGTGGGGACTTCTAAGCCTGCTCCAGGCCATGCTGCCATCCTTTGGAGATGGCCAGACAGCGCTGGGGTATCCCGGGAATCTGAGATCTCCTGGAAACGTGGAGGTCCCTCAGGGCCATGGATGGAGCGAGGCTGGCGGCCATCCCCAAAGTCACAGGCAGGAGGCTGAGGTTTGGGACAGGAGGGGAATTTCCATCCCTTGGGCATTTCCTGGTGACTCAGCCCAGACCAAGGGGCTCAACTGCCCCTTCCCAAGGGCTGCAGGGGCCATTTTGGCTGTCTGACCCAGAAACATGTTACAGTTGAGATGATGACAGCTTGAAGGCAGACAGGGAGGGCAGCCCTGAGCCCTGGGACACCGTGTGCCTGGCTGCCAGCAGCACACGGGCACAGTAACCAGGACGGTGCTCCCCAGGGCTGCAGAGAAAGGGATGTGGCAAGGACACTGCCAGCACAGGCATTCCCTCCTCTGGCTCAGCTGGTTTCAGGAGGGAGCTGGTGGACCATGACAACGACTTCTGCCACCTTTCTGTCAGGATCCCAGTGCTGCAAGGAGGTTTTCCTTGGAAGGAGGGAGGTGAATTGTTGGATTCCAGTGGCGATGG
This sequence comes from Picathartes gymnocephalus, assembly GCA_013390045.1. Classification (NCBI taxonomy): domain Eukaryota; kingdom Metazoa; phylum Chordata; class Aves; order Passeriformes; family Picathartidae; genus Picathartes; species Picathartes gymnocephalus. The sequence goes on along the minus strand of WEKY01061462.1, from coordinate 104,861 downwards.
ACCGCGTGTAAGATGGTTTCCTGCTGGAAATGGATGCTTCCACCAGCATTGCTCCGGCAAGAGTTAAAAGCGGGGTTGGATGCCGTGCGTGTGTGTGTGCATGCACGCGCCCTGCTTTGTTTTTAAAAGCGCCTCGGCTGTCCTGGATCCCCGCCAGACCCGGGGCCCGCCGCCGCTGGCAAAAACTCCAGCAAAGGAGTATGAAAGGGGCAAGAAACTAAATAACAATAAACCACCTTTTTTTTTTTCTGACTGCTCTAGCAAGCGAGAGGGTGGGGAGGAGCTGCGAGCATTCTGGCTCCCCCTAAATCCCTTCCCGGCTTCCCCAAAAAATCACGCCTGGGATGGAGAGGGTGGGATCTGTTTGAACCTTGGGGCTGTAATATCACCCAAGCCTTGCCGAGGTGTCCTGGTGAGTCACAGACCTGTCTGGAGATGCCCAAACTGCTTGGAAATGGTTCTGTTCCCTGGGATGATCTCTACCCTCCCAGGGAAGGGCTGGATACTCTGGCCCATCCCTCGCTCCTGCGGGATGCTGCCCGGGGTAGGCGCGCAGTCACCCCGAGCCGTTTGCAACCCCAGGGAGAAAGGCCGGAGCTGCAAGCGAGCAGGGCTGCGATGGCGAGATAAGGGAGCAGGGAGAACCTGCGTGAGGCAGGTATGCAGCTCCCGCAGCATCCCAGGCCTGGTGCAACACGTCCGGCTGCGCTTCCGCCAAGCCCTGCCAGCGCCGCTCCCCGCGGGCCCCAGCCAAGGCTGCGCAGGGAGCGTGTGGCCCCTGGCGTTGATGCTGTGCCCAGACCCCTGCCCTGGCCTCCCTTGGTGCCACCTCAGGAGCTGGGTCTGGCTCGGCCACCTGAGGTGGGCGGCTGTGCCGGGAGGGGTGAAAACTCCTGGGATTTCGCAATGCTGGGCACGGCTGGTTGTGTAAGGCCCTGCCTGCTTGGAAGGGAGTTGGCGAGCACAGCAAGGGCATCAGGTGCCTGTCACTGAGGTGTCTCCAGCACCAAGGTTGGCTCAGGCTCTGCCACCCACTCTGCAGGTGCCTCTTGCCCCCATGGAGCATCGGTCCCAGGGGCTGCCTGCCTCACTCTCCCCCTCCAGCAGCCCCTTGTGAGGCATCACCTTGCCTCTTTGCCAGGACAGGCATGGATAAGCCTGAAGGGGGGTTTCCAGCTGGAGGTGAACTGGGTGCAAACAGCATATGGAGACTGGGGATTGGGAGCCCCACGGATCTTCCCCTTCCATGGGTGTCCTGTCTCCCTGGGCAGGACACCCAACTCACAGCCTGTGTGGCCCCTCAGAGACCTGGGATGTGTCCCCACCATGACAAGGCCATGTGAGAATCACTTGCCTCAGTGGCCTCCAGAAGGGGCCAGAGTCCTCCCTGGTGGCTAATCATTGCCTACATGGGGGACATGGGGACATGGTGAGTCTGGCCAGCAGTGTGGGGTCCAGCACAACCATGGCCCAGGGATTGCTTGCTTTGGACTGCAACCTAGGCTGTTCTGGTTGATCTGAAGCAGCTCTGGTTTGATTCTGTGGGGCTGACACAGATGGGAAGGGCTTCATGAGTCCTCCTGGCTTCCCTGAATCACTACCTGCTAATCTTGCTGGCTTAAAAAGAAGTGAGACATTCCTCCTTAGAAGGAAGAAGGCTCCTGCACAGAATGAGGTGCTGCCTCTGATCCTGCTCTGCGTCTCCAAACCTCAAGAGATACTTAAGCATTGGGACAGCCCTCAGTTTCCTCCTCAACAGTGTTGAGGTGCAGGCAACTCCCTGTCTTGGAGCATCTGTCCCAGTGGTTATATTTAGCAGCACATGGATATCCTGGAGCTGCTTCTCTGTTCCTTTCACCTCAAACCTGGTGTGGACGTGCAGGTGTCCTGCTCCAAGTCCTCAAAGTCATGGCTCTGCTCTGTTCCACTGCAACCTGCTCCAAATGCCTGTGGCCTTGTGGGGCTGAATTCACACCAGGTGAGTGGTCCTGGATGAACATCTCCTCCCAGGAGCAGTGCAGGTGGGTGTCTCTTCTCAGCCCCACCTGGGGACAGCCCAGACCCTGGGACAGGGACCGGTATGTGGCCATCAGCCCCCTGTGCCCACGCTGTTGCTGACCATGTGCTTGCACAAATGGTGCCTCGTTTTCCAGGAAGGGACATGAGGCTTCCAGTGCTGGTTGGCCCTCCCAGTGCTTTCCCAGAACGATTGCCACAGCTCAGAAAGCCGTTTCCTGCCAGGTCTGGGGATGGAGCAACCCACCATGATCTCATGGCCAGAGTGGGGGGCATGGGATGCCACAGGAGGGGTGGCACAGAGCAAGAAGTGGTGCCTTTTCCTACAAAAAGGAGCTGATGGAGGCAGGAGGGTCCCATTTTCCCCTGTGCTCCCCCCACTTTCTCCCCACAGCCGCCCTGGGATGCTGCGGGGCAGCAGGTGGGGGTTTCAGGGCTCGCTCCCACGTCCTGCCTGCGCCGCCAAGTCGGGCTTGCCGGGGCTGTTCCCAACACGCACCCACCGCACTGGGAAGGCGTAAACAGATCAGGTTCCCGGCAGGGGTCCAGGGAGAGGGCAGGCCTTGGCTTGTGTCCCACCACTGCTCCGTCAGGACGGGGTGTGGGGACAGCCCAGGCAGGGCTGGGATGGAGGGGGCTGACCTGGCAGAGGAGTCCCTGCAGGCAGAGGGGTCCCTGCGGGAAGCTGGGCACGACACTGGTTTGACAAGGAGCCAAGGATGTTCCCTCTGCCTCTGTTTGCCTCTGGTGCTGAGGTGGGCCTGTTCTTTGGGGCGTGGGAGATGTTGATGTGCTGCCCCCAAATCCCTTCCTGATCCCTGTATGGGGAGCTGCTGACCAGAGCTCAGCCCATGGACTGGGGGTCCTCAGATCCAGCTCCTTCTTTTCTGTTGGAGTTGTATTGTGATGCCTTTGACCTTGCTGTAAGTCAGCCCTTGTCCCTTCCAAGGTATATGGGGGGATGGGGCTGTTCCGTGTCGCCTTTGTCCCCAGCTGGTCCCCAAGCAGCTGCTGCCTGACTCTGGCGTCCTGGCTGGGCAATGGGAGGAACCCACTGCCCTCCCTGCCGGCCCCGGAGCAGCTGGGACGAGGGGAGGGGGCCAGGAACGCAGTGCCCAGAATAACTCAGCAGTCACCAAGGGCCCCAAAGGGATGGCAAGGTGGGTGTGGGGTCCTGGAGCGGGTTCCTGCTTCCAGGACAGGGAAGGGGTGATGCCTCTCCCAGGACACAGACTGTCATCGGCTGCTAAGTGATTGCTGCTTCCATGTGGGGACATGCAGGGTGGTGCAGGACATCCTGGTCATGTAGCTGTCATGTCCCTCTACTGTCTGCTGCGTATGGAATCCCATTGTAGACCAGGATCCCAGGCAAATCCTTCACTGCCACAGCTACTTGAAAATGTCCCAATCCAGCTAAGGCACTGGGCAGATGCTTAACAGGATTTTGGCAATGGCTTCTCCCACTTTGGCATTGTCTAGCCAGAAACCCAGGCAGGCAGTCAGAGGGTCTGATCCATCTGGGAAAGAGCCCTGACCATGGGCATGGACAACACCATGCTGCCTTTTTTGCCTTGGGAGGGAAAGGAGAAAGTGGCAGCAGGACCATCTCTCAGGCTGCTTGTCCCAGGCTGGAGAGAGCTTGGCCTGTGCCTGCTGGAGATGGACCCATCCCTCTCCCATTCCCACTTGCAGCAGCATGGAGCAGCCAGTGAGTTCCCATGTGTTTTGGTAGGTGACCTTTGCACAGGGAATGGGAACAGCAAGGTGCCCTGTGCGCCCTCACCATTACTGGAGAAGGCATTTACAGGGGGATCCCTCCCATCCATCATGGCTTGGGAGCTAAGCAGCCACTGCTAGGTAAGATCCTTATGCTCTTTCCTAATGCAGATGCCACAAATGGCTGGAAGATCACAGAATCTGCAGGAGCAGTCACCCATCCAGCATCCCTTGAGACTGGCAGGAACCAGAGGCCATGTTTTGGCTCTGTCCCGGAGGGAAGGAGATGTTTTGCTGAAGCTGCTGAAATCCAGGCTGCAGTTCAGAGGGAGCCAGACAGCGCAGGCATCGCTTGCTGGAAGGCAGCTTTAGGAAGCTGAGCCCCTTGTTTCAGTTTGGCAATAGAGAATATAGTCAGCAGCCCCCCAGAAGTGGAAATCCTTGGTTCTTAGAGAGGAAAACCTGGTCCTCAGGGAGCAGCTGCCACGTCCCTGCACAGCCCAGGCTGTGACCATCCTGGGGGACCCCGCCAGCACGTCCCCGAGTGGGGCTGGTGGCAGCACGGGTTCGTGGGGTCAGAGTTGAGGAAAGGCATCTGCAAGGTATTTTTAACGGTGTGACTCTGAGCTCTGGCCGCCAGCAGCCGTCTGAGGTTAGTCCCGGGCTGCTGACAGCTGATTGCCCACGGGCTGCTGGTGAGCTGGGGGAGTTTTGAGTAAAATTCAGTTCCCAGCCGTGTCGCGGCCTCGGGAAGGAGTGGCGGCACTTGAACCATCGACCTTCTGGGTGACCTCGAGGGAACAGCTTCACCTCCCGCTGCCTCCCCTCCCATCCTGTGTGTGCCTTGCCCAGATTAGCGCAGCCGGGGTGGGGACAGCCGCTCCGTCCGCCCTGGCAGCGCCTGCTCCAGGTGCACAGCAGTTTCCCTGGGGCCAAAGGAGGAGGATGTCACAGGATTTCCAGCCTCCGCATCGCTGTGTGCTTTGAGTACTGGCTCCACCGGCTGGAGCAGCTCCTGGGTGCCAAGTTGCCATGTGCGGGCACGGGGCTGGCACCGATGGGGACACGGTGCCACAGGGCTGTGGCAGCCCAGGCCTCCAGCCTCAGCCTTGCCCTGCTTCCCCAGGGAGCTGCATGGTTGCTGCAACCTCCAAGCTACAATGTAGGGGCTGGATCCTTGTTTCACTCCCTTGAGCCCACAGGGTTTTGCTGGCCACTGTTGGCTGCTCTAATTTTTGTCTGGGGCTCATTGTTAGAACCATAAAATAAATAGGTACGTGCTGCTCTGGAGCGTCAAACCCCTCCAGGTGTAGGTGAGTTGCTGGGTTGCTGCGTCCCTGCCTGCCCTCCCTAATTAATTGTTGCTCAGCTAATCCAGACTTACTGACCTGCCCTAATCTTCCCATGCAAGACCAGCCCTTCACTGCTGCCTCCTGTCGCTCACCTCTCATGTCCCCTGTGAGCCTCTCTCATGTTCACAGCCCGGAATATGGGATGGATGATAGTACCCTAGGACGCGACAGAATTCACGGTGGGAGATGGTACCCTGGGAATCATCCCCCCATGCAGGGCTGCCAAGGTTGCTTTCCTGACCAGCAGCTCGCTCTGTGCCCACGGTCACACTGCTCCTCTCACCGTCCCCCCACATCCTGCTTCCCCTCTTTCTTCCTGCCATTGACCTGCTGCTGGCTGGATTATTTCTCCCCAGATGCTGCAATCTGCATTTTTCCCAGGTTAAATCTGCCTGGGTTTGTTCTCCTAATCTCTCTAAGTCCTTTTTGTGTTATTTCTGCCCTTGTCAATCTGTAGCACATCCACCACAGATTATTTTAATGCACCATTTTCTGGGTATGGCATTAATGACAACACTGAGAGTGTCTGTAGGTGCAGCTCCTTTGCCAGGGTATCTGAGATAGCGCTTCCTTGGCTTCCAGGGAACTAGTTGGACATGAGCTAAGGTGCATTGTTAATGCTGGAGCCGATGCTCTGCTGGTCCCTATGTCCCACAGCCCAGGGGTGGCCCTTGGCCCCACGGAGTGCCTGCTGCAGGTTCAGGCAGTGCTCGCACTTGGCCGTTGGCCCCCACCGCTATCGGCCCATCTCTTCCCGCTCGGAAGGCATCCTGTCCTTTCGGAAGGATGGGGGAAATGGAAAAGGTTCCACCTCTTCCCTGGGCAAATACAGCTCCTCTGAGTTCATATCCTGGAGAGTGAAATAGCCAGGTCCCAGCAGGGACGGTGACTTCACCTCCCGGTAACGCGTTTCCCCGGCCAGCTGGGAAAGGAGCCCTTGTATCTCTGAAGGAGCCGCCTGGCTTCCCCCACCCGAATCCTTTCCCAGCTGTTTCCATCCTGGATGGGGCTGGGGGATGCAATTGTGGCTCTCTGGGGAAGGGGTGTTACCACGTCTCCCAGCCAGGGGAGCTGGGCTGGGCTGCATCACTTTGGGGTAGGCAGCCACTACAAACCCACAAATTATTGTCGAGAAGGGGAGCAAGCACCATTCATCCCACCCCAGCTGAAATCCTTCTGGGGGCCTGAAACTCAGAGCAGGAGCACATGTTTGGCTTTTGCAAGAGGTGAATCCAGCCCCAAAGGACTCCTGTGATGGTCTCTTCCCCGCTTGGCATTTGTCCCCCTCTGTCCCCTGTGGCCATCAAACCTTGGGGTTGAGAGCCGAGAGCTGCACCTTCTTCCCAGCTGTGTGGATGGAGACGGAGTTTCCGATTCTGCTTTTCCTTTCATTGTTCTGGGAGCCTTCACTTTGAACAAACTGCCTGTTTTTTCCTGCTTTGCTTGTGAGGGGAAGCAGCAGGGGGGAATTGGGGTTTGGATGGGGGTCCTGGAGTTGCTGGGCTGGGGGTGATTGATCAATGTCTGTGTAGGGATGCTGCCCAATGTCTCACCTGCTGCCAGCCTCAAAAAACCTTAAAAGTTTGGTTTCCCCTGGAAAAATGACTCCCAGCTTTTTCCAAAGAAGGAAAAAGGCTCCCACTTGACTCCATGGTCTTGTTGCCCTATCCCTCTTTGCCTGTGGTGGAGCCCAGCCCCGGGTGGAAGGCAGATCCTCGGACCTCTCAGGCTCCTCTGCCTTTGCCATCACCTGCCTTAACCATCATCCATCATCGTATCTGAACATGGTGCAGGACAGGGTTGCTTAAAGAAGGAGAGACAAGCTGCCAGAGGAGACTCAGACATGCCAGCAGCAGAGACAAGCTGGTGAGAGGAACAGCTTGGGCTCTGCGTGGCTGTAAGCCCTAAGATTTGGGGCTCCAGACAGGGGTAAGTGGTGACTTTTGTTGAGGTTAGAAACGAGCATTAGGTGCAGGGATACTCACGGCATAGGGGTGCTGTGTCCAGCCTCAGGATGCTGTGAGGAGCCACCCAGCTCCTGGGAAGTTATTGCACCTGCTGGGGTTACTCCAGGCTGCTGAAACCAGGAGTGCGGCTTGGTGTGACAGCCATCCTGCAGCCTGTGTAGTGTCAGAGCAGGCAGGACCTTGGTCTGGTCCAGGGTTTGGTAGATTTCTCAAGGGATGAAAATGCCAATTACTCTTGAGGAGTTGCCAGGTGATGGTGTAGGGACAATAAGGGGCTCCTAGCTGCTCTCGTATCACTGCCATTTGCCTTCTGTTGATGGGAATCTGCCTCCTTGATGGCAGCCTCCCCACCCCTGGCAGTTAACCCCATGGCTTTGCCTCAGTCACACCAACCCCATAGTGCCTGGCTTGGCGTGGGGCCTGTTTGTCGTCATTGGTGGGGAGCCCATCCTCAGTGATGCTGTGGAGCCTCAGACCTGCCACAGGCTATTTGTGGACAGGAAGGCACCCATGGCATTTGGACACCTGTGGCATTTGGACAGCCATGGCATTTGGGCGCAGGGATGGGTGCTCAGCCAGGTATCCCAGGCAGCAGCCTGGCAGCCAAATTCACCTACCATCACCACGGGAGAATTAGGGGAGCCCCTGTCAGGGGAGCCAGGCACAGCACTGGGCTCAGTGTTTGGGGTGCAGCTGGTGGCTGCAGGAGAGAGCCGGGGTCAGGAGCCCTTGGCGCTCACCCAGCCTCTGTTCCAAGCTGGCTGGGCAGCTTTGGTTGAGTTTCTTAACATCTCTGTGGCTGAACTCCTTCCCTATCGAGGTGGATGAATCTTCTGAATCTATTGGGAAACTGCTCCTGAAGCAGCCGGTCTGCCGGGAGGCTGCGCCGGGAGGAGACGGGTGTGGGTGGCCACAGCGGACGTGCCTGTGGACGGAGAGGCAGCAGGGAAGAGTGGTTCCTGCGGAAGAGGGATGGACATCACCTGTTTGGGTCTTGATTTTGGCCAAGACAGTGAGTCTGTCGTGAGCCCTGCCACGAACCCGCCATATGCCGAGGCAGAGCCACCCCGGGCCATCACAGGGCAGATTGGGTGAACCTGCCACCTCCTGCCACCTCCGGCTCCGGCTCCGGCTCCGGAGGCTTGCCACCACCATCGGAGACGGCTGGTGCTCTGCGGGATAGCAGCTGATTAGCTTCTCCAGCTGGTTTATTGGCTTAGTGGTGACAGTGCCCAGGTGGATTTCATTTTCCCAAGAGGGTATGTGCATGTATTTGGTGTGTTCAATACATACTGTGCCTCTCCCACTGCGCAGGGAAGCAGGACGGTGTTCTTGCAATGCCCTTGCAGGGCTTTCCTGCATGCAGGGTACTCGTAGCAGGCAGTGTCGGGGTGCTCAGGCCAGGGCAGGATTCCACGGGATATTTGGGCATTTCCTTCCGCAGCCAAACCCAGGCGAGCACGTGTCACTGCTTCCCAAGGAGCGAATCGGAGGGGTTGTGTCCGTCTGCAGGAGCTCGCGGTGAAGCTCACGGGTGTCCCCGCAGGAGCGGGCTCCCCGTTGGAGCGCAGGGGGTGACTCAGGGTGCCCGGTGTGCTGGCACAGGGGTGCTGGGCCGGGCGAGGGCATGCCTGGCTCCGCGCAGCCGGCACAGCCGGCGCCAGGCGAGTGCCTCGGGGGGGGTAAATACGGGTTTGTGCCGGGCCGGCTGCCAGCGCGGCGGGTGAGGTGCCCGCCCCGGCCGGCCGCTCCCCGGGTGCCCCCCGCACCCCACGAGGAGCCCGCTCCAGCCTGGCATCCCCGCTATGGGAGTGCAGCGCGTGGGGAAACTGAGGCACAGGGGAAGGGGACTGCTTGGCAGTGCTCCGTACGGGGCTGTGCCACAGTGGAGATCCAAAGGCCAAGGGCCGGAGCCAGGGCGTGCCAGGGGTGAGGGTCCCGGGCCCGTCTGGTGCTGGGCGGCCGCGCTGCCTTCGCCACGGCCGGCGGCCGGCCCGACATTTGTAAGCAATTTGCCGGAGCATTCCGGAGGTGCTTCCCGCTGCCGCTTGGCAGCCAGACGCCGCACAGAAGCTTGCTGGCTCCCTGGAGGCCTCGCTCAGGCCCGGCCCTGCGCTGCGGAGCCTCGTCCTGCCCGGGCAGGCGCTGGGGTACGCGGCGGGGCCGGGGCAGAGCGGGCCGGGAGCCTGACGGGACCCCTCGCAGGGGTCGTCCTGGGAAGCGGGGCCGGGCAGGGGGAACCCACGGCTGGAGTTAACCCTTGGGGCGCACCAAGCGGGGTTTTCCCTGGAAATAACCCCTTCAGGGTGTTTTGTATTTCAGCATTGGGTCCGAGTTCTTCTGGGTTCACTTTCCCGGAATATGAGTGTGCTCCTGGTGGGGAATGAGGGTTGCGGATCAGGCCTGAGAGTGCCCCCACCCCAGTGCAAACCCAGCCGGGGTGATGATGTGGCTGGGAAGGATAACAGGCCAGTCTGGGAGGGCTGTGGGATTGGGAACAGCTTGGCCCAGCCTCAGCTGAGCTCCAAAACACCTGTGTGAAAAAGGATGGGTAGCCTGGGCACCAACGGGGAGAGAAGGTGCTGAAGAAATGTGAGGAAAACCTGGGGAATTGGTCAAAAGGAGCACATGGATGGAATGAGGAAGGGGGATGCAGGGAAATGTCCCATCAGCTGCCCTCCTGTCACCAAGTCCCTGGAGTTTGAGGCTGTGCAGCAGGATGGCACTGGTGGAGGGGTCCCTTGAAGGTGGGATTAGGGATGGGATTTTGGGGTGAACTCTCCTTCTTCAAATAGTGGGTGTTGCTCAACTCCAGGACCAGCCCCCAGGGGCTGTGAAATATTTCTGCCTCTTTGGAGGTGCTGGTGCTCATTGGGCATCTCCATCCAGCCCCTCTCTTTTCCCAGCATTGCACTCCCAGTGGTCATCACTGAGGGTCTGCCCCTCCTGCTCTAAGGACCTCTCTTCCTCCCCTTCTTCCTCTTCCCCTTCCTGATCCTTTTCTGGTGGCAGTTTTCAGCTGCAGATGGTGGGAGCAAATCCCAGTGGTTACATCTGCTCCAGGACTCGTATCAGAAGTGGCCAATTTACAAGTGAAATGTTATTTTCTCCTGGCTGCTAAGGTCGAGGGAAGTGACTTGTCCTTAATGAAGACCCCAGATCCTGGGCTCTTGGGGCTGAGAGGGAGAAGTGGGAGCTCTGCTGAGTGATGGCTTTGGAAGCCAGTTCCTTTGGGAAGGGCTGTTGGATTGGTGGCTGAGGCTCAAAGACAAACAGTCCCTGGTAGAGGTAATTAGGGTGATCCTGTCCTGATCCCCTCAGCTGTGGTGAGGAGTCACGAGTCCTTCACCAGCAGCCACTCCAAGACCATTTTGCATTAATTAGGCTGTTTACAAAACACTGTAAATTGCAGTAATGAACACCCCGGTCCTTGGTTTCCTTTAATTATCCATTTGCATAATGAATGAGCCAGCCCCTCTTCAGCTCTTCTTTTCCAGCAGAGGGGTCACACAACCCAGTATGGCTTTATATGGGATCTGCCATGCAAGGTGGGCAGAGACCTTGGGAGAGAGGGAGAAGAGAAGGGAATTGAGGAGGAGAGGAGGGAAAAGGAGAAGGATCTTCAGCCCTGGAGATCTACCTGGCTGCGAGGAAGGGGGCTCCTTCCCCAAGACCCCACCACAACAGAGTGGGGTCTTGCAGCTCAGAGCCTCGCACTTGGACTTTGATTTTCTGTAGGAAAAAGCACAGAAACCATTCAAAGCATTTCATCCTCCCTGGCTCGGAGATGGGGCTGCCTGGAAAGGCAGAGGAGGAGTGGTGGTATTTCTTGGCCCCCCACATACCTTCCTCTTTCTTTCCCTTTTGACTTGGCGGATGAATTCCAGAGATGTTAATCCGCTCTCAACCCCTCAGTGAAGAATAAAATGTCCTGTCTGTGTGGGAGGAAGGAATCCGTTCGAATTAATTGCGGGAAGGAGCAGGGAGCTGGGGGTGCATGTGAGGCTGTGCTGAGGGTGGGCTGAGCATGCTCTGCTGCCCAGTGGTCCCCGAAGGGGAGGGAGGGATGGGCAGGGGGAATAGGGATATCCGAGGTGGCACAATGCTTGAGTCCCTGAAGGGGAGGGAGGGCTGGGCAGGGGGATGGGGATAGCGAAGGTAGCACAATCCTTGCATTCACAGCTGGAAGCTTCAGCCTCTGCCCTGGCCATAAAAATGCCAACCAGCCACGTGTGTGGGCCAGGCCTCAGTGGCAGTGGCAAGCACAGGGAGTGAGTGGGGAGCAAAATAGCCCCACTCAGCAGTTTTGGGGTGTCAGTGCCTATAAAGGGGAGGGAAGCACTTGCTGTTCTGCCGAGCCATGGTGGCAGGAGCTGCAGGGTCTGACCCATCCTGGGGGCACACAGAGATGGGGCAGGAGAGATGGAGGGAGGAAAGTGCAAAGCTTGAGCTGGGTCAGCCCATTGAGGGTTCGTGGAAGTGAAAGTGGAGGCAGAGGAGAGTAGAGGAGAGACCCCCAGGATGGGCCAGGCACTGTTCTGCGCGCTGGGAGGTCAGTGTGGCTGTGGGATGGGGTTCATGTGGGGGCTCTGCCTCCTGCCCTGACCTTCACCTCTTGTCTCTGCAGAGCTCCTGGGATCTGCCAAGCGCCTGAACGTGAACTACCAGGATGCAGATGGGTGAGTGCTCCCCTGGAGGGTGCTGGGTGCTGCTGCCAGGCCGGGGGGCTCCTCTCCCCAGTATCCCAGTCAGTCCTTCAGCTCAGGGTATCATACAGCTTTCCAGGGCCAGGACAAGCCCTGCACAGGCAGAGCCAATGCCTGCCTGGATCTAAACTGAGGGCTGTGCTCAATCCATCCTGAAAATCCTTCATAAATCCCTTCTATGTCCCCCTCTGTAGGGGTGGGGTTGAATAGGGATGGCAGCATGTCCGGCCAGTGCCCCATGTCCCCCTGGTTGAAGCCCAGAGGAGCACTCGGCCGGCCTCAGTGCCTGCACATGCTTGTGCCTCTGCTTAATATCCCAAAAGCAAAATCCCATTGTTTTGGGGGGAGTTAGAGAAAGAAAATGAGGTTGTCAAGTGACCACAGCATATTTGTGTGGCTCATCACTTCCAAAATCCAAGTACTTAATAAGCTGGGTACTGAGAGTTAAAAGAAACCACAAAGGCCCATAAAATAAACAAGCACATTATTCTTACTGAATTAACTCTGACCTGTCAGTCATTAGCATTGTTTTTATGTGCTGTTGTTGTACCTAATTTCTACATGTTTTCTTTTGGAGGGCTCCATAGGAAGAGGAGTCCATGATGAGTCCTAACAGGCCAGAGGGGGGTTGGGAGCGTGCAGGATGGCTTCATCTTAAAATAATACTGTGCAGATGGAGCTTAATAGAAAAAGAATTTAATAATAGAAGCAATGATCTGATTCTGATAAGGCACAGGGTTTGTGCTTGGGCAGCTCCAGGAGGGCTGATGGTGGGGACTGGGGTAGAGAGTCTGTCCCCTGCCCGAGGGACACGGGCAGGGCATTGGGTTTCGCTGGGGCACAGGAAGGGGATGATGGGGAGGTGAGACACGAGCATGGGGATGGCAGTGTGTGTCCTGGGAGAGCCATGGTGCTGATGGTGTCCTTGGCATCACCTTGCTCAGGGCTTGGTGAGGATGGGGTGGGTGAGTGTGGGTTTGCGCAGCCACCCCAAGGCAGGGTGGGACCCCACAGGGTTGGTTTAGGGGGATTTTGTACCTCCCCCACATTCACACTTTGAGACAGAGGTTTTGCTGTGGCTCAGGGACATGGTGGGTGTACTGGAGGAGGGAGCAGCCCTCTCTGCTGGGGTTAGTGTCCCTCCTGCAATGTTGAGACTTGCACAGGGATTTGGGGATGCTCTGGGACTGCAGATCATAAGGAGAGCCGTGCTGGATGAGCTGCATCCCCGGCACAGGGTTTGGACACTGCAGAGCCCATCGGAGCCTCACACTGGTGCTGTCAGGAGCCCCCCACGCCCCTTGGAGTGGCTCACGGGCTAATCCCCAGGGACCCCTTCCTTGGCCTTGGCCCTTCACGTGACAGCTCGGGGGGAGTGCCAGGCAGACAGGCCCCTTTCACAGCCCCAAGACACTGGGCTCTTTCATTGCTGGCAGCCTCCCACGCTCTGCCATGGGCTTCTGGCAGCCCTGCTGGCATGGGGAGGGGGCAGCTGGCAGAGGGGGCAGGAGTGGCCACGGAGCTGGTGTGTTTGCTGGATGCTGTGAGCAGCATCGGGGCTGCCTGGCTGCTCCATGGAGAGAGGAGATGCATTTCTCTCTATCCTGCCTGTTTTCCCCAACAGAGGTCATGGAGTGAGGGACTCCTCTCCCTGGGGTTTCCCAAGGTACACAGTGTGCCTGCATCCCTCACTGAACCCTGGGGCACGGACAGCTCAGAGGGTTTTATCAGTGTTTTGCTATGGGGAATCTGAGGCACTGGGAGTGGGCAATCGGGGAGGAATAGCCATGAACAGCCAGTGACAGTCCCAGCCCTCAGCCCATATCCCTGTGCAGGGGGGAGCTGTGTGGACAGCACAGTGGGGCTGGGGGCCGGGCTGAGCCCTGCCTTGTGTCACAGGTTCTCAGCGCTGCACCACGCAGCCCTGGGTGGCAGCCTGGACCTCATCTCGCTGCTGCTGGAGGCACAGGCCACTGTCGACATCAAGGACAGCAACGGTAAGGGGTGACCCCCAGGCACAGCCCCTCTGGCCGCCAGCTCAGCCCCCTGTGCCAGGCTGGGGGCCGTGTCCAGCCCTGCTGAGCCCCACTGCCCACAGGGATGCGGCCCCTGCACTATGCGGCGTGGCAGGGCCGTGTGGAGCCCGTGCGGGTGCTGCTCCGCGCCGCCGCCTCCGTCAACATGGCCTCGCTGGACGGGCAGATCCCACTGCACCTCTCGGCGCAGTACGGCCACTACGAGGTGGTAAGTGAGAGCCCAGAGCCACCTATGTGCCCTCCTGGGGGCTCTCTGGAGTACATGGGTGGGGGCAAACCCCACCATGCTGGGTGGGAGGGCGGCAGAGCTGTGGGGTGATGCTGAGCCCCTGCATCACGTTGCTCCCCTGCAGTCGGAGATGCTGCTCCAGCACCAGTCCAACCCCTGCCTCATCAACAAGGCGAAGAAAACCCCGCTGGACTTGGCCTGCGAGTTCGGGCGGCTGAAGGTGGGTTCTGTGGGCTCTGCCCTGCACCAAGGGCATCTCTGGGGTCAGCTCTGGAGCCTCTGGGCGCAAAGCACAGGATCTGGCAACAACTGCTCACCCTCCACCTTGAGACTTGGAGCCTGGCAGGCAGCATCTGCCTCCTCCCATGGCCAGACATAGCCAGATCCTGAACCTGGGAGCCATGGGCTTTACGCCTGACCTCACAGCAGGGCAGTGTCAGGTTGGGAGTGAAGCCAGGAGTTGTTGCTCCCAGTTGTCCACAGCCTCCCCCCACCCACCCCAGCTTTGCTCACAGTTAAGCATGGATAGGCTGAGCTGGCTAATCCCAGCAAGCTCTGAGCATCCAGCCCTGCTCCAGGTCTACAGCACTGTTTGTGGGGACGGGACCACACCATTCTGTGGTAGACCCTGGTCCAGCCAGCACCACTGGGTTGGGCTGGAGCATGGCCAGCCAGACTGTTCTGTGCCCCACTGGGAGGGGACCAGGGGGATATTTCCATTTTTGGAGTATCTATAATGTCTGCAGCTATAAACAGGGCAGTAAAAATAACTCCTCTGTGCCTCTGGGTTGCCCTGAGATGCTGAGAGTCGCTCTGGGCTGGAGAGACTGAAGGTTTTTAGGGCTTGGTCTGAAAAGCCTGATTATGGGAAGACTATTTCTGGCTGTTGTGACCTTTTGCAGCCCCTCACGCCAGTGTGGCCATGCCAAGCACTGTCCAGCTCCAGCCAAGCCTGGGGCTGTGGTTGGAAGGGAGTGGCAGGATGGGGAGTGGTGGGCTGGCCCCAAGGATGAGCCCCTCACTGGGAGGGTGTAGGTGGGAGTACCTGCACCCCGTTGCTCACCAGTGTCTCATGCAGGTGGCCCAGCTGCTGCTGAACAGCCATTTGTGTGTTGCCCTGCTGGAGGGACAATCCAAGGATGCCACTGACCCCAACTACACCACTCCACTGCACCTGGCAGCCAAGAACGGGCACAAGGAGATCATCAGGTAACTCCCTGCCTTGTGCTGGAAAAACCCATCATGGCTTCAGTCCTGCTTCCTCCCAAACACATCTTCCTCCTGCAGACTTCAGCCCCTCGTCCCCAAAGCAAGTGCAAGGTGTTGTCCCCTTCCCACTGTAAAGCAGCCAAGTGCCTGACCCTGATGTCCATGTCCTGCTGTTCATGTCTCTTTCTCCTTCCTACCAGGCAGCTGCTGAAGGCCGGGATCGAGATCAACAAGCAGACAAAGACAGGCACGGCCCTGCATGAGGCCGCGCTCTACGGCAAAACAGAGGTGGTGCGGCTCCTACTGGAGGTGAGCGCGGTGGGGATGGGGCTGTGTGGGGAGACAGCCCCTGGGGGTCACCGAGCACCCCTTCCCCTCAGTCCCTTGCTTCCCTTGGGTCTGGTGGCAGGGGAGGGATCTGGCCTTGACTGTGTCTCCTCCTGGACAGGGTGGTGTCGATGTGAACATCAGGAACACCTACAACCAGACAGCACTGGACATCGTCAACCAGTTCACCACCTCACACGCTAGCAAGGACATCAAGCAGCTGTTGAGAGGTGAGGTGAGGACAGCACTGAGAGGGACTTCTTCCCATTGGGACTTGCCTGGGTCCCCAGTGCTCCTCCTGAACAGCCTAAATGAGTGCCAGCATCCCAGTCCCCTCTCACATGTGCCCCCATCCTACATGTGGGGCAGTGTCTGGGAATTGAATCCTTTCTGCAGTATTAATATTTTTTTCTCTCCTCTCCTTGCTCTCGCTTTTTCTTTCTGCCATCCCTGGACTCCTCTCTTTCCTCCATATGCTCTGGCACCTTCTTTCTTCCTCTGTCCCTTGCCTTCAGAGGCATCAGGAATCCTGAAGGTCCGAGCTTTGAAAGATTTTTGGAACCTCCATGACCCAACTGCTCTCAACGTCCGAGCAGGAGATATCATCACGGTGAGGCTGCTCTCTGCTCCCATCCCCCTGCCCCACCACGGCCCTGGGTGCTAGCCCCATCCCTCTTGTCCCATGGCAGGTCCTGGAGCAGCATCCAGACGGCCGATGGAAAGGGCACATCCACGATGCTCAGAAAGGCACGGACCGGGTCGGGTACTTCCCCCCCTCCATTGCTGAAGTCATCAGCAAGCGGACAGGTCAGTGGCCATCCTGGGCATGCTGGGGACAGTCCCCTCCGTGAAACCTTCCCAGCCTTCCTAGAACCTCCTGTCGGACAGGCCCTGCAGCCCTGGCTAGCTAGGGGGGAAGGGAAGGACTCAGAGGGTATCACCGTGGGTGGGATACTACTTCGGGAGTTGTGGCTCAGCTCTCCCCTCCACCTCTGCCTGCTGCATGAGCTCTGACCACGTGTGTTTTGTCTTTGAATGCAGGCATGGTTGTCCCCCGCGTGGCACCCGCGCAGCAGCGCCAGGGTCCTCCTGGGGCCCTCCTGTCCCCCCCTGGGGGGCTGCAGCACCTCCCTGACGAGTGTCCGCACCCAGCAGCCCCGAGCGGCCCAGCGGCCCTTGGCCACCTCACCCTAACACGGATGGCCCCAGGTCCTGACAGCTCAGGTCAGGGAAGCACCTGGGGAGGGAGAGGGGGTGGGGACCTTCCCCTGTTCCCAGCCCTGTCTGGGCAGGGGCACAGGGGGAGACTCTCCTTCCACCTCTCCATGGGGAAGCAGCCAGATGAGAGGGAGCAGATGCAGGACGAGTTTTGGGGAGCCCTTAGAGCAGCCCCTTCTCTCCCTGTGTCTCAGCCCTCTGTGTGTCCTTTTCCAGCCCAGGTCACCTTGTCTGTGTTGTGCATGCTGGGAGGTGGGAGGGAACTGATGCATTGTCTGTGGCCAGAGGGATCTTGTGGGAGACTGTTTTTTACTGGCATCAGTGTGTTGGCGCACGGGTCCTTGCTGGGGACCTCTGTGCCCTGTGTCACCCCTGATCCCAGGGTGCTGCTGACGGGCTCCCTACTTGCCCCAAGCAGCAGGAGACAGGAACAGCGTGGGCAGTGAGGGCAGCATTGGCAGCATCCGCAGTGCCGGCAGCGGCCAGAGCACCGAGGGCACCAATGGGCAGAGCACCAGCATCCTCATCGAGAATGCCAGGGTAGGCACCAGCCCCTGCTTCCCTGTCCTGGCTCATGCTGGAGATGGAGCCCCATCCCCTTCCATGCCCCCTCCTAGCAAAGGAGGGGCTGCTGGAGTTGAGTGTCCTACACCATGCACCTACGTGCTGCCAGGACTCAGCAGGGAGATGCTCCTGGGGGGACTGCAGATGTTCCCCAAAGCACAGGTGGCCTTTTTGAGTGGAGCTGGAGGCTCCAGATGCATCACACAGCATCTCCATTATGTGCTGTGTCACCTGAGAGGATAATAAAAGACACTTAGCCAAATCCTGTTGAGATCTCTTGCTGGGGGCCAGCCTGTTGCTGTGACCAGCACCCCAGCATGGGGACCCCTACTCTGCTCTTGGGGGTGTAACAAAGCTGGTTTCCAGAGCTGGGTCCTTACTCCTCTCCCTCAGCCTCTGCCTTCCACCGGTGACAACCTCCAGCAACACCTTTTGGGATCAGAGCCACACAATGGGACCTCCCCAGCAGGTGAGGGCTGTCCCATCTCCATGGGGCCTTGGGGACAGCTGTACCCCCAACCCTAGGGGCTGTTTGCTGTTCAAGTGCCCCTGTGACAATTCTCCTCTCTCCTTTCTACCAGGGCCACAGGGCCTCCAGACCCCAGGCAGCTGCCCCCCTGGGGACAGGGTCTTCTCCCACCAGTTCTTGCGTCCTGAGCAGCTCCTTGAGGGGAAGGTAACTGGAACAACTGGGGAATGGTGTGCTGGGTGAGAGGGCCATGTTTCAGGCACTCAGCCCAGCTCTCACTGCACCAGGGACACAGGGAACTGGGTTTTCAGGACACTGGCGACAAGTGGGTCTTGCCTAGGGAGATCCTGTCATCTTGGCTGGAGCAATCAGGTTCTTGCAGCCCCTGCAGCCACCGTCATGTGCTGTTCTGTGTCCTGTCCTCTCCCCAGGATGCAGAAGCCATTTACAACTGGCTGCGTGAGTTCCAGCTGGAGTCGTACACTGTCAACTTCCTCAATGCCGGCTACGACGTCCCCACCATCAGCCGCATGACCCCAGAGGTGAGGCAGGTTCTTCCCCACCCTGAGTTGCCAGCAGTGGATACCCACTGCCCCGAGCTCCCTGAGGCACTGCTGACCATGGCCCACTCTGCTCTCATTAGGATCTGACAGCTATCGGTGTGACCAAACCAGGCCACAGGAAAAAGATCTCCACAGAGATTGGGCAGCTCAGCATCGCTGAGTGGCTGCCCAACTACATCCCGGTGAGTCCCTGGCACTGGGCCTCTGGTCAGCCCCTTTCTTCAGGTCTTTTCTCAGAGCTCTCTGACCCCAGGATAGGACAGGATGGGGTCTGTAAGTAAAGAGCTTTGACTGCGTTAAAGCAGTCAGGCACCTGGAGAACATGGTCTCCTGGGCAGGGGCAGGGAGGGGACGCTGAAGGTGCTCCCCGTTCCTCAGTGCAGTGGCTCCGTGCTCTTTCCAGGTTGACATGATGGACTGGCTCAGTGCCATTGGGTTGCCCCAGTACCACAAGAAGCTGCTGAACAACGGCTACGACTCTATCACCATCGTGACAGACCTGACGTGGGAGGATCTGCAAGAGATTGGCATCAACAAACTGGGTGAGTCCCTCCTGCCATGCTGGGGTGGCCCAGGGCAACCAAGTTTCCCACCCAGGTCCCCACGCCTCATTCTCCCTCAGGCAGGGAGGTGCAGGCATGTCCTGAGCACCCAGAAAGGGCAGTTCCTGGCTGTCCCTAAGAACTCTCCTTGGCCAGCTGGAGCTGAGCCCAGCCAGGTAGATGCCAGCAGTAGTTTGTCTCCTCCCATAGGCAGGGTTTGGATAACCCCGAGGCCTTTGCCCCAGTGTGTGACATAACTACTACTCTTCTTGGCCTGGAAACAGGCCTTGGGGGCTGGAGCTGACCCACTGTCCCTTTCCTTCCTACAGGCCACCAGAAGAAGATCATGTTGGCTGTCAAGAAGCTCAGAGACCTCCGCAAAAGCCTCAACCAAGCAGAAGCAACTCTGGCAAGACGCAAAGTCCCCGGTTCCCTGGATATTGTCACCATCGAGTCACTGGAGAATGGGGAGTGTCAATCCCCACACACACCCAAAATGACAACCTTCCAGGACAGCGAGCTCAGCTACGAGCTCCAGACAGCCATGTCCAACAGCTGCCATGACACACTCGGCATCAAGAGCAGCCAGGGAATGTCACGGAGCCAGGAGAGCATCGGGGTGCGGTCGCGGGGCTCAGGGCACTCGCAGGACAACGTGCTGTCCCGGCGCCTCTCCAGCCCCTCACAGGAGAGCCTGGGCAGCGGCGAGAGTAGCAGCAGCAGTGGGCAGTCCTGTGCACTGCCCCGCAGCAAGGAGAGCCCAGTGAGCCTGCCAGGCCGGCCCAGCCCTGAGCCCTGCAGGAAGCTTGTGTCCCCCGAGGGGCTGAACGGCTTTGCCAATGGCGGCGGGGGCAGCCCTCTCAAGGAGAGGAACCTGCCCGAAGGCACGGATCAGTATGCCCGGCCGGTGGCTCAGAAAGGAGCCGGGACTCCAGCAGTCACTCCCTGTACTCCTCCTCAGACTCCCAGCAAGGGAACAGCCCCCTACGTCTTCATGTACCCTCATGTCTCCCTGAAATCCCCAACAGCCCCATCTGCCCTGGGAGCAGAGCAGCCCAAGGCCCTGGCACACCCATACCCCTCCATCTCCCCTGGACAGAAAAGCAACTTGCAGATGTCAGCCCAAAAAGGCTTCTCCTACCTGCACAGCCAGTGTGGTCCCACGGAGCCGCCCACCACAACCCCCACAGCTGGGGAGCAGCACAACGGGGGCGAAGGCTTGAAACACAAGAAGCGCTCGCACAGCCTGAACCGCTATGCGCTGTCAGACGGGGAGCACGAGGAGGAGGAGGGGGCCCCCAGCAGCACCCTGGGCTCCTACGCCACACTGACGCGGCGGCCAGGCCGCAGCCAGATGCCACGGGCCTGTCTGCAGGCGGATGCCAAGGTGACCCGCAGCCAGTCCTTCGCCATCCGGGCCAAGCGCAAGGGCCCTCCGCCGCCGCCTCCCAAGCGCCTCAGCTCCGTGTCCAGTGCTCTCGCTGCCGAGGCCAATGGCGACCAGCCCCCCAACCCCGAGCGGCAGCCCGCAGCCCCCCAGGACGTGGTTGACACAGGTACCACCCCCAGTGATGGTGGCCGTGGCAGGACAGTGAAGAGCCTGGCAGCTGCGCTGGAAGGAACACCAGGTGTGAGTCCATCCAAGCCCCTCCTGGCCCCAAAACCGCTGCACCTGACTCAGGACTGTCTCCCCCGGGCAGATGTGGGTGAGGAGTCCCGCGATGGCAGTGATGCCAGCAGTGCCACGCTTTCCAATGGCAGCATGGACCCCTTTGAAAGCAGCAAGCCACGGAGACGGACAATGAGTGAGCCCAGCGCTCCTATGACAGAGGTGGCTGCCCAGAGTGGGCGGGAGGATGCCTGCTCAGACACAGAGGAGGAGGCCAAGCCAGAGGTCTCCTCTTCATCGTCCCAGAACAGCTCCAGTGAGTGCATCCCCTTTGCAGAAGAAGGCAATTTAACCATCAAACAGCGGCCAAAGCCCAGTGGGCATCCCAAGGCCGACGCAGCTGTGCCAGACACGGAGCCTGGTTCCCAGCCGGCAGAGCCCCAGGGCTCCACGGGGAAGGAGCCAGCAGCCCCTGCTGTGACCAAGGACCCGCCCATGCTGGAGTTCAACCTCACCGAGTCAGACACGGTGAAGCGGCGGCCACGTTTCAGGGAGCGGGAGCCGCTGCAGGCAGTGCTGAAGGCGTTCAGCATGGCGGGGCAGGCAGAGGGCACCCCCACACCCCAGTATGCCCAGGCCCAAGCTGTGAGCATCGCGGGTCCCCCTGCCCCGGTACCACGGCCCACGCTGGTGGGGGATGCCTTTGACGATGACAGTGTGGAGTTCAGGATTGCTGAGATAGAGAAAAGCATCTTGTCACTGGAGAAAGGGATGAAGAAGGCCCCGAGCCCCACGAAAGCCCCCAGCCCCACAGAACTGGTTGGCACGGCTGTGGTGAGGACACCCACTCCAGGTATGGGGGCTTATGGAGCTGTCTCCAAGGTGGTGGTGGGGCTCCCTCCCGTGTTGGTGTGGGAGGTGAGGATGACCTGTGTCCCCTTCTTTTGCAGATGTCCCTGCCAAGCACACCTCCGTGGCATCCACCAAGCTTGTCTTCTCTGGACCCAAGACCATCTACCAGCAGGTCCTGCAGCCCTCCCGCCACACTGTTGCTCCCTGGACAGCCACGGAGGTGGTGCCAGATGTGATCGGGTCCCTGCCCGGTCCCAGCTCACTGACACTGGAAACGAGCAGCAAGGTGTCAGCAAAGCCTTTGGCAGCTGCCCCGGGAGCAACCCTGGCCCAGCAGCGGCTGGAGCAGACCAACTCCAGCCTGGCTGCCACACTGCAGGCAGCCGAGAAGAAAATCACAGTGGAGGAGGCAGAGAGGTAAGGGAAATGCTGGGGCTAGGTCCCAGAGAGGGCAGGAGAAGGGCCGTACATGGGCACATCATACCTGCACCACACAGGTCACACGTGCTCAAGCCCAGCTCTGTGCTGAGCTCCTGTTGCTGGGTCAGGTCCCATCAGCACCTGCAGCCTTTGAGCAGTGCTTTGACTCTCTGCCTTTCCTCCCCAGCCACCCTGGGACCATGCACTCAGCCAAGAATATCTTGGAAGACATCAGCAACATGTTCGACGACCTGGCCGACCAGCTGGACGCAATGCTGGACTGAGGCTTGCTCCCTCCTTCCCCTCCCCGCCTCTGGCTGCTCCACCAGTGCCCCTCGTGATGGGGGAAGAGCACATGCAGCACCGAGCGGTGCCTGCAGGTCTCTCCAGCCGCCTCCCTCCCCACACTTTGCACTGTGGCTGGGAACAAAGCTGCCCTCCTTGCCCACCCCTGGCTCCATGTCACATGTGCCAGTGTGGCCTTGGGCCGATTTCCGAGGGGGTCAGGCATTTCCCACCAGACTGGCAGCAGGAGGAAAGCCCACAGGGGCTGTACATGCAGTCCTGGAGGCCATGGAGAAGCCCTTGCTCCCTTGCACAGAGCTGAGGAGCCTCCACAAGGGACCTTTCTCTTTCTCCGCTGCATTGTCGAGTCCTGCCTCTTATTATTTATCCCCTGCCAACAATGTGTCACAGGAGAGACCTCCCTGGGCAGCCACCACCGAGCTGGCGATTCACTGAGCAGCCGCAGCCCCAGCCAGGCCTGACAGCAGCTAAAAGAAGACAGGGCTTGTCGCAATTTGGCAGCTTGTGGAGCGAGAAGGAACCTTTCTGCTTTATTTGCCGCTTTTCCAAACGCGTCAGCGTCGGGCAGCGTGAAATCCAAGTGGATCAAAATCCCTCCAGCGGGACCCACAGACCCCTCAAGATGGGGCTGGCACAGCCTGCAGAGCAGCGGATGCTCTGCCACGGCCCTGCCGGACATGGGAGCCTTCCTGCTCCTTTCCAGAGTGATTAGGATGGTGATGGCAGTGCCAAAAACCTGGGAATTTGGGCCAGTTTGTCTGGATCGTGCTGCTCAATGGAGTTTACCCTCTGCCAACACCGTGCCTACGCAAACCCCCACCCTGGTCCTTCCAGAGTGAAGCAGCAGCACGATTAACGCATTTTAAATTTTTTTCTCCCCGCTCTTATCCCTTTTTTTGGGACAAAACAGTCCCAGTGCCCCTCCCTGTGGGGAGCTGCTGGCACAAACCCCACGGTGAGCATTGTTCAACAGGAGCAGCGTTTGGGACGTGATCCTTCCCTGCAGCTCTGCAGCCCAGCAGGGGAGCTGACCCTGGATGCACCGGGGGAATTCGGCTCGGGAGCAGCTCCTGCGCAGGATGCGGCCACAGCCCGTGGCTGCAGCAGGGGAACAGCAGTGAGAGCTCCCTGCATCCAGGCGGGAGGAACGGCTGCACTGCTCCGAGACACATTTCTCTCACAGCATCTGCTCAGTAGTGCATGGCTAAATATGTCCAAGAGCCCCAAACTTGGCTCACAGTCGGCATGCCAAGCAAATGAAAGCATCAGAGCTCCAGAAGGGGACTGAAGATTGTGCTGAAGTGCCATTCGCTACAAAAATTCCAAACAAAGGGAAAGAAAATTCCACGTATTTCCCTTTCTAAAAAAAAAAAAAAAATCACCAATGCAAAACCGAACTGGAGAGGGAGAAGGTGGCTGAGAAGGCAGTTGCTTCCCAGTCCTGTTGGGAGTTTGCAGCTGGATTGGACTGTTTGCAGCCCCTTGTGCTGTTGCATGGGAAGGGGAGCAAAGCCCACCTGAACATTCCTGAGGGTCTCTGCTCCTGAGGGCAGCTGTGCCGTGGGCTGGGAAGGCAAGAGGTGCCAGCCTGGTTTCTGGGCTGAAAAGCAAAGACAAAAAGCTCTGAAAAAACCTAAACTCCCATCGTTGTCCGGGATTTGAGGTCAGTGTGAGGTGGGTAAGACACTTCTTCCCTGGCTCTCTTTTGTGTCCCACACTATCTGCGGTCTGTGTCTGAGTGCCACATCATGGACATGATGTTTTCAAATAGCTACAACCAGTGGCACTTTATCAAGAGGTTCACAGAAACCTTTTAAAACTGATTTTTACTCTCACGAGTCAATCTGGGACAAGCCCAGTTACTTTTTTTTCCAATGTTGATAAACTGTAAATGTTTTTTTTTAAAAGCCAATGTATATATTTTAAATGTGATTTATTATATATATTTACTAACCAGAACTGCAAGTCTTGGGTCAGGGATAAAGAGGACACTGGGGTGGAGCTGCCGCTGTCTGAGCCACCTGAGGGCAGCACAATGCTGCTGTCGTTGTCAATAAGGGAATTAAACATTTGATTTTGCAGAAGAATGCTTATTTTTTGAGCTCTAGATCTCTATTTTGAAGCTACTGTATGGTGTGTAAGTTATGTACACTGCAACTGGGACTAACTGACCCCAGCTGCACCTGCTCCGTGCAGCGAGACAGTGAGGGGAAAAAATAGCCCATGTAATCACCAGACTGACAACAGATTCTAAACCATCTGCTCTGTTTGTGTTACTCATGTGTTTCGTTTTCCACTAACATCCATTAAGACTAAATTCTATTAAACAGTGGGGCATATTTTACCCTTTTGATAGTTTTGTCTAGTTGTGTTGTTTGTGTCAGATGGCACAAGCTTGTCTCCCTACTGCACGAAGTCCATTGAGGATCAGCTTTATCCTGTCCCTTGAGTGCTCCAGGGTTCCTCTGATAATCTCCCCTGGTGAGTCCCAGTCACCTCCAGTGAGGCTAATCTTCAATGTGAGTCTCACCACCACAGCAGTAATGTGGTGACAGCGCTGGTGTCCCAGTGTCCCAGTGCCCAGCTCTGCCCATGTGACAGCTCCATGATTTCCATGTGCCAGGCAGAGCATTCCTCCCTCCTCCTGCCTGCTCAGAGTGTGGCCACTCTCACCCCAGCCCCTGCTTTGCCCAGGACAAGTGGTCCAGGCTTCCTTATCACACCACTGCTTGTCTCCAGTGCTCCCAGTGCCTCTTCCAGCTCACCCCGACCTTCCATCCATCCAGAGGGATTCAAACCGTGCCACCAGCCTCGACTGAAGCAGTGCCTGGGATCCAGGAAACCACCAGGTAAGCAAACTTACTCTGTAGGATGAGGTGTTCAGAGATTTTGCCCAAAGCTGAGCAGAAACTGGGAAAAGGGCCAGAACTGGATCCCAGGAGCATCAGGCTCTCAGGCTGTGTCCCTACAACAGGAAAATCACACCCTGTGACCCCAGCAGCCACAGACATTTTTACCTCCTTTCTTTGCAAACTTGTTGCCACTCTTGGGTGTGTTATCCAAGACAATCATTTATTGCCATTCATATACTGGATGCTTGTGGGTCTGGGTTGGTTCATTTTTTTTTTTTTTTTTAAATACAATTTACAAGTTTTAATACAAATGAAATATTTTTACATACATCCCAAAAAATTTAATATAAAATATACAGCATTTAAAAACATCTTGATGTAGGAAATTTCCTTCTGAAGCCATGCACTCTGACCCTTAGACACTTCAATGGCTGAGGGAAGGGTGGCACTGGCAAGACCATCCAAAAGGCTCTATTCATACACTTTAGCTCCCTCCATGTCTAGCTGGGGAAGGAGGGTGCAGGAAAATAAACATTTGTGATCACCTAGAGGAGAAAACCTTGAAGGTATCTCCTCCAGAGAAAGGTGTGGCCAGCAGAAAGCCCTGGAATCTGCTGCCTTTTTACACCTACAACAGTTCATGGCACAGGGCAAGAGCTGAGGTCTGGGTGGGGGGAAAGCTGGGACAGCAGTGAGCAGCTCTGTGCTGCTTCTGA
Organism: Picathartes gymnocephalus; assembly: GCA_013390045.1. Lineage (NCBI taxonomy): Eukaryota > Metazoa > Chordata > Aves > Passeriformes > Picathartidae > Picathartes > Picathartes gymnocephalus. The sequence goes on along the minus strand of WEKY01061462.1, from coordinate 79,192 downwards.
CTCCAGCTCAGCTCAGCCATGGAGGAGATCATACCCCACTTGTGATCTGACCCTGGCATCAGGAAGGAAAGCTGAGTCCTCAGGCCAAGTGTCACAGATCTGGGGCTGGCATTTGATGAATTGAGTCCGAGAAAGGTGCAGCTTGTTCTCCCTGCAGGTGCAGGGGAGTGAGGGCACAGTCCAGCCTGGCTGGCAAAGGTGGGCAGACACTGCTGTGATGCAAGGGAAGAGCCCTTTGCTTCCCCAGGGAGCTGCTGGCTCCCTATCCTGTACAATCCTGCCAGCATGGGATCTCCACATCTGCCCCCCAGCTGCAGGAACTGGGTTCAGGGCTTGGAAAACCCCAAGCTGCCCCGCTCCAGCATCCTCAGTGTGTCCCCAGGGGTTGGCTGTACCCAGCTCTGCTCCTCTACCAGCCCCACAGCAGGGTGAGGGTATTGCTTAGAGACACTCAGCTGTGTCTGTGCTCTCTGGTTATGCTGAAAAGTGAGGAAGACAAGGTGGAGCAGCAGGGCAGAGCCTGGGGGTTCCAGCCAGCTCCCCACCTGCCCAGGAGGGACCAGCTGCTACTTGTTAATCTCAGGAACAAATGGGCAGTAATAGCCAACTATTGTAGTGTTAATGTTGGGACCAAAAACAGGGCCAGCATTTACCAGCTTTAGTCAGTGTTTAGAACTAGAGTCAAGATCTCCATGAACTCCAAGTACTCTGATAGCCAAGCCTGTGTGCTCCTGTGTGGCTCTTGGCTGTCGGCCTACAACAGCACCAGTGCTCCCAGTACAGATGGGGGCTGGTCAGAGCTCAGGAGGTTATGTGCTGCACTGGGGCAGATCATGGTTTGCTGCAGCCCTCAGGGGAGGGTCCCCCCAGGCAAACGAAGAGACCTCCAGAGAAACACCGAGCAGATGTTGCCCAGGGAGGTTGTGGCTGCCCCATCCCTGGAATTGTTAAAGGTCAGGTTGGACAGGGCTTGGAGCACCCTGGGATAGAGAAAGGTGTCCCTGCCCATGGCAGAGTGCCCATGGCAGGGGGTGGAACAAGACAAGCTTTAAGGTCCCTTCCAACCCAAACCATTCTGTGTGAAGGCATTAGCACAGAGGGGAGAGACTTCCCAGCACTATCACAGACAGACATGATTGTGAGAGGGGTTCCCTGTGCCTTAGAGGGCAAGTACTGGATGCAGCACAATCCTGGGATTGGGAAAGGAGCTATTCACCAGCTCTGTATTAGTCACAAGTGCAAGTTGCAGATATCCTGCCTGGAAAGACATCCCCTCCCTCTAGGGTGGGATAGGCAGAGCTCAGGCTTTATCTCGAGCTGTGGCTCTCTCAAGCAGGCACATTACTGAAGCAGAACAGCAACTGGGATCACAAACAGGAGAACAGCTATAAAACCTCTCTGGGGGTTGTTAAAGAAGATAAAAGCTGGTTCAACAGGGCGGCAGGAAGCTGAGCCATACTGGCTCCCTGCAGGCAGGCAGAGCTGCCCTCCCTCTGCACCAGACCAGAGGATCACAAGCAGCTTTTCCCAAAGCCCCTTCTCATCCCTCTTCTGACACAGCCAGCACATGGCTGTGACAATGACACTAGAGGGCAGGGCTGGCCCAGCCCAGCTGTCTAGAGACCATTCCCACTGTCCCCTCGGGAATGTGAGCTCCCAGCACTCCTGGGACTGCAAGAAGGATGGCTCCTTTGCCCCGGGACACAGGGCAGGGAGGCAGGGAGGGCATGCACAGGCATGCACACACGGAGAGCAGGCAGAGATGGAAAACCAACACGGGTTTCAATAGAGATCTCCTGCTTCAGCAGCCCTACTGGTCCCAGGTTCTCCTGCCAGGCCCAGGAAACCCATCTGCTCACAAAGAGGAACGAGTCGCTTCATTTCAGCATCACCATGATACTAACAAATACCTCTAGTAATAAATAAATAAAGGAAGAGCAGCCTGAAAAGGCACCAGGGCTTGCAGGCTCCTGTCAGGGTACCTGGCAGGATGGGGAGGGGCTGCATACCTGTGGGGAGATCCCTGCCTGGGGCCCCTGGAAGGTGCAGATGTAGTTTTGCAAGGAGGCTGTCTGGTTTGCATGTGTGAGGGAAAACTCCCCGAGCCTTTGGTGCAGCCACTCGCCTGTAGGCTGTTTGGCCCTGGCTCCAGGGAACTTGAGCTGGGTGCTTTTAAAATGGCGAATTCATCCCCAGCTTGGTTTCAAACTGCAGCTTCTGCCTCTTTTGGTAACGGACACGGACCCTGGAGAAGAAGAAAGAAGAGAGTCAGTATGTGGAGGGATGAAAGGCACGACTGCTCCACTGCCATTCCTGAGCTGCCAGCCCCAAGAAGCAGGGAAGCCCCTGGCCTGGGCCCTGTGGTAGACTGAGAGGGGAATCAAATTCAGAGAGCAACCCATGATCACAGTCCTACCCCATCCAGCTAAATCCCATCTCAAGGGACACCACATACCACACAGAAAGGTCCAGAAACCCTCTGCAGGAACTGAGATGGTGTGTCTATCCCCATCAGGGTGTAATCCCCGCTGCTTTTCCTCCCCAGCCCATTTCCTGAATCAATGTTCATTAGTGCTGACTCCCAGCTCCGGCTGCTCCCTGTGCTGGGAAGAACAGCCAGTCACTGCCTGCTCCTCATTCTTGGCTTCAGCCACTTCCCGTGAAAACGAGTCCTACAGTCCAGGCTCTGTGTGAAGGCACATTTCCTCTGCTGTGATTCAATGCCTCTCTGTCCTCAAGGGACAAGATGGAGAGAGCAATTCCATACTGGTGTTGCATAGACCTTGGCTGTCTCCCTCCCTTTGGTTTGAGCTAAGGAAATTTTGTTCTCCCTTCCTGCTCCCAATTACTGCCACTGCCCTTCTCTGACCCTCCCTCCTCCCCTGCGCTTCCTCCCTGGGAGGTGGAACGTGGGCCTGCACACAATAGCCAGGTGATTTACAAAATGCAATCAGCTTTTCCTTTTTGTTCCCCACCCTGTTCCCTGGGCATCATTATTTTTTGCAGCTCACGGCCAGGCTGGAGGGAGGCTCCAGCCCTTTCTCCCCTTCCTCCCTACAACCCCCATACCTGATTTCATGCAGCTTGACAATCTCATTGATGATAACCACAAGGACCAAGGAAAGAAAACCCAGGAGCCATGAGACTGGAGAGATGGAGACGTGGTTAAAGGTCAAAGAAGAGTTGAGGTTTTCCCAGAGTTTCAGGTCCAGCACAGTCTGTGCCACTTGCCCCAGCACTCTAAGATTAAAAACAGACACAGCAAATCTCAGCAGACCTGAAAAGCTTCCCAGAATCTACAGATCAGGGTTCAGGCCCAGATGAAACGCTCACAACAGACACCCTTCGCCAGTTCAGCAGTGGAGAGCAATTGCCATGTACTTGATTAACCTCAGCACCAGCAAACTGGTGCTGGAGTGGGCCTGGAGCCCTCCTTGCTCCAGCACCCTGGAACACCTCCCCAGGGCCTGGAGGTACTCACACAACAGCCACAGTGAGTGTCCACCACCGGTTGGAGAGGGGGCTCTTCTTCCACAGGGGCTTGGTGCGATGGACATGGGTGATGGATATGAACACTGCAGGGAAAAGGGGATTATTTAGCATCACACACAGATACAGCACTTTACAAGGTACATCAATACTTGTTACTCCTAAGGGCTATGGTGTTCATGCCTCTGGAACCAGCCTTCCATTCAAGGCTCTTTCAGACCTGGCTCCTCACAGCAATTCCAAGTCTCCAGAATGCAGGTGGGGGCAGTGCAGTGGTTGTACTGCACACAATTATTCACTGTGAGGTTGGTTCACAGCCTGGGAGCTAAAATAGAGCAGGCAAAGGCCCAGGTCTGGGGAGTGGGATGGGTTGAGTGTGCCCTTGTTCCAGGGCTGCACCAGAGGGAAGCTGCAGCCTGGAAAGAAATTTAGCCAGAGACCCAGGGCTGTGTGCACAGGACCGAGCATTTGCTCAGTTTTTACTCGGGCTCTTCCAAACAGCTGTCGGGCAAAGCACCCCTGCCTTACCTCAGCGGTCTGAGGGACATAAAAGTACTGCAACCCACTCTCTCCAGAGCTGGAGATCAAATCAGGAAGCATTTCTGTTGGACTGGATAACTGCACATCTCAACACACAGTGCTCTGCCCAGCACCATGGGACATGAGGGACAGGGAGCAGAGACCCTTCAGTGTTGGACCCACTCTGCCAGGCAATGTGTGCAGGTGATAATGGTCAGCCAGGAGCTGGTTCCACACCCCTCCAGAGGGTTTAAAAAGGCTTCCAGCTCGCAGTCACAGCTGCACCAGTGCCCTTTGTGGAAAGGCAATGGAGTACTGCACAGAACAGCAGCAGGGCTATAAACAGTTTTGAGGCAGGGAATATTTTTGGAGAGCTTCAGGTGCTGCTACTAGCCTTCAAGAAGGTAAAAGGGATTTGGCTCTTCCAGTGAGGCTGGACAGAACCACCACTTAACCAGACTGGCAGGAAGCAGAATCAATTCTGAGGGTGTTGTCTTTAATCTGCCAGGGTAACGTTTAGTGAGACAGGGATTTGTGCCTGTGCTGTGAGGCCACTGCAGTGTCTACTTCTGTCAGCGAGTTTGTGCTCTGGCACAGGGGGCAAAGAAAGGAGACAAAGGATGCAAGTTTTCCCCCAGAGCAGTGAATGGGGTTCTGGGAACAGGGACTTACCTGTGTGTAAAACAATCAGGCCAGCTGTGAGCTTCTGGGCTACCAGGAGAGCATTGGAAAATGTCCCAAACCAGTCAGGAGCACCATGAGCATTGCTAGTGAAGGAGAGGACACAGGAAAGAAGTCAACAGTGGGCACTTAACTGTCTAACCTGTTCCCACCAGGGCCATGTCCTCCTTTAACAGCTGAGGGATCTGTGTGTGAGCTCAGGCTGTCCTGGTACCAGGAGGTGACAATGGTCAATGATGTAGCTCTCAAGGCTACAGGGAGACCACCCAGCCCTGGTGGGTCATGGAAGAGGCTGAAGCTTGTTAGAGGATTGGAATCAGTTCTGCTTGGAAAGGGCAGGAGCAGTAGGGATGTGTGTGCCTGGCCCAGTTCCTCACCTGTGCAGCATGATGGAGGAGCAGGCTGTGAGATTGAGGCTGGTGGTGTTCACCCCTTTGCAGGACTCATGCAGGGTGAACCCGAAGCAGATGAGGCAGGAGCAGATGGTCAGGCTGAATTTCAGCAGGAAGCAGAGCAGGAAGTAGTGCTGAGTCTGTGAATAAGGGAAAGGAAGGAGGATGATATGGGCATGTCACTGGTACAACCTCCTCTCCATGGACCAACAGAGAATCAGTGGCTGCAAAAGACAAGCTGTAGTACAGATGAGATGCTGCACTGAGGATCTGCCCTCTGGGCATGCTGGAACAGGGGATTCCCTCCCTGCCTCATGCCATGGATCAATCTACTGAGCAAGCTGGGAAGGCACAGGGCCTCAGCTATGCATCAACACTGGGACAAAACAGAAGAGAAAAATGTGTGGAAAATTCAAATCTGAGGGGCTACCTACCTTCTTGGGAATGGAAGTCAAGTTTTTTCCTGTTGCCATGGTCATGATGGAGCTGTGGGGAGGCTTGCCCAGGAGCGAGATACTGGAGAAAGGTAAGTTAAGTGTCTCAGTAATGCGTTCAGGCACCAAAGCTATTATGCTTTTTTCTGTGTCTAACACTTGAACCCAAATAACCTACTCAGACTGCTTGAAACATTGGCACTTATCTTTACCTATGCTGTAAAAGGTGTTATTCATGGCAGGTGCAGACAGAGAGAGAAGCGACCTCCAAACGTAAGGGAGAAAAAACAACCTGTGGTACCTTGGCCTCCACCTGACACCCCACACTTTCCAAAACACAAGGCAGGGGCTAACACAGCAGCACACAAATGCTCCTGTCACTGTTTCCAAGCACCTTGTCAAAGCAGGTGCTTGGAATAATCCTTGCAGCCTTCTTAGCATATTATGTGTGAAGTCACCTTTCTTTTAGCATGGACACAGTGAGGGTGAGGGAGTGGTCTGTGCATCCTGTGAGGGGTGGGAGGAGATTCCACCCTGACAGACTCACCTGAGCAGTGGGTAGCAGAAACAGGAGAGCCACACAATGTCTGTGGTACTGAGGATGGGGGGCAGCTGCACCAGGCAGGAGAGGAACTGGACAGAAACAAGCCAGAGTGAAGAGCATGAGCAGTGCTAGGACACACTTGTTACCCAAAATGCTGCTGTCCTCCCCCAAAACACTGGGATGAGCTGGTAACTGGGTTGCCACTGCACAGCCACTCCACATGTTCCTGTGTCAGGAGCTGCAGGTCATGCTTTTCTCCAGGAAAAAAGGGTTTGAAAGTAAATGTACGAGGGTCAGGGAGAAGGGGCAGCGCAGGCTGAGATCACTAAGTCTCCATCTGTAACTTCCCCAAACACACTGTAAACCTAACTGAAGGCCACGTTCCTCTCTTGAGACTGCCCCACTGCAGCCACCCATATCGATGTGAGCCCTCCTGCCCTGAGCTAAATGCTGTCCCCAGCCAGGCCAGGACTCACCTGAATGACAACCAAGGTCAGCTGGCACTGCAGCAGGAAGAGGAAACACTTGCGGATCCCATACGTTGCATGCCTGGCCTGGAAGGAAGCACAAGCCCTCAGAGCCCTGCTGGGAGCAGCTGCCAGCCAAGAGCAGTTACTGGCAGCCAGGGGCAGAACATGTGGTCTGCAGGGGAAGTGGGAGGGGAGAGGATCTGGACACATTGAAAGCAAAAAGCGAAGGTCTCTTGCCTACATGGAGAGGTTCTGAAGGAAAGGCAGGATTTAGCCAAAGGATAAGTTTGTTTAAACTCCTGGCTTTTCTGGGGTTATACTTCTCTCTAACACTGCATTATTGTCTGGCTAGGGATTTCTGCAAGATTATACTTCATCCAGATGAACAATATTCATGTTGTGTTGCCACAAGGCACCATTTCCAAACCATGCCCTACACCTTGGACCAGGAGGGCCAGGCAGGAAGGTTCTCCCTCTTGTGCTTCCCAGACAAAGGCCAGAAGACACAAGCAAAGCTCCTGCTGGCAGCACTGTGGGCACCTCAAGCAGCATGCTGATGAGAGCTCCTGGCTCTGCTCCTTGCAGAGGGGAGAGAGGGTTGCCTGGCTCACCTGCTCTATGAGCCGGATGATGCTGGTGCTCTCTTCTTGGCGGAAGGACATGGAGCAGGGCAGGCTGTTGAGCTGCCCTGAGAGCTGCAGTGGGGTGAGCTCCTCAGAGCCATTGCTCAGGGTGGTGCTGGTGGCATAGCCAAAGGTCTCCCAGGAGCAGCGGGACGGGTAGAGAGGGTCCAGGGCTATACTGCAAGGACAACACAGGGGTGTTGGTGAAAGGCCTCATCCCAGAGGAGAAACTGCTTCACTGCAGTCCAGCTTGGAAAGTCATACTGTGCTGTACCCTGCTCTGTATACCTTGCTCAGGTAGAGAAGCCTGAGCCATAACATGAAATTAGGATCAATCTCCCTAGACTTTCAGTTATTCACATAGAAATAATGAACATATTTGGGTTTGTGGCACAGACTCAACCAATTGGCTGATCCATGGGGTACTTCCACTCTTTCACCCAACGGGAAGCATCTGCAATGGCAGTTGGGGCACAACAGTCCAGCATACAAGACAGTATCTTCCTTTCAGACATGGAAACACCTCTGTGCGACAAAGGCCTTAAACAGACATCCCCATCCCATCCCCCCAAATCTCCCTCATGGAGACAAATGCAGCTAATAATGGACAGAGCAATTGTGAGCATCTCCCTGCACAATCCACAGGTGTGGTGTGACCCATGACTGGGTACTTGCTAAGATCAAGGCAAAGGCAGCTGGAGGAGGCATAGACCCTGCCCCACCTGATATCACTCTGCAGGAAGAGGCAACTGTTCCGAAGGTTGGCAGAGCTTCCCAGACAGCAGGTCACCTCCCCATACTCCTGCATGATCTTGATCATCTCACACATGGCTGCAGAGGGACAGAAGGAGCAATATGTGATATGTCATTATGCACACAAAAATGTAGTGTTTCATACCTTTTCCAATCTGGATAACAAACAGATCTTTTAAAACTGCCCCACCTGAAACTCACCAGTTGTGTACATTGAGATCCACAGCCAAAGCACACAATTAGATAGTTCAATGAACTGCAGACCAGATGGTCTGTATACCTGCCATTGCAGGAATTGATCTGTGGTTCACAGATCTCTATGACCCAGAGATTTGCATTTCCAGTGCACCTCTTTCAGACCAGAGCTGTAGGTATAGCCTGGGTGCATAAAACAGCTTCAGCATCAAATGGTCTTGTTAGAAAACAGCAGAAATGAAATAAACCTAAATAATTCAAACTGAAAATAAATACAGTGTCTCAAACTCTGCTCAGCAGCACATCACTAGTGTTGTTGCAAGTCTAAAGGAACAGAGGGAATGTAACAAACCACTCCAAAGCAGTGCCACACTTAGCCACACACAGAGCTACCCCCCTGTTCCTGCACTCCCACCCACCACCACCTCTACCCTTTATCAATATGTTTATCAACATCCCTGCGGCCTCTTAAGTCAAGGCTGCTGTCTGATCTGATTTTAGTTCTGTAACTCCATGCACAGTGCTCTGTGCATACACGGATTTTCTAGAATACTCCAGGCAAAAAAACCCAAGCCTCCCATCTTGCAGATTTCCTTGTAAACATCTTCACTAAATGCCTGGCGCACAAAGACCTGCAGGACAGTGAGGGGAGCTGCCACTTCTGTCAAAGAGAGAGAGGAAATTTGGGCACTGAGTGTGAGGGCAGACTGGACTGTGATTGACACACTGGAAAGTGTGACCAGAGAGGTACTAAAATGCCAAAACATAATGATGCTCCACACTTTTACTGGAGACTTGGCAGGTATTAGCCAGATGAGCACTCAGCCCCTTTCTTAGATAAAGTAATACCTCAGAGAGAGAGAGAGAGAAATTTTGTTCTGTTTTCTGCAATCAAAATCTGCAAAGCAGCAGCAGATGTTAACAGCAACTGCCAGGGGAAAATTCTTTTGGGAAGTGATTTCCAAGTTATATGAGAGTTGTGAGCAGAGATCTAAGTCTCCTGGTACACTGATAACACTTAGTGAAAGGCAGTAGCATTTTGGATGTTTGCTTTTGTGTCTCTTATGAATGCAAATTTAAAGGAGTGGTTCTCAGCCCAATTCAGTAGCTGGGCAACAGCTGCACTAAAATTCAGTCAACACCTGGCTCCTCACAGGTAGGAACAGAGGGTAATTAATATCAATTTGTCCTAGATTTCTGGAATGTATCCCCTTCCCTTCACCCATGTCCACAATTGGATGAGCCAGATGAGGAGCTGGGGAAGGAATTAATGGACAGGGGTAGGACAGGCCACTTACTCTCTGGGGTGCAGTCTGTGAACAGGGGCACCAGCAAAGGCACATTGTCAATGTTCTGCAGGTGAGGTCTCACCTGGTGGATCCCCCGGGGGAGTTTGGCCTGAAAAAGAGAAAGGACAGATTAAGCAGGGAGTGTGAGGGAGAGGCATTTCAGAGGGAACTGCTGAAATGAGAATGATGATTCCTAGAATCATGCAACTTCAAGATCAGATGCAAATTCATGTTCCTGCAGAGAGAACTGGCTTTCGCAAACCACTGACAAAAGTTTTCTGATAAAGTTCTACACTGACGTGTCAAGCTGCCTATGCTTGCCCTCAGGGTTCGTAAGGTCAGTGTGACAAACCTGTGCTTAAGGATTTCTAAGGACTTTTTGCCTGTGTGGAGAGTTTAGTCAGACACATCTGCTGTCTCCCAGCAACCGCATCTATTTCAACTGCAGCCACATCAACCTGCAGCAAGGCAAGAAGGGTTCTGCCTTCTAAAACCAGGCCTAATAGATTTTTTTTAATCTGTATCTTTGATATGCCTGTAATCTCTGCTGAGCACATGTGAGGTCTTTATGAAGCAGGAAGGGGTTGTCTCATTCTCTGACCACTGGGCAGCACCAGTCTGTGGCTCACAGCTAGAGGAGAGAGAGTGTTTCTTCTGTCTGCATGGAAAGTGGGGGTGTTCACACTCCCTGCCTAGCCCATGGGACCCAGAGGAACTGAGATGCAGCTCTCAAGGTTACCCCACCTCCATTCCTAGACTCCAAAGCAAAGAACTGTTTAGCGAAAGTAACTAACTGAGAGATTTTTAAATTTCCTAGGCTCTAGATACCAAGCTGGAAGAGGGTGAGGGAAATCAGGAGTCCCAATGTAAACCAGTCAATCTGCTTCGAAGAGGAATTTCCTCTGGGAGTAATGAAGTGACACTCCAGACCATGACAACAGTACAAGGTGTACAGGGAAAGGGGCCCTCACCCTGTTACAGTCCTCCAGGAAGCTGGGGATATCGCTGTCTGTTGGCTGAAAGCTGATGAGATCTGAGTGCCCTTCCTCTTCCATCAGCAGAAGCCCCTCCACATCATCTCGAGAAACTGGAGCAGAGAGAAGCAACATAAACAATAATCACAAACCTGCCTCTGCCACCCCTGTGCCACCCACATGCGACATGCACGTGGCGCTGCAGAAGCCAGGAAACGTGAGGCTGGATTTTCTGGGTTAGCAACACTCAGATCTCCCACTCAGTCATCTAAAATGCAGTATTTTTAGATGACTAATCTGTTCAGAGGTAGGTATGTGAGCTTAGTCTCTGCTCTTTTGAGACATGATACTTTATCTGTTCTGCTGTCCTTCTAGGGGAAGAGAATAAAGAAATCCCAGCTGAAGTAAGAAAAAGAAGAGTAATGCACAGGCAAGGGGACCTTCAGTGGCTGGACCAGGGCCCCTGCAAGAACCAGAAGCACTCATGAGCACATAAATTCATGGCAGCTTGTGCACAGAAGGATGTGTGCTTCCAAAAACTTGCTACTGGCTGGCTAGAAAGGCTATAAATGTAAAGTGTTGTTGCTTACACACACACCTGAGGCCCATCCAGTTTTCTGCTCAAAGCTCTGACAGATCAGGTGTCTGGTGTGGACACAGGAACCTATGAATGGGTTTTAAAGAACCACCCAGGAAACACATGGCATTCAGAGTGGCCAAGGCACAGTTCTCACCCTGATGGAGGTCATCGTGCAGGGAGCCAGCATGGCTGGGGCTGGAGGGGGGGATCTCTGAGCCAGGCACGTCACCATTGGGTGTTAAGGATATGTGGCAATTCCAGCCAGTCTCCAGACCCATTTTCTCAGCAAACACCTGTGGATGAGCAGACAAAGGGTTTTAGAGTGGCTGCCTAGGCCAGAGCACTGCAGACTGATGCCATACTGGAGCACAGGTACCTTCTGGACTCATTAGTGGGCTAAATCAGATTAACCTTAGATTGCACTGGAGCTAAACTCTCCAGTTAGACAACCAGGGCCCATGCAAGGTCAGAGGGTTCGGAAAGACAGCTTACCTTGCTTTTGAGCTCATCTTCCAGGGAGAAGTAGACGAAACGAATGCAGGCATTGACCAATCCATCAATGAGGCGGACAATGTCAAGGCGGGCCTGATACTGAGATGAGACCATTCCCATGAAGATCTGTCCACTCAGAGCCTGGATACAGTCTTCCTTCTCCATCACTTCCCCAATCCCTTCTTCAGGCATGCAAACAACATGCAATCACATTGAGACATGAGGGGCCATGTGTGCATCAGACAAAGGACAAGTGGTGGGGAAGCCACCAAGGTGACACCCAAGGACACGGTATCCAGACACAGAAATGTGCAGGAACACAAACACAAGAGGAAAGACAAAGAGATGTCCATTTGTCCCAGCATACCCAGTCACAGAAATGGTTTCAGGACACCCCCACATAGGAGACCAAGAACACAAGTGGGAAACAGCAAGCATGGAAAGGAAAAAGATAAAACAGAAGGCAGGGATCAGTCACAAGGAATTTGGGTAGAAAGGTCAAGGATGTGTGCTGCGTAATGTTCATGTGTGCATTTTAAACACATCCTACTGTGCCTAAACAACGTGGTGAGTCTAGCTGAGGCACAGAGGCAGTGGCATCAGAGCACAAGGGGCTGATGCAAAGGAACTGAATCATGTTCCCTGCAAGCATTTCCAAAAAGCCTGCAAAGGCTCTTTGACAGGGTTCCTTCACCATCACCACATCAGCCCGTGGTAAATGCGGGCTGGATGCAGCATGAAGAACAAAATAATCAAACACTTCACATAGTTGCAAGGCTTGCCACAGGTGGGACTCAAAGTGTTCTGAAAACAGTCACAACTGTCCCTAGTTGTTGGAAACTCCATCAGTGACATTTTACAGAATGGGAGGCCAAGGCAGAAAGAGGTGAAGACTGGTTTTCCAAAAGAGCCTCCTGGATTTACGTAATGGTATGTGCTTCTTTCTCAGTTTCCATTGCTGTTCTGAAGGACATGTACAGTTCATCTAGTGAGAATCAGTTCCTTCAGTACAGCAACAAAATCCATCAAGGGATAATAGTTGCATAGCACTACACATTTCATTCCTTTGAAAAGCCCATCATGTGTGATTTCCATAAAATCAGACAAATAGCAAACCAAGTACTGAAATACCCAGAAGTCTTGACTTTCTGTAGCCTGTTTTAGAACCAGACTTCCCACAAGGAGAAGAATTTCTCTGTAAGCTTCAATAACTTAACTAGAAATACCCCTACCAGCTGCCACATCATTACTTCCTCTGAAAACACATCTACTTCAGAAACACTTCCTTCCAAATTTCCATCTGCTACTCTGAATAACAATGCTCTTACAGCTCTAGACTGATCAGATCCAGCCCCTGGGCCAGCAGCAGACCTGGTTACAGCCAGGACTGCAGACACACATACCATCTGAGCTCCAGCTGTTCCTCCGGCTGCTCTGTTTGATGGGAGTGGTCCCGGGGAGGTCGCAGCAGGTGAAGATCGCGCTCTGCCCCGGCACCTGCACCAGCTCTACGCACTTGCCATTGAGCTGGGAGGACAAGGCACAGTGCATGGGCTTGTATGCAAAGGCAGAGCAGTACCCTGACAGGCAGGCTCGCTGGTAGAAATCAAGCACCTTCTTCCTACATGGAAGAGAGAAAAAACAGGCAACGTTAGCAAAAATGTGCAAAGTTTCTGACAATGTATGCTGTAGTTCCATGTATTTGGAAAAATGTCTTCCATAAAGTGTGGTTAGAAAGTCTGAAGAAGCCTTTCCCTACTGTTTCTGCATTCTCTGAGCTGCAGGCCCTGCAGGGCAACAAGAACACATATTCCAACAGGGGCAGTGGTGAATGTTTCTGTTTGCTCATCAGATTGATGGGTATGAACAGAGCTCTTCAAATACACTTATTAGTATAATATGCTCTATATGGCTGCCAGATGACTCCAAGGAAGTTCACTGCATGACAGCAGAAGCTTAAATCATCTGACATAATTTATCTGTAGGGAGATAAACACCAAAGAGGGAACTGACAACTCTGACAACAGGATCTATGGCAGGGATAGTTGCAGTAGCAGACGCTTCTCCCAGCCCCTTTCAGACTCTGGGTCCTGGGAGCTGTATTTAGTCAATATTCAGTCACCGAAATAAGGTAAAGTTCCTTCTCTAAGCTAGATTCACAAAGGTAACAAATTAGACTATACATCAGTTTTTTCATTTGCTTGTAACATGATCAATATTCCAAAAAGGATCAGTGGCAGTGTTTTCATACCTGAGGATAAGCAGATTTAGAAGAACAATGTTAAAAGTCAGTGAAACTAAACATTACTGATCTGCTGTGCCAACAGGAGCAGCAATTCAGCCTGTATATGAAAATGCAGCACACACTGTCAGATGCTGCAGCAGGACTCCAAGGGTATGATACATTGTGTGGACTGGTTCAGGCACAATTGATCATTCTGCATTTCATGTAAGACAGCACATTTTTCTTGAAAAACAACAGAAAATACTTAGCCACCAGCATGACCTGATTATAATTCAGTCCTACTACACACTACAGTCAGAATTCACTTACAAGAGGACAATATCCCACAGATACAGTAAGAAGTGGCTTGCTCTTCCAACTGAATGCTTGTTGCTATCTAATCTCTTACATTGCTATAGTGGTAACAATTAATTACAAGCAGAGATGGCTTGTGTTCATAACCTACTTGAAACTCTTCAAAAGCTTAACAAGATCATAAAAAGAATTTTAACAGAGTGACCAGGTTCCCACTGCATTTTATCTGCAGCTCCTGAATGCCCCAAATGAGAAAGCTGCCCACCTGTCAGAGCCAGAGAGGGGGTAGATATCGGTACCATCCCAAAAGTCAGTGCAGGCCTCAAGGATGATGTCAGCTGTCCCATGAGAAAACATCTGCTCAGTGCCTGAAGTGTAGGAGAACAATGAGTCAGCATCACACATACAGCTCCCAGGAAGGAGATATCACACCAACTGCTCCCTTATTTGTTAAAACATGAGTGTTCCCACAAAATGTTTTGATGCATTCCAGATATCCCCTTTTCCTCTGCCGAAAGTCTTCAGTCTCCATCAAGAAATTATTCAGGATTGATGATGCACCTGCAGCCGCCCTTTGTCTCATTGTGGGTTCAAACAGGGCTGTGATAAAATGGGAGCCATGTAGTCCCTTCCTACTCTCCCCTTACCCTGTGTATCAGTCCTCCTATAAAGGTGGGATAATATCTTGCTCCTGCATCCCACAGAGCAGAAGAGAAATTCCTTTGTGCCTCTTGTCATGAAAGTACAAGCAGCAATGATGAGCCTACGGGGATCAAAGTCTGCCTATGCTGCAAAGTGCATTCATTTTCAGGCCAGACATGGAACAAAAGGATAAGAGCTGGTCTTGAATACTTTTTATTCAAGTAGCAGAAGATAATTTGACAGTGTGACCTGCCAGATAACAGCCTGTTTCACATTTTCACCCTGAAAATGTGTTAAATCAGGATGGGCCAAAAGTTCAACATAAAAGACTCTGAAAAAGTAAATCATGTTGTCTTTAGGGAAGAACTGAAAATCAATGGACACCACAGCTTGTCCTGTTTTTCTTTCTCGTCCTATTTTAATCTTTAATACAGACTCAAAATCTCTTATTCCCTCTTGTAGTCAAAGGTGTTAAAAAGTTTTTCTCAGAGGTGTGTGACATCACTGATGCAGGTCCCAGGCATAGGACACAAGTTCAGGGATGTGGGGCTGCCTCCCCTCCACACCTCCTGCTCCCTCTCATTCATATCGACCCATTAACATTTCCTGCACGTAGAGTCTCCGTTCCCTCCTCCAGCTGCTCTGTGACTTTGCCCCCAACAGCTTCAAAGCAGAGCTAATGAAAAAAAAAACCCACCAAAAAAACCCCACTGCCAAGAAAAATGAGCCCAAAGGCTTCTTGCAGGCATTGTTGCTGACTGCTAATGCTCACACCGGCTGGTGAAATCCAGAGCCAAGAATACCCCCTCAACACAAACCAGGCAGGGACCTTCAGGAACGCTGGAGGATTTTCCAAAACATAGCAGCTCTCTGCTTTTGCTATAAATAGTCATCACAAGCCAACTTTATCAGCATAACAAACCTCCAAGACAAATAAGAGCTGTGTGTGAAAGAAGGAGCCTGTCTCAGGGACACAAAGGAGCACTTGTGCAGAGCTCTGGTTAATTTTATTGTATAAACACCTAATCCTTCCCACCTTGCTCCTAAGGTCAGATAGTCCTTGCTTGGAAAGAGGGAACAAGAGATGTTTATCCGTGCAAAACCTATGTCCTGGACACAGAGCAAGAGCTTGCAATGACCACATGCACAGATGTATTTGTGTTCGTGCCTGACAGCAACTGCAATCCATTTCCCATTCATTCCCACCAGAATCCCACACCACAGCCCTGCTAAGAGGAAAGTGGCAGTGACTGCAGACACTATAAACTGCACAGAGTTCACTGAGCTGTCCTTGCCACTAAAATGAACTCATCCTTTTCCCTTCCCAAATCATGAACTCTCAGGCCAGGATTTCTCTGGCAAGAGGGGAAAAAAATCAATAGGGCAGGGGGTATGACCAGCCATTCATGGCTGCGGGGACTCTTTGGGAAGAACCAGACTACTACAGCTGAGCCAGTGAGACAGAGCAAAAGGAATGGAGCAGTGCAGCTCCAGCAAAGGAAGGCAGAGCTGGTATGGAGCCGTTTTACTCCATAGAAGACACCGGTGAGCCCCTCATTTCCATATGGTTACTATGGATCTGGGATGAACACTGCTAGATGGTGAGACACGTATTTCAATGGAAGAGTAAAGGAACATAGAGATAAGCTGCCTCCTATTTCTGCTACAGCTGTAGAATTTATGTATCGCGCTTTGACTGCAGCATGTCATGGGAGTGGGTGGATTCAAGGATTTATTCACAAATAATGTGTGGAGAGAGGTAAGTTATGATCATCTGGTCTGACTTCTGCATAAACAGAGCCATTTGACTTCACCCAATGTTATCTGCACAATCCAGTAGTTCTGGTTCTAAAATGGCAGTATTTTAGGAAGTTTCAAGGGACAAGACTATTGTGTGAGAGGTGTTCTAATGGTTAACTAAAGCCAACTGGCAAAATTCCTCTTAGAATTTACTCTAGACAGCATAATCCAGGTCACACACATTCGTCTGAGCTCCAGGCTCTAACCTAAACCGTTTAAAAGTGAGGATAAGGAGTTGAAATGAGGCAACATTAAAGGTTTTTTCTCTACACTACAAATCTCAGCATCAAAATAATTCCTATTTATGAAGGCAAGATAGCAGCAATCAGAACAAATGAAAAAGCTCCTTCCCAGATCAAGATAAAAATTTGAGAAGTGGGTGAGAGGACAATTAACCTGGTATAACTCTGGCCAGCACAATGATCATATTTCAGATTCAATATTGAACATATGTCAACTCCAGAGAGCCAAGTTCAGTCAATTTAAGGAATTACAAAGAGACTAAGAGCTCTGACAGGCAAGCTGTTAAATCTTTCTGAGGTGCTTTAAGAGCTCAACCAGCTGTACATCCTTTACATCCTAGCCCATTCCTAAGAGAGTAGGAAGGAGTAGAAAGAGTGGAGAAGTCTGCATGGCTTCAGGTGTTATATTCACGGTCACTATGAGTTTGCATGGGAGTTCTGTGATTTCTTATTAGTATGCAATATAGAAGTGTGAAATGTAATACGCTGGACAACTCACAAAGATATTTGTTTATGATTTATCACAAGGATGAGCATTATTAACTAAAACCCAGAGTGGTATTTGACCCTGTGCAGTATTAGTTTCACTACCGTCACGAAGTCTATTAAAAACTCAATAAACCCATACCATGTTCTGCCCTGCCATTTGGTCCCAGAAAACCAGTCTACAACGTGCTAAGATACTTTTTAAAAATTATTTATGATTCTGGAGTGAGTGAAGGCTGGGAAGAATTCCCCCCCTCAGTATACCACAAATGATCACTGAAGTTTGTTAATCATATCTGCACTGGCCATAGACAGATTGGGGGCATCACCCCACAGGGACTCTAGGCTCTTCCAGCCTGACATTTTCTGGACTCTCTGAAGAAAAGCTCCTCCTCTGCCAAGTGGATGCCCAGAGAAAGAGGCAGCCTTACTGGTAGTGGTGTCCTTCACAAACAGGTTAATCATGTGGCTCAAGGGGGGTCTCCTCTTGGTGATGGATGAAAGCTTCCCCAGGATGGTTTCCTTAACCATCTCATCACTTGGCAAGCGGTACAAAGCCAAATAGTTCTCCTGCTTGAAAAGATCTTTAGCACCTGGTGTGAAACCTGAAACATGAACACAAGGAGGAGGAAAATTAGGCTCTAATCAAAGCAAAATAAAAGTCCCTTCCCCTGCTTCTGGGCCACCCACTTTGCCTATGCTCATTCTGACACCTCCCCAGCAATTGGTAGGTGAGCTGTGCTCACTTTGCATCTATGTAAATATGGCCTAAGAGCTAGGATGAAAAACACTCAAAAGGACTAGATTAGTAATTACAGTGTTCATGCTCTCGTACACTGAAGAGAGTAACTGTGACATCGCATGACAGGCATGGAAGTGAGTTCAAATTTCCAGGTTTTAATCCTAGTGTTACCTCTAACCTCTTACCTCCCCTATGTCCCCATTTTCCCATCTATAAAATGAGCTGAGGTACATCATTTATCCCCAAACTCCCTGTAAAGCCCTACTGTAAAGAAAGGCCAGATATCTGTTCATTAGCAGGTATTCTTTGTCTCCTGATGAGACTAGCAGACTCACTCCAGAAGAATACAAAGCCTAGCCAGGGCTGGCTAGCACTATCCTTGATGACATTTGTTCCTTGGATAGCGCTGACAATATCAGAACTTGCCAAAAGCCATCTCTTTAATAAACTCTTTTGGCAACCAAACAACAACAGAGTCAGCTCTGTATTTCCACCTCCTCAGCAAACAGGACTGGGGAAATATCCTCGTGCTCTCTGAGGATTAAGTGTCTATTGACAGCTCTGATTTCTCCATGTCTGTTCATCCAGTTCCTCCTCACCTATCAGCCTGGCAAGCTCACAGAGGCCCCAGGGCACGTGGACAGGCAGCACAGCATTGTGAGTCTCCTGCAGGGCGATGTTGCAGAGGTGGTCGGAGAAGCGGCACAGCCGCTCGGTCACGCCGGCGTTGCACAGGTTGAGCAGCACGTTCAGGCCCAGAGGCTTGAGGGAATTCAAGTGCATGTGCCAGTTGGAGTCATCAAACTGGATGCAGGAGGGGTTCTGCTGGTCTTGGGACAGGCTGAGCATCTCCAGGTGGTAGTCACACACAAAGTCTTCAGCCTCACAAGCCAACACCTCACTGTCCCCAACAACCTGGTCCAATAGGCAGAGAAATTCTAGTTGGTTACAATGAATACAGCTTGAGTCTAGAATACTGCAGGGAATTTGCAGTTAAATTCCCTAAAAGTGGGTACTTTGTGAGTTTGAGTCTGTGTTACAGCTCCACAAAAGCCTACTTGTGTGCCCCTCCAGTAAGTCTTACCTGAGTATGTTCCTCCTCTCCACCCTCTGTGTCCTTGCTAAAGCTCACGTTGGATCCAGACGGATGTTTGCTTCTGCTGTTTGACTTTCGGTGGGCAGAGGCTTCAGGGGCCTTTGGAGCATCACCAGACCAGTTGTTCCTCTCTTGTTCACTGGCCATGTGCACTGTGTCTGCCAGGGGGCCAGAAAGCAAAGCATCTCTTTCATGGGGCTGTGGGAGACCAACAGAGCGAAGGGTGGTGACTCAGTGGTTGAACACAGGGCACTGCCGATTCACCTGCTGTTTCAGGACTCCTGTAGAAAAGGATCCTTGCTGCTTCCTCATCTTTTAAGCAAAGAATTATGGCACAGGACTTCTCTACCTCTATAGGCCCCTCTATAATATCACACTGTGCGTCAGTCAAACTGTGATTGCAGCCAACACACTACATTATGGACTAAGGATCACTCACCTCATCTTCCATCTCAGGATGGCAGAAGGACCGTGTGGAGAGCTCGTCAGTCAGATCTTCGTGGCTGTCATGAGGTGGTTCTACCTTCCCACTGAAGAACAGAACAGTCTCTGGGCTGGGGTTTGGCCAGGAAAGAATCCCCTGCTTGTCTACACAGCAGAGCACCTAGAACATCCCACAATACCCCACAAGAAAGCAAAATCTTAGTGAAAACATCTCAGTGTTCATGCACAGTTGTAAATATCATGACTTTAATAAACACATGGGAGGATAGACAAGTCTCTCCTTCACCAAATTTTTCTTAAGACACTGCACCTAATAACACTCCAAGAAATCCAACAATTCCTTGCTCTAACAAGACTGATGGGATGTTTAACACCAATTTTACTTCAGCATATTACAAAACTAGGCATGAAGACCAAGGGAAGGAAGCAACTACTCAACCTATTTCATCAGCTAGTACCTTACCAGGACCCAAAACAGCTGGTTCTTGCACAGGAATCAAGAGGGTAATTTGACCAGAACCAGAGCTGGAAAACGCAGACATCCTGTCAGATGTCTGAGAGTATCTCAAACCATTGTTTCAGCCTGTAAATGTGCTTGGACATGACAAGATAGTTATAAACTCTTCTACAAAGACAGGTGCCTGAAGGGTTTCTAATTCCAGCACAGTGAACTGATTGCAAACAGTCTGTGCTCAGGGAAGGACATGAATGATGCAAATGAAGCATCCTCACAAGGCTCCACTTTCTGACAACCCAGCAATACTCACAGTGACAGATCCCAGACTGTGGAGCAAGCTGGAAGTGAAGCTCAGAGTTGGGGATTTGCCTTTTAAAACACAGAGGAAGTGGCTCCAGATACAGCGTATCATTTCCTGACGAGGGAAGCAGAGGACATCAGCCAGTTAGAGACTCATTCAGTGGAAGATGAAGGGAGAGAAGGAAAAAAGGGAGTATGACATTACCTGCTTTCACTTTCAACACAGGGATACACTGTAAGACAGACATCAGTCTCCGTGGGAACCTGTTACCTAATACAGTGCTGGTGTTCTCCAGGGAAAAGCATTTCTTACCCTTTCCACTGACTGCTAAGAGTCAGTCTGATTGTTGAATTGAGAATTCACTGAAACAACCTCTTGTCTACCCAAAAACACAGGAAGGAATTCTGAAGTGAGTTCATTTTCAGTGAATCAGTTGTCACCTCTTAGTGTTTTTATCCTGAAGTAACTCAACCCCCTTGGATTGTGGAGTTTGAGGCCTTTGGTTTCCCACCACCATGCTGCAAATCAGGTAAAGGATGGAGACCCTGTGATGAGGTGACTCGCCCAAGGTTACTTACTGAGGCAATGACAACATCAGAAATAAAGCCAAGGTGCCCTGACTACTCCATCCTTACAAAGGAATTGTAATGAAACAGAAAGAAGGGGATATTTTGCAAAATTAAAATGTCCAGTTGGCACCCTTCATTTTCCACACAAACATGTTTCAGAGGGAGTCTGGATGGCAGCAGTCAATCCAGGCACCAGAGTTGTGTGTTTTCCTCTGTGCAATCCTAAACCCAGCAAATCCAGGATTGAATTACTGCATTATTTTACTGCTTTTTAGCTGTTATTCTGGAATACTGTGACTGCAGAGCACTTCCCTCAAAGCTCCTCAAATCATGTTCCTGGATCCTAATGGGAAGTACAGCAATAAGCTCAAATGCAAAACAATCCAGAGCTATCGCCAAGAAAAAAGCATTCTTATTTCAACCAGTTTCTTCTAAGCAAAAATATTACAAAAGGAAAGAAACAGATCTTCTCAACAAGGTAGGTCAGTTAACTCACTCCCATTTAATATCTGAAAAAACAGCTAAATGATGAACAGACAGAGAAAGGCAACAAAATATTCAGCAAAGGAAACACGTGTGTGCACCTATGTGCATTCCTCTGAGTGACTGGGAGCAAGGAGACAAGAATTGATTCTTACCATATCTAGGGATTTTTAGTCACTCCTGGAGTCCATCTGCCTCCTTATGGAAAGGGGAATCTTAATGCCAGATTAGACAGAAGAAGTATCTTTCCTCTACCCACCTGCTTAATCTGGATGATGCAATTTATAGAGTAGCCAGAGCAGTTCCTTCCTCAGAAAAAGGGCTCCTGAATGTTTAATTGCCCCAGCTTTGGAAACACCAGTAATGTGCTTAATCCTGATAAGGAGCCTATGGAGCAGGATCAGACTTTTAAAAAGCCTGAACACCCCGTGGTCCCCTCTGCAGTTTGGTCTGGGTGCTGACCACCATTCCCTCTGGGTTTTAGTTTTGGCTTGAATAAGGTTTTTCTGGTACAAGCAAAATACTTCCCTTCTTTCAGACACACAACATAAAAAGTTTATTTTACTTCTGGAACAGGACTTGAAAGAGGCACTGTCTCCAGGACAGAAAATGTTGATTTCAAACCATTTGCAATATTCAGAAAGGTACAACTGGACTCGGTATCAAGGTCACCTCAATCTCTGGTCAGAACAGCAGTATTTACATGGGGAAGTGGAGGGGAAAGACATGCAACCTGCATGCACAGCAAATTAAAGCAACAAATGAGTGACAACGAACAACTGACACAAGTAAAAAGGGTCTAGCAACAAGCAGAAGATCAGAGAGGAAGGGCAAGGAAATTACGAAGTTCTGCAGTGAAGATGGAGGAAAACAATTCATAATAATAGTACCTGAGAAGATACCATCTCTGTGTAGCTGCTGAGAGTGTCCTCTGAAAACTTAGCAAGCTGCAGCAAGAGAAGAGACCAGTTACTATAATTGTGCTCAGAAATGTGCCATAAGGAACATCCTTCCCTCAGGATGTGCCTTCAGGGAGGAGAAAGCAGGAGTCCTGCTCTGTGGGAATCGCTGTACCAAGGCAGACTGAAAACTCATCAAAGCAATTAAGTCTTTAATGGACTCTGGTTTTATCTACTTGTGAAGCACAGGCAAAATGCTTGGTGCTGTACATCACAGAGGAACACACAGTCATTACCTAAATGTCTACAGAGAAAATAACAGCAATTAGACCCAGAAGAGGCTCTTTCTGGGTGGTTATTTTTAGTCAGAAAGAGCCAGGATTGAGTGATCTGATTTTAACTTATATGGGTCAGTTACTGGAAGGGAGATGGAAGAGGCGTTGGAAAAGCAGGTGCCTGGAACACAATGGACACAGAGGAATGAGGTGATAGGAATGGGATGTGGATAGGAAATGAAAATAAATTATAGCAGGGCACCACCACAGTACTCTTGGAATTACACTGAGAAATTCACTAACTCAGGATTTCTGCATCCAGCACAAAGGTATTCCACATTAGATGTAATTTGGAAAAGTTTAAGTCTATTCATACCCATAAGTGAACATGGCAATTACATTTATATGTAAATAAAACTATATCCCAAATAATAATGCATATATCTGGCACTTGAAAAAGGATCAGTCTAACAAAGCCGAAAAAAGCCAAGAGAAATTTGTCAGAAAGAATTTAAACTGAGAACTACGAAAGATAATTAGGAACTGTTTAAGAATATTTTGTTACAATTTTAAAAAGCAACAATCCCATAGTAAAAATAAGAGACCAGCTTTGAGTGAAAATGAAAATAGAAGTAAAAATTAACATAAAAAATAAGGAAAAGTATACCAGTACGTAATTAAAACCAGACCACTGCTTGTTAAAGACAGTGAAATTGCAAATGACATTGTAGGCAAGGCAGACATGTTAAATAAATATTGCTATTCCTTATTCAGTGATACAATCATACCATATGATAACTATGAAATATTTTCCATTCCAACACCAGCTACTGAAAGTAAATATGTTTAAATTAGCAGGTCTGGACAATGACTGTTACTGCTGATTTTGCACAAGGCTTGAACTATGGATTAATTCCCAGTTCAATGGAAGTGGTGCCAATGCCCAAAAAGGGAAGGAGAACCATCCAAGTCACCACAGGACTCCAGACAGACTTTGATTTCAGACAGAATAATAGAGAAGCTAATATGAGACTCAATTAAAAGAAAGTAAGTGGAATAATACAATCAGTGCCAAACATCACAACTATATGAGCAGTAAATCTCCTCAAACTACTGTGATATCTTTTTTGACAAAATTACAAATTTGACTGATAAAAGTACTGCTTTTGACATAAGATCATTTGGTAATTTGACTTGATTCTAAAAGCTTGACTAGTTTTCTAACAAAAATACCAAAGTAATAGGGCTCATATTAGATATATTAGAAACAGACTATCTCTAAATGGAACAGAAACAGAAATTATTTGCAATAAGGTGTTACTAGCTCAAGGAGGGACAAATCTGGGTATTTTGTTAATAGCCTGACAAAAAACTAAAAACAACACATTATTGATAGAGACTGTAAACAATACAAAGTTCGGGGCAGGGTGCAATGTAAAGAAGACAGATCACTGTCACAGAACAATATGGATTGCTTGGGCAATATGCAAGAACATTTATCCCAACAGGCACAAAACCAAGGCTATGTCTTTAGGTGCAAAAATGAAGGCTGGACTTACAGGACGAGGACTCTCAGAAAACAGTAACTGCAGACTATCAGCTGAACAAAGCCTGGCCTTTTAAAGCAGTGGCTAAAAGATCTAATGGGATCCTTTGTTGTACAAACAAGAGAGCAGAAAGTCCAGTTTACTCTGAAATTTATTAGAAGCACAGCTATTACTGGAACATTTTGTGGATTTTGAGATCCATAACCCTACAGTGATCCTGAAACAGTGGAGAAAGCTAAGTGGAATGCCAAGAGAAAGATTAGAGGTTTGGAAAATATGCTTATAGTGTCTCAAGGTGCTTAAACTGTTTACTTAACCAGAGATGGTAAAAGGGAATGTGAGTAGTTACAACAGACCAGAATTTTGATTGACGTGCTCTTTGCTCTTAAATCTAGGAGACAAAAGATGTAAATTTTCCAAGGGCTGGAAATCAGATACTGCAGAAATTCCCACTAACACAGAACATCCATTTTTAGCAGTGAAGGTAAATAATTACTGAGACAACCTATCAAAGGGAGTACAAATGTGCTCAAACCAACAGCAAATTCCTTTCTAAAAGGAATGTTGCTGCAGTCCAACTGTAGTAATGAAACTTGAGGCAGGGGCTTCTTTAGGGGGGCACTGGTTTGTGTCCTTTCAACCAGTCACAAGTATCACCTCTGGCCTTGAAAAATGGGGAATCAAACAGGTTGAATGTGATAGGAAGGGGAAGAAGGTGGAGAAGTGGCCAAGTCATCACCAAGTAGGCCAAGTGATTAGAGAGGAGAAGGGTCTTACCTGCGACATTTTGAACAGAGAAGAGAGAAGGAAGGAGGGAAATAGAGAGGCCAAGTGACTGCCCTGGTCAGGGGGATGAGTGACCAAGACACATCACAACAGCTGTTCTGCAGCAGCAAGGATGGAGGATCAGGTCTGAGATGCCACAGAAAGAGCTGGCTGGACAGACAGAGTGGCCTGGACAAGAAAAAGGAGAAGATAGGAAAGGAAAAAAGGAAGGTGCAAGTATGAATGACAGGGCAAATGGGAATGTTGAGAATGACGAAGAAAGGAAGCCAAGGACCTCTGGGTTTCCCAGCTGAATTGCGAATTGTGAAGGGAAAGAGGGAGGTTTCAAAAGTACAAACCAAGTGATGCTTAGAATAGGTAGGAAAGGCAAAGTGGAGAAAACACTGAGAAGAGATTATAAAGGTGCAAATGCTACTAAGGGACGTAACATGTCCTTCCTCCCAGAACACAGGCAGCTTAGTCATGTTTAACTAGAGGGAAAAGAACAGAAAACACAGACCCAGGGCCATAGAGGCCAAGGAAAGACAAGGAGAGAGAAACTCTGTCCAAGTAACAGAAATCAGCACAGAAGACAAAACACAGCTCAGTGTATCTCACCAGCACTGCCACCAGGCCAAAAGGGACGCACATCCAACTCAGGATCACACCCCATCAGACCACCAAACTCCACTCCCCAAACCAGCACAACCACCAGAAACTGCTCTTACTTCTGACCTAGTCAAAGGCCATGCCTGCAAACAAAGCCCCAGAGCCTCAGGAAAGAATTGTTAGCCCACAGGGCATTGCAAAGGGTATAATGTATCTCATTCCTTCTCAGTGGCTACACATTGCCCAGTTACAGCCACGACAGGGCATTTATCTCCATGTTGACCCCTCTGACAAATTATATTTATCTGACAGAAAGCACGTGCCTTGAAGAGTTTTACAGAATCACCAGAGCTTCCTATCACCTTGGGATATCTGTAGAGAGGTTGAAAAAATTAAAGCATCTGTTCAAGAAGTAATATTGCACTCCAGGGAAAGGGCACAGCTGGGACAACCGAAGATCCAACAAGGTTTCACAATTATGTGGACACATCTCCCTAATTCAGTGTGCTCACTTCACAGAGCCTTTTCGTCTCCCGCCCTTGTCTCTGCAAAGGTTTGATGTGGACAGAAACCTACCAGTGAGGTGGATGAGGCCTTGCTCATCTGGGCCAACACTCTGGCTTCTCCAAAGGCTGTAGCAAGAATCCACAGGACAGGAAAGAGCAATGGAAGGATGGGTAAGACACCATTCACCTAAAACAAACAACCTGTCATCACCAGCAAGCACAGAGACAACAAGAAGTCAGAACCTCTCATGTGACATCTTTTCCACCACAGCGAGAGGAAAAGGATAAAAGGCCAGGGTAAGAAGGAAGGGGACTGGAAGCAGAGCCAAGCAGTGCACACCTTAGGAGGCTTTAATGAAGGAGGCCATGAATCAATCACACCAACTTGCAGCTGTTTTTCTTGCTGAATTTAGCATAAACTCTAATGAGTTTAAAGGCAAAGGATACCATATATATAGATACAGATAAACAGATATAGATAAACACATACATGGCAAATGAGAGAGCAAAACATTTAAAGTCTGTAACGAACAGCCAGGGAAGTTCTGTTATTCTCCTCTACTGAATGCTCCTGGATCCGGCATGCTTCCAGACCCAGGAAGCACAGGATGCTGTCATAGGATGAATTAGGTCACTGAGGGAGAGAATCCATCTCAGTGGTGCTCTGGGGATGAGGTGTAGTGAAGCTTAGAGCTCTCCTTTACCTGCAGCTGAAGAAGGGTGTACTGCCAGGAAGCAATTCCAGGAGCATGGAAAATGAAGCGCACAGCATTGGTGATCAGGAATCCAGCCTGCAATTCAGAGATGACACTGTCACCTAACTGTGTCACCTACTGGCACTTGCAGGGAAGGGGTTTTCAGTGCCTTGTAACATTCTCAGCCCTGGGAAAGTATGAAAAATATAATTTTGATCTGCTGCTGCAGTTCCTTCCTCCACTCTCATGGTTGTGTGGCTCAGCATCTCTGAACTGCCCAAGGTACACACAGAGTCAGCTGCATGACTGAGCCTGGCCACAGCTTCCTGTTGATGGCTGCAAATTCTTCAGATCTATTGACAAAACATGGCTATTCTCAAGGACAAAGGCTTGGTATGAGACCTACCAGCACGATAGGGACAGCGTATTTCAGCATCACTGACTGTACAGTGAACCTCTCATTATCCAGGGCTGTGACAGGCCGTGACAGAGCCATTTCCAGGCACCACCTGAAAAACAGAAAACAGCTTGAAATTTCAGCAACCAAGACCCTAACCCTTCACTTTCCTTCAATATAAACCTCCTAGCAGACTTGATTAGAACACTATGCTCAGCCCATGCTATGAGGGACGGCTGTCAAAAGAGAAGCCAACATCTACAATAAGAATGTGGCACTTGCCAAGGTAAATCTGCAGTATTGCCGAGCAAACTCCTCAGGTCTCCTCACCTGCTTAGCAGGAAGGCAGCAACAAGGACACAGACAGCTGGGTAGGCACTGTGCCCTGCATTTAACCCACCTGACATTATCAATTATTGGGGTCTTCAGCACACGGAAGAGACGATAGAGCTGAGGGTTCTGAGGGCCCTTCTTCACTTCTCCTCTTGGGGAGGGTGGGGGTGAGAAGGGTGGGAATAGATCTCCAGGCTCCAGAACTATGTGCTCATCATCCTAGAAAAAAGGTCAGAGAGCCCAAAGTCTTGTGGTCAAGCACATCTGGTTACTTCATGAGAATTGGCATTTGGAGTGAAAGTTACAATCAAAACCACCAAAGGTAAATTTCAAACTTTAAACTTTTTCCAACCTTCTTCAAGCAGTAAAATCTTTGTATAGATCTTGTAAGTAGTTAATTTACTTCTACACCGGGTATTTTCAATTGCATTCTTTTATAATAAATCAGTAGTAAGGAGAAGGTCAAAGCAGACAAACTTTATTTCTGCACATAAAAAGCAGGATAAAGGATGAGGTTTGTATGTCATATTATCCTACTGAATAGATTCACTCCACCTATATTTAGCAGCACATTACATTTTCCCCTTGACCTGAGAGAGGAAATACGGTGCTTTTGCATAACATTAGTGTCTCCTGTCCAGTGGGTTTCGGAGTTCATGGAAAAGATGCAGCCTGACTAACTATGCATCGTCCTTGACTGAACTGGAATTTCAAGCTCTTTTCAAGGTCAGAAGAAACCAAACACTCCAATAATCTGTACTCTGGGAATTAGCGTATTAGCAAGAAAAACCTGGGAAATATATTGTTACAGGTCAGGGAAATTAGACAAGTAAATTACCTTAATCCCTCTCAGAGAAGCAAATGACTCCTGGCCTGGCCTCAAAGCAACAACATCTCCTTCCACCAAGAGGCTCACAGGCAGGTTGACAAGATGTCCATCCCTGTAGGCCCAGTGAAGGGACCAGGATGGGGCATAAGGCATGTGAAGGTCAGGGTACATGGAGTCTGGCCATTTCACCTCTTTGCCAAGTGTATCTGAAAGCACAAAGTGTGAAACAATGAAGTGGTAGCAATTCTGGATTTACATCCTGTAGTGGGCTATAAGTCCCCCAGTGCTAAGCTCAGCCCACTCCCATGATCTTTTATCATCTCTCTCTTCCTCCTTCATGGTTTTTCCCTTCTCTCTCCACCCAGTATTAACAACTAAACAGTCATTTAAAAACCTGTACAACAGATTAAAACTGCCCCACTGAAATGAACTGCCCCCTCGGGTCCCAAAGCCCCCATTGAGACAATGCTCATGCAGAGCAATTTATTTCCTTCTGCTCTGTGTTGTGGTACAATCCCACGTGTTCTCCCCTCATCATCTGCTGCAAGGCAGATATTTTTATAAGGATATGAGGATTCGAATTACTCCAAAGCACAGCCATAACAGACGCCCACCTGGAAACACACAGCTTGGAAGCACATGGTCACATGACAGCTCAAAATAACTATTTTACAGGACAGGCATGAGGAGAACACACTTCCCACAGTCTGTTTCTGTGCTACATAGGGGAAGGTTAGCAAGCTTAATTAAGAATTCATGTGATCAGGTTGGGGGAAAGTTCCACTGGGAGGAAAACACAAGTGCAAATGGGACAGATGAAGGACACCTCACCGTTTATCTTATCAACGATGGTCTGAAGCCTCCTCTCCACCTCTCTGCACTTCAGCCTCTCTTGACGCCCGATCATGAGGAGATCCAAGAGGAGCAGGAGGAAGAGTGCCAGTGCATTGACTATCTCAGCACCTTGGCTTCACACAGCAAAACAGGAGGAAGCAGAAAGCAGATGAGGTTTGAGTAAACAAGCAGAATACACTGCCAGACACCCACAGAGATAAACACACAACTGCCTGGTTGTTTAGTCCCACACCTTGCAGATTTATGGCTCAAAAAGAAACGCATGAACACACTTCTTCTTTAGGATAATGACACCAGAGAGGTCTGAAACGGCCCATCTCAATTAAAAAATACTTTACAAATACGGTCAAGGCATGTATAGCACACTAACTTCTCCCATGAGCCACTAATTTCTCCAGTTTCAAAATACTTCCTAACTATGATAATGCCTTAGGAGTTTTAAAAATCCAGGAATGCTGCAGAAAAAAACCCCCTCAGTCTCTCCATAGGACACTCCCTGGGTCTATCAGAAGCAGAATTAAGTTGGCTGAAGTTCTGTGAAAGGGATTGATAGGAAATTACCAGTGTGAGTATGCTGATATCTAGATATCTAGACAACACTTATGTCAATCATACATAGTACTAAGATGATATAGAACTACCACCTTGCTTCAGTTAAGCAGTGCAGGAAGCTTTGCTCACCTCCCCTGTGGCTGGCTCCCATAGCAGCACAGCAGCAACAGCACTGCCAGCAGCATCAGCGACGCACCAGGCCAGTGGAAACAGGAGCAGCGGTTACCATGGTACAGAAAACTGCTCCTCCACACCTCCTGCAAAGAGAGAGCAGCAGACAGTCAGCACTCAGAGAACACAGAGCCAGACATCTGGAAAAGCAGAGTAAGAAAGGGTGAAGGCAGCAGCTGGTGCTCCAGGGAGAACAGAACTTTGCAAAACCCCTGAACATGACACAGAGCATCCCAAATCCACTGTGTGAATCCTACAGCACCAATGGATGCTCAGCTGGTGAATCTGGGTGAACACTCTCTGCTTTTCTCTTGATTGGAAGAATGAAAAGGCTTCTGTGCCAGGCTGTCCCATTGTCACTGACCAACCAAGGAACACTTTTAAGCACTGTGCATAAACACTGGCACTTTGTATTTGGCACAGACGCCAGGCAAACACGGCAGACAAGGGGAGACTGTTGAGCTTCACAGCTCTTTATCTCCACCTGAGATGGACCCTCTAAGCTCACTGCCCTTATTGCCTCTTGAAGTCCTGAGATCCTTCACAGAGCAAGAGGCATCTCCCCACAGAGCTTTGGCATCCAGGAGAGAAGTGCTGACAAAAACACACCCTTAGGTAGATTCCTTGCTTTGTTCCCAAGGACTTTAGCAGTTCTACACCTGGACACTCTGGGGGGGAATGCAGCCAACTTCTGTTTAACCCTCATCTTTACTTTGAGAAGGAGAGACCGAGTGCCCAAGTTGTGGTGCTTGGTGCCTCACCTTCCATGAAGTCCCTTTTTTCCGTTCCTTCTGATGTCCCTCCAGCAGTGCTGACAACTGGTCTCTCAGGATTATGAGGGCTTTCTTTGTGGTAAGGCCCAAACTTGAGGTCATCTCATCCTGAGGTGCCAGAAAAATAAACTGGTTAATGCTTCCCTCTTTTCCTTTTAGGCTGTTTCCTGGCGGTTGACAGAGCACCTGACCGTGAATACCCTGTACTCATCATCACCAGTCTGATTCTCCATTTTCCTGAAATCATCTTCCCTCCTGTGAACTCTTGACTGGCTGAAATTAGAGCACCTAGATAGTATCAGGTAAATAAATAGGTCCTGACCGTGCAGATAAATACTTTATCAAAGCACAATACCAAGTCATTCCCCTGAAACAAGATCTAATCAGTAGAGGCTGAGGACAATACAGAGGTTATGCAGGCTTGAACTGGTATCAGCTTGTAGAGTCAACAGAACACAGTTATGGTAGAATTTTAATGATACAGGATGAATTTTACTAACAATAGTAAAAACTAAGTAGTAGAATATCTGCAATTCAAAACAAGAGCGGTCCAATTTCCACAACTGCTTGCTACAGATTTTTGTTTGTGAGTCCTGCCTCTGTGGCTACTTTGATGCAGAAGCTCCCAGATTTAAATGCTAGGCCGTGCATCAGTTCAGGACCAGACATGACCCCACCATCAACTCCTCCTTTAACAAGAGCAAACACTGGAGTTTTAAGTGCTGAACTGCAAGGGAGACATATGGACTTGCAGGAAGCACAGAGTTCACAGCACTGCTCCCTCAGCACTCAGCAAAGAGGCAGCAGTCCCAAAGGACACATCCCAGGAGTGTGCCATATGTAAAACACTGCCATAAGATGCTGGTAACAACAAAGTGGCGTAAACATTTGCATTTCTGCGCCAGGAGCATGAGTGCTTTCCTTTCAAATCACAGACTGCAGTGAGGTACTGTGGGCACCAGATCACTGACAGCGAATCAAGAGGGAAGAGCAGGCAGGGGTCCATGAGAGGGCTACATCAGGGAACTGGTAAATAAAAGTTCTCATGGGCATTTCATGTTTTAATACCAACACACTGAGCATGTGCAGCACAGAGGATATCGTGCATGTTGGAAATGTTCACGTGTGTCATACTGTGCCCAGAGTACAGAACTACTGAACACAAGCAGGCAGGAAGTTTGTCCCTTCTGTCCCCACCAGTGTGACACAGCCTGGAGCTCAGGCAGCAGCTGCAGCTTTTCCTGCTCTTGTAGCTCTTCCCAGCCCTGCCAAACCCACCATGGTCTCAAACTGCAGCAGTTCTGCTCCTCGGGAGCTGCTTGCACACACCCAGCTCTGCAAGTGCAGCTTGGCTCTGATCTTTTCTTCCTGTTCCTTAACTGCATGGTTTCATGATGAACATTTACTGGAAACTAATCTTGGACTTCAGACTCATTTGCATTGATGGTCCAATCCAAAACTGTAATGCAATGTTGAGGAAGAGCACGTAAGTTCTCTTTCAAATACCATCTACCACACACACACACTCTCCCCACCTATCAGGGACAACCTGAAACAGCAAATTCTGTCCAGGCAGAGTCCAGCACTGCTGCTTTAGCTGCACTTCTACAGATCTAAAAATAATCCTACTGCAGTTTTCATTCTCTGTGTCAGTTTTAGGAATAGAGGAAGCAGTTCTGTGTTGTTCTTGGAAGCAGCCCAGGTAACATCAGCACAGGACTAAACATAGGAGTGTCTCAAAGACTCCCAGAGGAGAAGATGGCAGTGGAGCTGGCACCAGCCATGCTGCTGCAGCACGGAGTGCTGCAAACAGGAGTGTCTGAGAACACCACCCAACAAGCGACAAGCAGGCTTCTCTCTCATCTGCCTGCTGCCTGTCTGGGGCAGAGCAAGGCACCCACAGAAATAGAAATCCTCTCCAACATAGGGAAAGCAGACAGATAAATAAAACACACAGAATGAAAGGCAGGGACTTGAACTGAAAAGCGAAGTCTGCTTAGACACCGAGCTGGTTCCAGTGGACACATCAGGAGCTACAGATAAAATGAGAGGAAAGCTGCACTTAACGCCAACATCTACCACAGTCACACAGTGCCTGGAAAGAGCAACTGCCGCAGCACAGCAGGCAGCGAGCACAAAAAGGCAGCTGATTCAGAGGTAATCAAAAAACGTTCCTGACACACTTGCACACCTGCTCCAGACTTTACACAGGACTTACTGGTTTGGCATAGTGTCAGCCAAGATAAGTGCAGCCACAAAGGAACGTGGCTGTAGCAGGTGACAAAGGACAAGTGCAGTGTGGCAGGGCTGGGGAAGAGGAAGGGCAGGAAGGGCAGAGATTGTTAAACACCCATCCTGACACTTAGAACATGGAGTATTTGGCAAAGGAGGGAGAGCCAGTCTGGTAAACAAACATTAATACTGTGAGTGAGGGCTGCTTGGGGGACTCAGCTAACCTGCTGTGGGTGAGCATCAAGGGAAAGAGCCTGGGGCCCAAATGAAAGGGACAGGCAAGAAGAGCCTCTCTGAACTCCTGGCAAGGGGCAGCTCCAGGTTTTCGCAACACGAGCTGCCCTGCTAAGTCATCAACTGCTAATGAGGCATTTTTCAAATGCCCTAAAGTAAACCTTTGGCAAAGCCAGGCCCTCTGAAGCTGTCCCAGAGGGATCTTTCCAACCTTTCATCAGCTGCAAGTGCTCTTCCTGCCACAAACCAGGAAGTGAGCACCCCAGGGTGAAGAAGCTGTTCACAGGAGGTGTCAGCTCACTAATAAAAAACCTCAACACTCTCATCTTTGCTTTGGAAAGTTACATTCAAAGAGAAAGCCGCTAATTTTCTGGTCCAAACAGAAACGGCAAGACACCTTCCAACCCAGTTGTCTTAGCATAGGGTTTCCTCTGAAGAACAACAAAGAAAGAGCAGACAGTAAATTCCAGGTAACAGTGAAAGCAGACCCCTGATGGGTATCAGGAGGCATTTTAAAAGGCTGTACTTCCCTTTTGTCTGTGCCTAAAGGCAAGAAGTCCTAAGGACAATATGAGCAGTTACTTCCTCCTCTGCCTTGGAGAGCACAGAAGCCTCTAAGTGCACTTAGGCCTCCTTGGAGCTGACCCCTGCCCTGGCCATCCCAGCCTCGGTGTGAGAGGCACGGCTGGAGCCAGGGAAAAAGGGGACGATTGCATCCTTCTGCTTTGGGATGAACACAGGGCTCTCAAGAGTTGTGATGTGGGATGGCTGTTAGGGGGAAAATAGTGCAGGACATTTCCTTTGTGCATGTGATTTTATTTTCTAAAGGCAATGAATGTGCTGAGGTGTGGACTGGATGGTAACATGAAAAGATGTGTGAATTTCTCCACTCGCAGTAAATATTCTACATGTTGAATTACTGCTTAGCTTGCCTGAAAACATTAGGGAAACGGAACCTGAGGTAGATCTTGCAAATGCCCAGGGTTTAGGAGCTGGTTTGGCTCTTCAGAAAGGAAACAAGAAGCAGCTCAGAGGAGTCACAGAATCTGTAGACTTTTATCTGCCTTGTCCTTTCAGTTGACCCTCCATAGTATTAGTTGTCAAATACCATGGGGCTTGTTTAAATCCATAGCTTTGCCTCGCTCATGGCAGGTTCTTTGCCTTCCTCAGGGGTTGCAAGAGCATTTTCAGGCTGATAGGTAGGAAAAGTGTGGTTATTTTCTGATTTTTCCTCCCACAACGTGAAGTTGTTCCCGAGCAACACCACCTACCCATGTCTGCTTCCTGCAGCCCACCTTCCTCCTCACACATATTCACCACTGAGCTCTGTTCCTAAAATTCCCATCTTGTTCTTTTACACTGTTTAAGATTCCTTAAAAGTTTATCAGCTATATCACACTCTCTGCTACCTGATGAAAGACAGAGGTCTTGCAGCTTCCTTCCAGAGGAACAAAGAAGCAGAGCCCAGAATGTGTGCAGGGAAAGGGACACAAAATATTAGTATATTTAAGTCCTCTTGTATTTCCCACAGCCATTACACATCCATAGTAGCATATTTATTTGTTGTACCAGTAAATGTTGATATAATATGTGCCGAATATTTTTTTTAATAATACTGGAACACAAATATATTCCTTGCTATCTAGAGGAAAGTGGGTTGAATCATCCTCCATCCTCTGTGGATTCAGCCTGTTGTAGAATAAGGGCTTCTCACCAAGACTGCGGTATACTTTAATATAACTGCCTTTACAAAGACTGTTTAAACAAGTAAGTGAACAGAATACAAAATATTTGCTACAAGTTTCAATTCTCATAGACTGCAGATTCAGTGGTGGAAAACCCCTGCAAGGCAATTGTCAGACTGTTTCCCTCTTTCCAGGCTGCACTCACTAGGCTCCTTTTATAACACCTCTACTCAATCGCTTTTCAGATCTGAGCAGTTGGAGGTGGGAAACTGGGCAGCAGAATGTTCTTCCTTTCTCTGAGAGCTATTTTGCATTCCTTAGCAGAAAAAGAAGGCAGTTTTTAATTTAACAATGACACTTTGCAGGCGATTAATCTACTTCAGGGATTACACCTCCTGAAATGTAAGCATTATTCACAGGTTCAAAAACACACAATAAGGAGTAACTCCACCAAATGTATTTGCATTTATTACTGTAAGTCGGATTCTTGTTTAGGATAAGACACAATATGGCACAAAGTGGGGGGTTTGGGTCTGATCAGAGAGGATGACAGACATCAAATACATGACAGCACAGAATTTCTTGGGGTAGCATTTCATACAGCAGCCTAGTGCTAGAGAGGGATTTCTTCTTGTTCTAAAGCAAATCACACATCAGGATGCTACAGCTCCTGCACACCTGCAGCTGCTGATTTAGTGCTCGGACTGCCTGAAATGGCTCATCCCTGCTACAGAGTGACAGAGCTGGAACCAGTAGGTCCAATGCATCAGTCACTCTGAACAGAAACTCCTGTTTATTACCCCATCCTTGGTCTCAATCTTGCTTTCTGTCTTTCTTGGTGCTCTCGTGGTTACTTTTCCTAAGAGATCAGATCCCTGAGTCCAGGAAAGAATGCTTCTCTAGTGACCCAGGCTACATCAATCATCCCCCCTGACATACTCCTACTTCACAGGATGAACTTTTGATTAAGACTCTGGACTGTCAGGACAGCTGGATTCTCTAATTCTTTCTGCCACTGGTTTCTGCATGACAGTGGGAAAATCAGATACTCCTCTGCACCTTAGTTTCTCATTCTGTGATGGGGCTACCAACTCCCCACTAACTGTTGTAATTGTGAAGATTATAACATTCACCAGCCCAACTGAACGCTACTGGAAAGCTCAGGAAAAAGAAATGTATGTTGATATCTGCACAATTCAGGCAGCTCCACCAAGCAGACCCTGGCTCTGTGGGAACCACTGCCTTTAAACCTGGACATGCTGAGAAAAGCACCAGAAGGCACAAGGAACACAGCTATTAAACTTGGTTTGAATGCACCTGACATGAGCTTGGCAGCCTCAGCTTAGCTGTTGGTGGTCTCAAATCAAGTGAAACAAGCTGAGTCTTCAGCACAGCAGTGCCCAACTTAATGGACAGAGCAATAGGCAGCAACTGTCTCCCCCAGCCCCACATGCAGCCCAGGATGAAAAGCAGCCCAGACCTCCCGCTGCCCCTGGACAAAAGAGCCCCCCCAGTTGGGTAACTGGGTGCCTGCAGGGGCTCCAGTGTGGATGCTTGGAGGCTCCCCACAGCTCGTGACTAACAGAGCCTGCAGATTCCCCCTGCAAAAAGACAGAGCTGCAGGAGCAGCTCGGAGATGTGGCCAAAGCAGTGCTCGCCAGCCTGAATCACTGCTGCACTTTGCTGTGCACAGGGTCCATTTTAATCCATACCACAACATCCACATTTTATGCTCTCCATAAAGCACAGAATAAAGATGCCAACAGGCACAATCATCCTTTCTACACAGGTAATGCAAAGCCCAGCACTTTGCTTCTCCCGAGGAAACAGCCCAGTCTGGAATTGTACATCGCCTCAGTCCTGTTTGGAGCAGCAAATCCCCAACCATAGTTACCTGTCCCACCAGGCAGCTGGCAGGATGAGACAGGGTTTATGCAGCACTTTGAAGCACTACACAATTATTAAGCTTTAATTACTGTAATTTAGCCACTTGCATTACTCTTCCAAGTTCAGAGAGCAGTTAGGGGTCTGTATTTATCCTGACTTCAACACACAGCAGTGCTTTATGCCAGTGCAGAGTTCCCTCTAGGGAACGCTAATCCCCTCCCAGAGGCCAACAATGCTCAGAAATCCACAGAACTTCAGTACATCTTTCATCCCCTTGATAGTTTCCTTTCCATCCCCACTTCTTCAGCTGAAGACTTTGGGGACTAAAACAATGATCCAGCCTGGCAGGTGCACTGCCGGATGAATCTCACAGGGATAAGGAGGTTCAACAGTTACAGATCAAAGCCTACAGAAGCAATAGAGGAATTGATGCTGTGAGGCAGAGGGGCAGCAAAGCAGGAGTCAGCAGCTAAAATTCTGTGTGGATCTTCCTGTTGGTCTTGAGGTTAAAACTGCAGTTTAAAACAGCTTCCTTTCCCCGTCACCACCACCAACAAGCTATTCCCTAGCTAAAATCATCACTCCCTCTTTCACGACCTGCCATAACCTCCTTCCCCCAAAACCTCAAAGCTCTTCATGCCCCATCACATCAGGCAGGATGCAGGCTGGGGAGGGAGACAGGGAAAGCCATTTTGAAATTAAATGTTAAGGGAGAGGAACTTACTTTGCGACATTTGCCTTGGTGGGGGATCCAGAGATCAGCCTGTTTGAAGAGCATCTGGGCTAAATTCCTGCACCACTTCCCCAGCAACTTGCACTGCTGCTGCTCTCCAAAAATGAGAGAGCAAAGAAGGAGAGGGAACAAGACTGTGCAGAGCCCAGCGCTGCAGAGAATGAGACAGAAGCAGCAGAGTGAAGCACCAGTCTGCTGATTAATTCAGCCTGTTTCCAGTCACGCTGCAGATCCAGCAAGGAGGCGGTGGATGGGGGTGGGGGGGATGAGGGAGGATGAGGGATGGAAAGAGAGGGAGAAAAAAGCAGAGAGGGAAGAAAGTTTGCCCAGGATAGCACCAGATGTCTGTGAGAATGGTTCATTCATCAGATGGAGCCGACACAGTGAGGATCCCTGGGCTCCCTGCCTGCAGAGCTGCATATGCATGCATAGGAAGGAATGATGCTGACAGACAGGGGTCTGTGCAAAAGCAGATGGCAAATTAGGTAGGACAAAGTGCTATAAAATATACTACAGGGGAAGGAACTCCTGAGTAGGCATGGAAAAAGACTATATTGAGACCAAGAGACCCTGGAATATTAACTGCCCCACAGATGACTCCGCAGCTTTGGATTCAAGCTCAATTCAAAAATTTAAGTATTTGCTATTTAAACAGGTTGAGATAGTTACAGGTCCCATCAGAAGTGTTTCCTCCCTCTTCTCCTGTTGGTAAAGAATGCAGCAAAATGCCCTCTCAGCATCCCATATTCATCCTGAACCACACAATCTGAACTAAGAGGTGCACATAAATTCACCATAGCCATGCCTGGGGCTCCATGTTTACCTGGACATGGCACACAGGAGTCAAAGGATTAGTATAGACAGGGAAGGGCTGGGTAGAAAAACAATAAGGGGATAAAAAGGTGAAGAAGAAATGAGCCTGCTCTCTCATCCTCATCTTTTACAGGAATGTTTCCTTCTCACTGTTGGAGGGATGCACCTTTATAAGTGAGTTTTTACTTAGCTCCTACTTCAGTGCTGTCCTAATTCTGTCTGGGGCTTCCTAGTTCTGCAGAGCAATCACTAAAACAACTGCTTTCATTCCACGCAGAAAGGGGTAAAGAACTGGCCCAGCCAAGCACCACCTCAATAGCTTGTTACGGGTTACAGCTGGCTGGTACCAAACAGGACAGGCGCTGCAAAGGCTTCCAGTCTCAGCGTATTATGCAGCTCTGAAGACCATGTACAGGTGTCAGGACTCACCCACCCTGCCAGGACAAGCTCTTCCTTTCCTTTCCTTTTCTGAGGTTCAAATGCCTCAATAGGCACAGCCCATATTCTATGTTTTAAGCCAGAAGGGCAGAGATTAAGTGGCCTCAATATTCACAACACAGGGTCTGGTTATCACCTGTGTGTTGGCACTGAGTTACACATCGGTGTGTAATTTCACAAAGCTCTCAGAGCCAAAGCTGAAGGCAAGAAGACACTTTGTATTTATTTAATCTAACTTCGGGAGAAAGCACAAGAGAGGAAGAGGCGAAACATCCTTTATCCTTCTGCAGGGCATTTTGTTTCCTAGACAACAATTTTAAACTGCAGAAAACAAGAAAATGTCCTAATGGCACAATTTTTCTTTCCTACCTGCTAAGGAACTACTCACCTAGTCCTTTCAACACAAAGGAAATAGCAAAGAAAAAAGAAAAGATCAACAAGATGGGGTAAGAGTGGATAAACCCTCATACAACATGAGACCCCTTCTTTATTACAGTGCTTGCTGATCTGTTTCCCATGGCTTTGTATCTTTTGGAGACCTGAATGAAACTGAATAAAACAGCTTGCTTGTGCAATACCAGGAACAATCCTGTGCTTCATGCAGTTAGAGGTCCCAACTCAAAACCTCCAGCTTCGGTCATGGACACAAATGGAATTGGATCAAATCACTTCTTGTCTACCCCACTGCTGAGAGACCTTACTCTAAAGTGTTTTGTGTAGGGCAGTAATTTGTACAATGCAGCTTCCTTCTGATATCAGTTGGTATCAGAAATTGCATCTGATATGCATTTGTGCATTAAATAATAGAATGAAAGAGCAGAAGACAAAAACATGGGATTTGAAGATAAAACTGGGACTTGAAATAAAAGGCTGAGTATAAAAGCAGGGACTGACCTATACAAAATCTGCAGCATAGATGAGAGACGCCTGTGGAAAAAAGATCAGTTTGTGAAAAAGCCCCTGGAAGAAGAGCTGAGCTTTTAGAGAACAGCAGGGAATAAAAACAGAGACATAGTCAGTGGCAGGATGAGAAGTGGCAAAGGACTTGAGCTACTTTTCAGGCCAAAGGTAGGACTGTAGCTCTTGTTAGGCAACCTGGAACAAGGACCAACAGTGCTGGATCTGGAGGGATGTGGAACACTGCACAGGCTCTCTGAACACATTTCCAGGCTCTGGCCAGGAGGCACAGCGCTGTATCCAGGCTGCAGCAATTACACTGGGACAATACAGCTCAGTTGTTATGGGTAACTGTTGAATGGATGATGTCAATAATTTTTATTAGTTGTGTGGCTGCAAATCCAGCCTCCAACTAAAGCAATGCAAACTCAGGAGCCTCCCACTGTCCTGTGGCAATCAGTGCTGCTCTCTCTGTATGTGCTGAGTGGTCTGGGAGCAGAGATTCTGGCACCTTTCACAAGGATTAAATTCACTTCAGAAATACACAGAAAATTAAAAAGTCAGAGGAAGAGGAGAAAGAACAAGGTATCAGCACATTTAATTTAAGAAGGTTTTGGCTCTGCTCCTAAAATACTCTCTGCCTTTCTCTGTGGTGTCTGGCTTCTGGCAAAAACTGGAAGGCAGCCTGCATTACACCTGACAAACTCTGATCCTCAGCCATTCCTGACAAGGGAACTTATTAGCCAGCTGGAGCCAGAGGACAAGTCTCTCATCTGAGTGACAGATGTCTGTGCTGCAGCAGTGCTCTGAGCATGTCTCCTGCTCCAGGAGTGCTAACTCTCCATCACACACGTATATTGAAGAGATTGTTTTCAACCAGATTTGGGACTGATGTTTTCACATGGGTTCATTTATTTTTAGTATTTTAAAATAAACCTAGCACATTGAATTTACTGCTGAGGTTACAAAGCAGGTTAATTTGTTCCCTTATCAGTGTATATGTGTCCAAGTTCTTCACTTTGGGAAGGAAGATGGATTCTACCTTAAATGGGGTGAAGCAAGGATCTGCAGTATTAGACAAAAAAAAAAAAAAAAAAAAAAGAGCAAACTCCTTAGCACCAAAGAATAATTACAGAATGGTTTGGATTGAAAGGGACCTTAAAGATCATCTAGTTCCAGTCCCCCTGCCATGGGATTGCTAACAAGAATAGAATCATGGTCTTTCTTCAGAATCTGAACAAAACAGGTTGTAAAATGCAGGTTTATGTATGTGTGGGGTTTTTTAATTCCTATTCAAAAGATTGTGGTGATGTCTTGCCTTCATTTTTAATTCGAATTCAGAAAGGAGGGAGAAAAAATTTCAGGAAGTCAGGAGAGGAGGTTAGGACTTGAGAACACCATGATTCCCCCTGTAACCTCCTTATCAGGACACTTCCTAATAGGCCTTTTAAAGGTCTATTACAATACTGTCCATGCTGTTGCCTGTCCAGCAATTTGATATGATCTTCCTGCACTGTACACTGGAGAATGTCATATGAGAAAGGTGAACCAAAGACAGTGACCTACAGTGAAAGTGTCCCCGCTATGCCCTGCTCTCTTCGGTGCTCTCAGATCCTACACAAAACACACCCCTCCACAGAGCGGTAATTGCATCATCTCTTAAAATGATCAATACCAGATCAGCCCACGATGTCATTAACAAGAGAATAAGTAGATAATTGTCCTCATTGGAATGTTAACTCCCTGGAAATAAAGCAATTTGATACGAAACAACATAGGTCAAACACGTCCTCTGAGCACTCCAGAACCAAGAGGTTCGGACAGGAGTGGGCCCAGGCCTTCCCAGTCTAGCACAGCTCAGTGCAGAAACCCAGCAAAGAAGCAGTGGAGTAGGCAAGTGCCACAGCTGATGTAAGAAACTGACCTGTAAAAGTCACTTACACTGCTGTAGCATCTTTTAGAGCTGACCTGAGTCTAGGTGAGTCCCCAGCAGGTACTTTGCACTAATGAACAAAACCATTTCTCGCTGCTGCAAATAAAACAGCAAGGAAGGGATGCACAGAGAAAACAGAGAGAGCCAACAGACAAAAGCTCACGGTGTGGAGGGAAAGGGACACCAGAGAGAAAAACCAAGAGTGTTCTCTTGCCAGAGCCAGCTGAGATCCCAAGTTACCAACAACAAAACTGGACTCAGAAGATTTCACTGCCTTGGTTTATTTAAAAAATCTTTCAGTGAATTCAGCCTCTCAAGTAAAGCCAAGCTGAGTATCCATAGGAATGGAGCCCCAGCTTACAGCTCAAGAGAGACACAGCAGGTGTGACAGAGAACATCCCACCTGTGCTGTTGCACCGTGGTGCCTCAATCCCACCCTGCAAAGGATTTCCCTGCTGATATAGGGACATGAAGGTGACAGAACTCTCAGCTTCGATACTACCCATGGATTATACCGCCACATAATAATGCCACCTGGTGAATCTTGACCCAAAATAATAAAGACATTTAAAAGGACTCAACACTAAAGTTGGGTGTGACTGTTTTCAGCAAACCTACCTGACACTTCTCCTTGAGGTCCATGGCTGTGTAGTTCTGTAAGCATGTCCAGCAAAAGGGGACTGCACCTCAGGGGAGAATGTCTCCTAGGTTGAGAAGAGCTTGGCTACATTTACCACATCACCATCTGTAGAAACAGAAGGGGAAGCAGTCAAGTCTCCCACATTGCTTCCTTAAGGACAAGAAAGTGAAGACATTCACAAAATTCAAATTACAGGATTGGTCTTTAAAGAAGGAGAACTAGGGAGATGAAGTACATCAACCCATCCCGTAACTCAGAAGTTAAGCTATCTTAACTCTCCTCAAAATCTGGCATCCATAGATGAATTCATTTCCCTGCAGTGCAGAGTAAGAGTATGACTGTAGTCCTGACAGGCTTTTGGGCAAGCCTCCAAAATAAGGCTGACAAAGCCTGGATTCCACCAGGTGTTGGAGCAAGCTGTCACCCAGGGCTATTTGTCTTGTTACTCTTATCTACCAGGAGCTTTGTCCAGCTAATCTCTAATGGAGCCAGCAATAATGATTCTTTCATTTGCTGAACATCACATCCAACCTTTGACAAGGCTGTGCTGCTGGACTGAGCATGGATCTGATCACTAGTGAGTAGGCCAGAAGTCCTAAAAATAATTCCAGACGATCACAGATCTACGCCTTTTCTCTTTTCAGCAAAAGTGGGACTCTAACAGAATTGAGGTAGGAAGCAGCTCTGGAACCCACATCCTTCTTCTACCTCACCCTCCTCTACCTCCCAAGGCACAGATTTGGTCTCCTTCCATAAAATGTCTTTTCTGGTTAAAACAAAGGATCTGTGTACATTGCTCCAGAGCACTCTCTTACACATAAACACAACATGATACTATATGATTATGCTATGATTGTCTTGGGAAAGTCTTTCTGTTGGTTAGTAATTCCTGGTTCTATTTTTTAATATCACACAGACGCTAAGGGCTTGGACATATCCTTCTCCTAAATCCAAATAAA
Source organism: Picathartes gymnocephalus (assembly GCA_013390045.1). Taxonomy (NCBI): domain Eukaryota; kingdom Metazoa; phylum Chordata; class Aves; order Passeriformes; family Picathartidae; genus Picathartes; species Picathartes gymnocephalus. The sequence goes on along the minus strand of WEKY01061462.1, from coordinate 36,299 downwards.
CAAGAAGCAGCTAGATATGCAAATCAACCCAAACCACCCACACATCTCGTAGATACAACAGGACTGGCCTTTGCCAGCTGGGATTTACTACCCTGATTTATACAACACTGCCTTCTTCAAAGAAGGATTCTGGAGATCCCATCCTTGTGGCAGTCACCTTCACCACTGCTCTGACAATGCTGCATAATTTCAAGGAAAACAAAAGGCATGCAAAGCTTAATCAGAAAGCCACTCTGTCCCACTCTGAAGAGTCAGAGTTCCGTATTCCCTCTCCTGCAGGCAATCCTGCACCCACATTCCGAGGAGGGGTGGGGAGGCAGGGAAGCAGCAGGCATTCAATATTCAGAGTGCTGGTTATCTAAGACCTGCCTGCAGAACCACAACCAGCACCTGCAAGCACCATTTTTCGCCTGCCGGGCTGGTTGGCACAAGCCACCAGTCTTGTCTGCCCTACTTTTCTGTTCTGTGACCCTTTCAATGTGCACATAATGAGGGAATAAAGTTATTTTCAGTCACTTCATATCCCTGCCAGGCCAATTAGCAACTGCAAAGTAAGGATCAGACAAAGTTACTGGAGTGAAGCTGACAAAGAACTCCCAGCAAAGGGCTGGGAGTGGGAAGAAGGGAAAAGTATTTTTGTGTGTTTGCACACAGCAGTTTAGAGCCTGCATATCTTGCCCTTAATTTGAGAGTGACCAGTATAAGAGAAGACAAGACAAGATTATTTTAAGGAGAAAATGGTCATTAACAATAAAAGAACTAAGATAAATCGATGATCCTTCTTTTCAGTCCTCTCCAAGATAAGATTTATTAGTTGATCTACTGAAAGACTCATGCACGATGCTCTCACTTGTTCAAACAAAACTAAGAGCCTGAATTTCTCTCTGGATCTGGATTTCAAAAGTATCCAGCATGGATGGGTGGCTATGGCTGGAAGGCAGGGGGCTGAGCTGGGCAGGAGGCAGGATTTCTGCACTGCCCTGCCCTCAGTGACATTCTGGTTCTGGTAGCAAACTGAAATGTGATCCTGAATGCAAAACACGCCATTCCCTAAAGTTCACAGCACATCATCTGCATGCTTAGGAACACCACCCTGGAGTGCTGGTGTCCTCTATCACACCACCCTTCAGTGCTAAGAAGCAGGAAACACACCAAGGGAGTTAAAAATACAAAGGATTGGTTGGAAAGAGTGAATATTCTGTGTTTAGAGAAATTCAAAAGCTGTTCTAGTGAACAATATAACAAGAGCTTGTAAAAATAATCGGTGGTGCACAAAGCACTGCTACATCATCCTACATGTTCAGGGCTTCTCCAAAATTTTAACACACTGACCAGCCCAGAAGCAGTTTAGTTTTTCTCACATCCCCAATTTAAGGTACCAGCAATGGTAGACTGTAGACGTTTCACACAGAGAAAGCAAGAAGGCAGGTCTTTCCTGTGCCAATCTGCATACATAGAAGGAGAATGTTTAATTTTCCAACGTTTAAAAAGGGTTTTCACTTAGAACAAAAAATTCCAAACACAGCTAATCCCAGATAGGTTGGGATATCTTAGTACTGGGTTAACTGAAGCCAACAGCAAAGACAAGCTAGGATGAGAAACCAACCTCCCTCAGTTTCTGCACTTGGCCTGGCACTAGAGCCATAGAAGATGTGATTTGCATGCTTTCTTTTAAATGCAGAATCTCTCAAAATAAAACTGCAAGAATTTTGTCATTCCAACTAAACACCTCACATGCATTACAGAGGTCTTGCAAACACTCAGAAACAGCTTCACACACTAAGGCTGCAGCAATTTAATAAATTCTGGAGGCAGCCTTCAAATCTGCAGAGTTGTGCATCCACTCACTCCTGACCCTGCAAGGTCTTTGTGTGCTCCCCTCCCAGATTCCTCTGTTTCAGGGACTCCTGCAATTCCCACCTGCACCCTTACCCTGCTGCAGGGACTCTCCGCACTCTGGACCCATCCTAGTTTCGTGCACTGCTATTCCACACTGGAATATCTGCTTCCTTCTGTTCTCCCTGTTCTTATCTCTCTTATGTCTGCCCAGGCAATTAGTCACGTCAACATGTTACACTCTGCAGGACAGAAATGAAGAGGGACTGCTTTGCTGGGACATGTTGGAAGGTGTCAAATATTCAGCCACAGACAATCAGAGATGCCTGAAGCTGTGGCTGCTTTAATCAGACACCACACGCTCCCAGTGCAGCCAGTTTACCCCTTCCACTTTCCCAGCACACTCCATTCTCCTCAGGATTTTCAAGCCTAGAGCAGTTTGTGAAACTTGGGAACGGCTGGATGTAGTGTTCAAGTGCCACCATGTTGCATTCAGCCTGAGAAATATTTCCAAATCGTTGGGCAAGAGTGAAACCCAGGATAGGGTTCACCAAATAATCCAATGCTAACAGCAAGCCAACTGTCTGCAAGTCCTGTATGCCAAACCCAGCCAATGGTTATCCCACAGCTGTGGGGAGAGGTCTGCAATCCACCTTAGAATATCTCTTATTTTATACGACTGAGTGAGTTCAGTGCCTGGGTTGCCATGAGTGCCTGGTATCCTTTTCAAATTGGAAAATACACCCACATCCCTCCCCAACTTATTTCAGTTTGGATGTGCCCTGAGCAAAGAGCAAGTCTTGTAGCTTGATCTGACTATCAACAAGTGCTTGAAACATCCCTCTGGACAGCAGAACTTTGCAAGGGTCCATTCACTCTTTTCTTTACCAGATCATCTCTTGAATAACAATGTCTTATGTAGCCAGCGTATTTATGTAGGTAAAAATACTATGGCTCTGATTTTCCTTTGAAATCCAAGGATTTCAGATCACTTAACCATCAGTATGAGACAGCAGTGTTGAATTTTAATAAAAAAACTATACAGTTTGATACATTACTTACCAAACTTATAAAACAACTAGCAAACAGAAAGATCAGGTAATTACAGAACCTATAGACACTTGGAAAGAAAAATGTGTTTCAGAAGCTGTTGTCTTTAGGGAGAAAAATAAATCAACCTAATGATACTACTTTCAATAAAGTGTTCAATCACTGATGCTTTCATGTTATTTACTGAAAATTCCCAGCACAGATTAGTCTATGAAAAATGATGCCGAGTGTGAACATTTCTTGCTGCCAAAAGTGAATTCCTCAAGAACAGAAGTCTCATCTGTCACTGAGAATAGAAACACAGGGGAACAGGTAATAATCAAAAAAAGCAGCTGCCTTGGAGAAAATGGCTTCGATTTCAGCTGATTGTTTTGATATCAGCAGAACCATACGGTCTTCCTACTCATGAGGAGCTGATGTCTTCCTGATAATTTGCAACATGGACACATTTGCTGATACATGGCTTCCAAAGGTGCATCAAGCGATACTGTCAATTGCTTTGAGACCCACTGTGAGCATGGAATAATTACAGCAAGGGAGCTGGCAGCCACACTTCTTGGCTTCAGTATCTGCCTGTGAAAAAAGACTTGACAGAATTTGGGCCAGCTAAACATTCTCTGCCTCAATAACCCAGACTGCAGATAGGAATATGCATATCTGCTTCAGAGGGAGACTGTGAAGTAAATTTATTAGTATCTGTAAAGTGAGATCCTCTGAAATAGTGTTGTATATGTGCTAAGTATTATCAACTCAGTAGCAGTCAAGTATCTCATCTGAGCCTGGCTGTGAAGAATTAGGAGCGGATTTCACACAGGCTCTGCTTCCCTTCCTAAATGACAGGAATCAGAGAAAGGTCTATTCTACCCTGAATCACAAACAGGATTAAACTTGAAATGAACTGAGACTTTGTCTTCAACTAAGTGTGTCTCTAGGAGGTGAAATTACTTTTTGTTTAAATCTTACTCGCTGAGAGTTTTCCAATAAAAAGTATCTGATTCTTTCCTTCTTTCTCCAGCACATTTAGGACTGCACATCAGACTCTTTCAAAAGGGAGTCACTGCTCAAAATGAAACCTGAGCAACAAAGAGGGAGAAGGGAAGTAGGGAATGGCTTTGGCACATTTGTAAGAGTCAGAGCTTTGGTTTACTTACAAGAGTAAGACTGATAAAACAAGATGTTCCACAAGTAAAAGAACAGTTAATTTTTGTTTTAACTTTGTTCTGGTGAGATGAGAAGCAATTATCAAAAGAAATATGATCAAAAGAATTATAAAGCTAGTTTAGCCTACCTTACTGTTTCCATGGGGGCTGATACAGTTTCAAATCAAGGTATTATAAATCTGAAAAGTATTTGCTGTGTTCATTTTTCCATACTTGGTTAAAAAGAAAAAAGAGTGTTTAGGAATTGAAGGATTGCTTTACTTTTTCTGCTTCAGGTACTACCTGCCACAGAAAGACATAGCATGTAGAAAGTCTGGACCAAAGTGAAAAATGCAACAAAAGGCACAATTCTGAAAGGTGGAAGGGCCCCTCAAGCTTCTGCAGAGAGATGAGACATTGTTATGGCATGATGTCTTGAATAGAAATTTTTACAGCAAATCTATGGAAGAATTCACTGCAAAAGTGACAGCTGTCATTCATCATGATGATATTGGTTATTATGGTAGCCAGGATTTGTATAACTACCTCCATTTAAAAAGAAATAATCCTGAAATGTTAGAAAACCACAGAAAGAAAATGGTCCAAAATAAAACTTAAAAAGCTTGTGCTATATTTATAGGACCTTTTAACAAATCAATTTTTGCTGATATACACTGACTCAGAGACGAAAGTGCAGCTTTTCCTTTTAATTCTAGATTACAAATAAAGGTGTTGTATTCACAGTTTATAGTAAATCTAGGTGAAAAAAAACCCTCTTACAGCAGTGATAGCATTTGGAGGGTATTCTGTGCCAATGGGAGGGTATTCTCTGGGAGGTCTCCAGAGCAGCACCTGAAGGCCATTCAGACCAAGCTCAGACACCCATTCCAAGCACAGCACAGCCTCTACCTAGAAAAGGCACTGAGCAATTCATAGATTGTGTATTTTGCTATTCTCATAAGGCCCATGAAAGTTTTATGATGAACACATGTAGGATGAGTCGTGTCTAGAAATAGGGCAGTGAGCTGCCTCACTCTACTGTGAAAGAAAAACAGGAGCTCTCTGCAGCTCCTAAAGAATTTCCCCCCAGTCTTTACTCACAATCATTCCAGAGATCCAAACTGCACTATTTAGTGTTCAAACGGTCCCATATAAACCCAACCAACCCAAAGCAAACCCTGCTCCCACAGGTCCAAGTGCAGGACAATGCTGCCCAAGGCCAGGCAGGTCACTCTCTTTGGCCATCCTAACCCAAGGACTTCTCTTTTGGCCCATCCCCTGGGGCCTCTGGCCCTGCTCCTGGCCTGTCCCAGCCAGCCACAGGGGGATAT